>JAJNNQ010000098.1:600000-1034600 GCA_027886175.1 Phylloscopus collybita
CTACACTGCTCTGGTGATGTGTGGTGATGCAGCAGCCCCCAAAGGAATCGTGACAAAAAGCTGTTTCCTGCTCTCTGCTCACTACACATTATTCATCAGTAACTAACAACAGCTTCAGTTTGTCTACACTTGGTTACACACACTGATATATCCCACCAAAAAAAAACCCAAAAAGACCAAACCCAAACAAAAAGAAACCTATGTGAAATCCACATGCTTTTTCTTCCTATAAATACTTGATCACCACTTTTCACATAGGTCTAACCTGTGCTGATGACACTTGTCAGTCAAGGTATTTTTCCCCCAATATACCTCATTTCTCTGCCCTTATGGTGATGTTATCACTGTCAAATGAATTGGCGTGACAGTTGTATGATGTCTCCAAATCACTGTCATTTCACGAGAGAATTGGTCTCTTGAAAGACAGAATACAGTGAATTTCCTGATTAAATGGGGAAAGGCAGGAGCAGCTAAAACCTGGAAAAGCTCTGATGTAGTAGGAGTGAACTGCATCCAGATTGTAAAAAGAAGGGCTAGGTGGGAAGCCCACATATTTCCAGGTTTCCTGACTCTTCAAAGATGAGGTTTTCCCATTCTTCTGTTCTCCCTCCCCTCATCTTTCACCACTGTTCCCAAAGCTCTGCAGCTGCTGGGAACCTGGCAGGAGGTGGAACAGATCTAAAGGGCAAACCAGCACTATCCCACCTATTTGGCCCCAATTAACCAAAGAATCCATTATAAAACTTAAAATAAAGTCTCAGTTGTTAGAAACTAGGAGTTGTTCGCAATTATGTCATCTCCCTTATCTAATCATTCATAGGGTCAAAACATTTTTAACTCGAGTCTGTCACCCATGAACCAGTGTCCATGTAATTACATTAAGGGATTCAGTGACCTCACTTAGATAAGGCCTCCCAAACACTCCTCAAACCCAGGACCTGAGCCCTGCAGGCCTGGATTTACTGAATTTTCTATTAGAAAGCAAATCTAGATGATACTTTAAAAAAGAAGTTAACCAGTCCTGAGCCCCACAGTGTCACCCTTTGTCCCTTTAGCCAAGACAAAGGGGATTTTGGGCACTGCTCTGCATCCCCCACTTATTCTGCCTTCTCCTGTTGGAACACATTGCAGCCATTGCTTGTTTAACCAGCTGCCAAATAGAAATAAATATAGTTTTGTATTGCTAGAAAAAAAAACAACTCAAGGAACATTGTGGTTTACACAGAAAAAGCCATGGTGTTCTAGAAGCCACCTACAGAATAAGCTTTAAGTAGATGCTTAGCTATAGATACTGGCTTGGGACAGGCATTTGGTTATTAAGGAGAGAACAAATAGGTTAGGCACAGATTGACTTTGGAAAAATAACTTCAAGAGTTAATTTAACAGGTTAACCATGGCTAGTCAGATTACACTAAGATTAAATTAGTAGAGCACAAAGGATGAAACAGGAAATTTGAGTCATACCAACACCCTAGAATGCTATGAACAACTTAAACACCTCAAAAACATAAGCATTTTACAGCTATACTAGGTTCATTTAAAAGGGGGAAAGAAAATAACTAACAAAACCACAAATGCCCTTTTGAACTCATAGGATGACCGAAAGACATCAGTTTATTTAAAATATTACAGTAAGATGCAAAACAGAACAGAAATAAACAAAAACGTTCCTCTTTATTTCAACTGATTGGTCTAAAAATAATTAAATCCAGGAAGGCTCTTCTGCTGCCATAAAAGTACTGGGTGTTGATATTTCCCATCTAAGTGAAACAAAAGCCATCCCTTTGTATAATTACAAATACAGGCCAATTACAAATACAAGCTGTATTTTAGTGCTGCTAAAATACAGCCTCCATCACTGCCTGGGGCACTTCTTAGGCACCTTCAGCTACGAACAGAGACCACATAAATACGAAATGCCAGTAGCTTCAAAACATAAAGCAGTAACTTAAAAGCATAACTTGGGTTTAACGAGTTATTTCATGAAGAGCAGCATACTCACCAGGCTAATAAAACACCTGAAAAATCCTTGCTGGCCACACAAGCAAACACCCAGGAGATAAAAATTAACTTCTTCTGGTGGAAGCATTATGATTGCTATGTGGATATCTTTCATTAAGTTCCTCCTATTTTCACTTAGAGTTTCTTATTAACATTTTTCTCTTTTTAATCCTTAAACCACCAAAAAGCCAAGCTCAGGCTGTAATTCTGCCTTTTCCCCTCCCCTGGTTGTGATTTCCAGCCTTCTTACAGCTGTTCCCCAAAATGGGGCACAGCTGGGCCAGCTCAGAGCAGGGAGCCAGATTCCCAACCAGGGCTTCAGAAGTGGGAAAGGACTTTACTTTTTTTTCTTACCAGTCTCCCCTCTTGTACCACTGCAGGCATTTCTGAGAGCACATGACAGGCAAGCTCAAGGAGCTGAGTTAAAATCAGCCATTTTTTCAAATAAGGTAAATTTTAACTCACTTTTGCAATCCACTTAATACCAGTCACACGAGCATTTGGTGTATGCAAAAGAAAGCACCAGGAGATGGGAAAGGGTAACAGACAGAAACAAAAGAACCAAATTCCTTTTGTAGCAGCCCTATTGTTTTAAAGTGACACCAAAGTCCAAATAAAATTTGAAGCAACTCCCAGCCAAAAATATTCCATTAGCAAAACTATATATGGAAAAGGGGAACTTCACAGCAGAGACTTCAGAACCAAGTGAGCTGTTACCTACCCAGGCGCAATCCCTGGAGCAGTAAATACCATCCCCTGCCCTCAGGTTGTTAAAATCTTGTCCTTAATTAGGGGGTGGGAGGTTCAAATCCCCCCCAACAAGCAATAAACCATGATTTACATCACAGAGCCCTAAATTTCAACAGAGATGGGCCGTAGAGCTCCATGCTAGTTCCACCCCTTTAGACTGCAGGGAAAGCACTCAGTGGAATGACCTTCTGGTCCAGCTGGGAAATCCTGGGCTTTCTTGTGCCATCAGACACCTTTAGCAGGTGACACAGCCAACCCCTGAGCTCCCCCTTGTTGCTCCTGGTTCTCTTTCAGAGCCTCTTGTGGACAGTCTCACATCTCTCCAGCTGTCTGTGAAGATTACAGTGCTTGCTCCTTTGGACTTTAACTCCCTCTTCTTGCTATGCTCTCCTTGGACAATTTCATCCACAGATTTCCATACCATTTCTATTCTGAAATTTTAAGACTGTCAGAAACATCAGGTTCTTCAAAAAAATGGATAATAACCATTCCTGCAAATGGAGCCTATATTCTCCAACACATGAAATTTTTGTCTCGTCCTTATCACTGGAATGTTGTGTCACCTTCCTGTAATGCATTAAGCAATGGAACAAGCATCTGCCACATGCTCGGGCTCATGTTCCTCCAGAGAGGCCTAGGCAGGAGAGGGTTTTGCATTGGCGTCTTTGGATTCATACTGAAGACTCAATAAAGAACATGATGACAAAGAGTTCTGACCCAGAAATAGGCAATAATATCCACTGATATGGCTGATGAGCTTAATTTGCCCTCAGCCTATGGACTTTGCCCTCTTTGCACAATTTCTATTGATCTTCAAACACATGGCTGTCACTGTAGGACACGAAAGAAGGACACGGACTCGTGATCAGAAGGCTGATGACTCCAAAGGTCCCGGTTTATTCTCAAAGCACCTGTCTTTATACCTTTTTACAATGAGCCCACCTAAGAGGTGGGATCCTTGGACCCATTGGTCACATCAAAGGGTCATCAAGCAAAGTCCCTCCTTTGGGAAAGAATGTAACAGGATAGTTTATAATAACATACCCTTATTTACCACAAGTGTCCCTGGGAAAGAATTTTCCTAGAATCAAAACATTTGCAGGCACGAACCGTGGCTACATCTCACCCTTTTTGTTTTTAAAAAAAGAAAAAGAAAAAAGAAAAATGAAAATCTCAATGCCTACTTGTGGAGGGGCCATCTGAGTGATCACTCGCATCATCTGCATCTGAGTCATCACTCGGAGGTTCCTCTGCTTGTCGACTTTCACTCTGGTCACGGTCTCCAAGTTGCCTGTTGGCCCGATTCTGCGGGGATTTACCCTGCATTCCCCGTTTTTGTTTTTTGAAAAACCTGCTTCCTGCCACATGGGCAGAATCTGTGACCAGCTCGCCAATTTTTCTTTTGGGTGAGACGGTGTGCCCTTCAATACAGTGGCCCTCATCACAATCCGTCCCAATCCGTACCACCCAAGCCACCAGGACATCCCCCCCAGAGGTTAGTTGTAGTTTCAGTGACACATGGTCGAACCACAGCTGACTGTCCCTCTGAGTTTGTAATCATCACAGGTTGCTGGCTCACAAAGCATTGCTTCGTTCCCCCCAATCCTGCGACAGACGACTGAACAGGTTCCAGAGGCCACTGCGGAGGCCATGCAGCGGAGGAAAGGACACAAATGTTCTCCCCCGAATCTACCAGGCCTCGAAGGTGGATCTCTGAAGGGGTGGCATCAGGGAGGTGCAGGGTACACCACATCTTGGGACGTTCATCAGTCAGGACTGCTGTCCAGTGAACTTGAGGCTGCCCGGTAGATCTGAAGCAGTCGTCTCGTCGCCACCGGTTCTCAGTCCTGAAAAGAGAGGACTTTGAAGGGCACATGTTGCATGGTCGGAGTTCCCTCAGGGATAGTGACCGGGGTGGGGGGGTGTGGACATAGAAACCATCGCATACATTTGTCTCGTATGATATGCATCAATAAGTCCTAGATGCACAATGATACCCTGCTGGGTTGATGAAGGGGCTTTTGTCTTCACCCAGGGGTCCAAAGGCATCTAGAGGGACTATATGCGGCTGTGCAGACATCAACACGGGCCTGGCTGCAAGCTTGCTAAGCAAGCCTGCATCGGTGCCGGGACCTGGGGAAAACTTGAGGTCTGCGCACGTTTCCGCTTCCCGTTTCCCGAACCCAGCAAAGGCTGACCAGTGGCAGCGACTGTTGCCATACAGACATCTGCCGTATGATTGGTCTCAAACACCGAGCACAGAGAAACAAGGGAGCTTTTGCTTTTTGCTGTTGCCACGGTTCGTGCCTGCCATGTTTTGGTTTTAGGAAATTCTGTTCCCAGCACAGAACTGGGAACAACAAGGTCACGCTGTTTGTAAACAAAGATGTTTTTCCACACATTTTCCCATGGGAGGGACTTCGCGTGAGGGTCTCTGCGAGTGACCAATGGTTCCAGGGGTCCCACCTCTAAGGTGAGCACATTTGTAAAAGGTATAAAATAAGCTTGGAAAATAAACCTGCGGCTCCTCCTCCCTGAGGAATCCACACAGCAGCCTTCTGAAATCACGAGTCCGCATCTCATTCATTGTGTCCCACAGCGACATCTGGTGGACGCCGACGTGATTGCAGCCGCAGGAACAAGGTAAACCGAGATGAAATTCGGAAAAATGACCCCTTTGCTAGACCCCGAGGACACTTCAGTGTTGGAGATGTGGGGAAAGCTTCTTGAGCGGTGGGAGGCTGATATCCCCACTGAAATATTGGTAGAATTATATCTTTGGGGAAAATTACATGGAATATTCCCAAGCACTGATAGAGCGCTGTCTAAGTCATTATGGTCACTTTTGGGAATTTGTTTGCGTGATAAGATGAATTCGGGGCAGGGAAACTTAGCCAAGTTATTCATAATTTGGGAAAAATTTATGACAGTCTTCAAAAATTTGGGAGAAAGTTCTTTTTCCAGTTTAATCCCGAGTCCAGCCGAATCTGAGATAGAAGATGGACAATCCGGGACCGCGGATGGCAGCGGATCGGAGGTTTCCCCAAAGCCTGCTCCAGAAGTGCCGGGTCTGCCTTTCCCCTCTCCCCATGAATCTGATCCTTTGGGGGGGCTGGGAGCTCCCGGTGCATGGGTGGAGGCGAGAAACAGGAAGGGGGAGGGACCGGAGGCGTCGGAGCGACCCCCTGTCCCGTCGCGCAAGTGCCCCCCACCGCAATTCCCGCAGGTCCCTCTCGCGCAGGTGCGGGCGACCAGCAGCAGCCCGGGGAAACTGAGCGTCCTGAAAGCCCACCCTGTCCCACGCCGCGAAAGCGCCCGTCCCTGATTCCCCTGGGGAGTCCCGAAACCCCGCCCCGCTTCGCGCTGCGGGTGCGGTCTCTCCCGGGGTCCCCCCACGCGGTCGCTGCCTGGGGGGAGAGGGGGGGGAGCCCAGGGGTCTCAGAATGCAGCAGGATCTCAAGCACCGAGCGCAGAGGAATAAGGGAGCTTTTGCTTTTCGCTTTTGCTTTCCTGGTCTCTTTTCAGCCTGTGCTCTCCCGTGCTTTGGTCGTCCCCTGTTCTGGGGTTTCTCAGGGAATTGCACGGCGGCGACAGGGTCTCTGTCAGCCTGCTCTGTGAATACCACAGAAGCAGAGAGAACTGTCGCGCATTTTTGGCACCTGATACCACGGCACTTCCAGTGCCAGAAGGGCCAAAAGAACCCTCCACTGTTCCCAAAAGGCGTTCCTCGACACCCCATTGTCCCGTTCCCAAAGCCATATTTTTCACTTGGTTCCAGGAAAATCTCAGCTTCCTGGAGCGCACGGTGATTCGGCATGGGGGCAGCATCTCACGCTGCACTGGGGGTGGGGCTGGCCTTGGGGGGTGCAGAACCGGTGGTGGTCCAGTTCCCCCCCGGGTTGGGGCCACGGGAACAGACGCAGGGGGAGCCGCAGCTTGTGCGGTCTTGACAGTGTTGCTAGGCAACACAAAAGCTGCGGGGGGGGCGCTTGGTGAAGCGCCGGCCGGCGGGACCGCCACCTGCGTTTTGGCTCCCGCCACCAGAAGGGAGTGTTGAGGCTTTTTTTCCAGGTGCATCTGTGAGGGAGGGGGCGGCTGCTCCTGGTCCGCCGGATCGGCAGCCTGTGCCACCCCCCTGCGCACGTGGGTGGACGGTTTTGCCAGCCGCGAAGGCGCGCCGGGCACCATGGGGCGGGAGGGGGGTCGAGCCACCCTCCCTCCGCTCCCGCGGTGGCTCCGCAGTGGGGGGGCCGCTTGGTTTCCAGCGTCTGGAGAACACATGTTCACATTTTCTGCCCGAAAAGAAACCCGCGCGTGTTCTCTGCAATTTGGGCATCTGAACACAATTGTTTTGCCCGAAGTGACGCGCGCTGGCTGCGCGGTCACTCTCATTTGCCGTGTTTCCATGACAAAAACATGGGGGATGGGTGACTTCCTCCCCCTCTTTCTGTTTCCAGGCTTCAGTGAGCCTGGTCCGCACTAGGCAGGCTCCTGGGGCGGCACCAAGGTCCCAAGCTCCACCCACTCCCGCCCATGATCACCCACCGTCAGACGCGGCGGGCTTTCGGGCTTTTGGGGCACGGGAACGTGGGGCGGCATCCAAGGCGCGCGGTGCAGGGGGGTAGCTATGGTTTCGAACCCCATCCACCCTCCCCCCATGGCCGCCCGCGCCGGGGAGCGGACTCGCAAGTTCGGGCGGTGAGTCCGAGGTGGTCGTGGTCCACGAGGCAGAGCACGGTGGCATCCCGAGACCCCTGGGCTCCCCCCCCTCCCCCCGCACAGTCACTGCACAGGGGGAGCTTGGGAGAGACCGCACCCGCAGCGCGGAGCAAGGCGGGGTTTCGGGACTCCCCAGGGGAATCGGGGACGGGCGCTTTCGCGGCGTGGGACAGGGTGGGCTTTCAGGACGCTCGGTTTCCCTGGGCGGCCGCTGATCGCCCACGCCTGCGCGAGAGGGACCCGCGGGAATTGCGGTGGGGGGCACTTGCGCGACGGGACAGGGGGTCGCTCCGACGCCTCCGGTCCCTCCCCCTTCCTGTTTCTCACCTCCACCCATGCACCGGGAGCTCCCAGCCCCCCCAAAGGATCAGATTCATGGGGAGAGGGGAAAGGCAGACCCGGCACTTCTGGAGCAGGCTTTGGGGAAACCTCCGATCCGCTGCCATCCGCGGTCCCGGATTGTCCATCTTCTATCTCAGATTCAGCTGGACTCGGGATTAAACTGGAAAAAGAACTTTCTCCCAAATTTTCGAAGACTGTCATAAATTTTTCCCAAATTATGAATAACTTGGCTAAGTTTCCCTGCCCCAAATTCATCTTATCACGCAAACAAATTCCCAAAAGTGACCATAATGATTTAGACAGCGCTCTATCAGTGCTTGGGAATATTCCATGTAATTTTCCCCAAAGATATAATTCTACCAATATTTCAGTGGGGATATCAGCCTCCCACCGCTCAAGAAGCTTTCCCCACATCTCCAACACTGAAGTGTCCTCGGGGTCTAGCAAAGGGGTCATTTTTCCGAATTTCATCTCGGTTTACCTTGTTCCTGCGGCTGCAATCACGTCCACCAGATGTCGCTGTGGGACACAATGAATGAGATGCGGACTCGTGATTTCAGAAGGCTGATGCTCCGAAAAGGAGCCCCAGGTTTATTTTCCAAGCTTATTTTATACCTTTTACAAATGTGCTCACCTTAGAGGTGGGACCCCTGGAACCATTGGTCACTCAAAGAGACCCTCATGTGAAGTCCCTCCTCTGGGAAAGCAAGTGGAAAACATCTTTGTTTACAGAATAGGATGACCTTGTTGTTCCCAGTTCTGTGCTGGGAACAGAATTTCCTAAAACCAAAACATGGCAGGCACGAACCGTGGCAACACAGGGGTGGTGAGGAGAGGGTCTGGTGATGGTGAGATGGGGTCTGGTGTTGGTGAGATGAGGCCCAGTCTTCCTCCCAGGAAATCGGGTGAAAGCTAGCAGCTTTCCCGTCTCTGTGTCTCAGTTTATCCAGACAGAAAAACTGCATGCCCCACCCCCCCACTGCCAGGGGAATGTGATCCATCTCACAATAGGGTGATGGAAATGCAGATGCACCGTTCTGGGGGTAGGGGTATAGCCTGGGGGGGGGGGGGGTGCTAATGGCCCATTATCAGAAGGAGTCAGACCTCTCTCCCACAGATGAAAATAGAATACATATATTTGGCTCCACAACCCAGGACATTATCCACCCCTTATTCTATTGTCATCTGCATCATACCTAAAGCAATAAACTCTACTATACAGAATGAACCCTCACACTCAGTTCTCACTTAGGATTAGGTTTTCCTGTGGTACACAACTGGTTTTTCCATCTTTCTGCATTACCCACCAAGTGTTACCAGGTCCTTGAGCAAAAACAATCCCATGGGTGGGTTCGCCTTTGCCTGAGGTGGGGTTTACCCAAACAGTCTTTCCTAAGATACCTCTCATATGTACCACAGAGACTTTATCTCCATCCACTGTGTGCAAAGGGGTAGACTGGGCACGACCAGCTCGATTGATGGAGCCTCGAGTGTTGACCATCCAGGTGGCCTTTGCTAAGTTCACCTCCCAATTCTTGAATGTCCCACCGCCAAGTGCCTTCAGGGTGGTCTTAAGCAGTCCATTGCACCGTTCAACTTTCCCGACAGTTGGTGCATGATAAGGGATGTGCTATATCCATTCAATGCTGTGTTTTTTAGCCCAGGTGTTAATAAGGCTGTTCTTGAAATGGGTCCCGTTGTCCGACTCGATACTCTCAGGGGGGCCATGTCTCCACAGGACTTGTTTTTCCAGGCCTAGGATGGTGTTCCGGGCAGTGGCATGAGGCACAGGGTAGGTCTCCAGCCACCCAGTGGTGGCTTCTACCATGGTCAGCACGTAGCACTTGCCTTGGTGGGTTTGGGGAAGGGTGATGTAATCAATCTGCCAGGCCTCCCCATACTTATATTTGGACCACCATCCACCGTACCAGAGGGGCTTCACCCGCTTGGCCTGCTTGATGGCAGCACACGTCTCACAGTCGTGGATGACCTGAGAAATACTGTCCATGGTTAGATCCACCCCTCGGTCCCGTGCCCACTTATAGGTGGCATCTCTGCCCTGATGACCTGAGGCACCATGGGCCCACCAAGCTAGGAACAACTCTCCCTTGTGTTGCCAATCCAAGTCTATCTTGGACACCTCTATCCTTGTGGCTTGATCTACTTGCTCGTTGTTCTGGTGCTCCTCATTAGCCTGACTCTTGGGGACATGGGCATCCACATGGCGGACTTTCACAGGTAGTTTCCCTACTCTGGTGGTGGTCCTTCCACTCATCAGCAGCCCAGATTGGTTTTCCCCTACGCTGCCAGTTGGCTTTTTTCCACTTTTCCAGCCAGCCCCACAGAGCATTAGCTACCATCCACGAATCAGTGCAGAGGTAGTGCTTTGGCCACTTCTCTTTTTCAGCAATGTCCAGGGCCAATTGAACAGCTTTGAGTTCAGCAAGCTGGCTTGACCCACCTTCTCCTTCAGTGGCTTGTGCCACCTGTCTTGTGGGGCTCCATATGGCTGCTTTCCACTTCCGGTTCATCCCTACGATGTGACAGGAACTGTCAGTGAAAAGAGCGTAGCGTGTTTCTTCTGCTGGCAGTTGGTTATATGGTGGAGCTTCTTCAGCCCGGGTTACTTGCTCTTGCTTTTCTTCGTCAGTGAGACTGAAGTTCTCAGCTTCTGGCCAGTTGGTAATTACTTCCACAATCCCAGGGCGATTTGGGTTTCCAATACGGGCACGCTGAGTGATGAGGGTGATCCATTTGCTCCATGTGGCATTGGTGGCGTGGTGGGTGGAGGGAACCTTTCCTTTAAACATCCACCCCAGCACCGGTAGTCGAGGTGCCAGGAGGAGTTGCCAATCACTTCTGAGGCAGCTTGAACTCCTTCGTAGGCGGCCAAGATCTCCTTCTCTGTGGGAGTGTAGTTGGCTTCAGACCCTCTGTAGCTTCGGCTCCAGAATCCCAGTGGTCAGCCTTGAGTCTCACCAGGCACCTTCTGCCAAAGGCTCCAGGACAGACCATGGCTCCCGGCTGCAGAGTAGAGCACATTCTTTACCTCTGGTCCTGTCTTGACTGGGCCAAGGGCTACCACATGAGCGATCTCCTGCTTGATCTGGCCAAAGGCGTGTTGCTGTTCTGGGCCCCAGTGGAAATGGTTCTTCTTGCCGGTAACCAGGTAGAGAGGGCTCACAATCTGACTACACTCAGGGATGTGCATCCTCCAAAAGCCTATGGCCCCTAGGAAAGCTTGTGTTTCCTTTTTGTTGGTTGGTGGAGACATCACGGTGATCTTATTAATGACCTCAGTGGGAATCTGATGCTGTCCATCTTGCCACTTCGCTCCCAGGAACTGGATCTCTCGGGCAGGTCCCTTGACTTTGCTCTTCTTGATGGCAAAACCGGCTTCCAGGAGAATCTTGATGATCTTCTCTCCTTTCTCAAAGACTTCCATTGCCATGTTCCCCTACACAATGATGTCATCAATGTACTGTAGATGATCCGGAGCCTCACCCTTTTCCAGTGCATCCTGGATCAGTCCATGGCAGATGGTGGGGCTGTGCTTCCACCCCTGGGGCAGTCAGTTCCAGGTGTACTGCACGCCCCTCCAGGTGAAAGCAAACTGGGGCCTGCACTCTGCTGCCAAAGGAATGGAGAAGAAGGCATTGGCAATATCAGTGGTCACGTACCACTTTGCTGCCTTGGACTCCAGCTTGTACTGAAGCTCCAACATGTCTGGCACGGCAGCGCTCAGCGGTGGCGTGACTTCATTCAGGCCACAGTAATCTACCGTCAGTCTCCATTCTCCACTGGGCTTATGCACTGGCCATATAGGGCTGCTGAAAGTTGAATGAGCTTTGCTGACCACCCCTTGGCTCTCCAGTTTACGAATCATCTCATGGATAGGAGTCACAGAGTCTCTGTCAGTGCGGTATTGCCGACGGTGCACTGTTGCTGTGGCGATTGGTACTTGTTGTTCTTCAGCTCTCAGCAGTCCTACAGCAGAGGGGTCGTCTGAGAGACCAGGCAAGGTGTTCAGTTGTCTGATGTCTTCCGTCTCTACAGCAGCTACTCCAAAAGCCCAACGATATCCTTTTGGGTCTCTGAAATATCCATTTCTGAGATAGTGTATGCCGAGGATGCACGGGGCCTCTGGGCCAGTCACGATGGGATGTTTCTGCCACCCATTCCCAGTTAAACTCACTTCGGCCTCCCCTACAGTCAGATGCTGGGACCCTCCTGTCACCCCAGAAATAGAAATGGGTTCTGCTCCTACACACCCCGATGGCATCAGGGTACATTGGGAACCAGTGTCAACCAAAGCCGTATGTTTTTGTGGGTCGGATGTGCCAGGCCATCGGATCCACACAGTCCAATAGATCCGATTATCCCTTTCCTCTACCTGGCTAGAGGCAGGGCCCCTCTAGCACTGGTTATCCCCTCCCTGAGCATACATACTAGAGGTTCCTTCAAGGGGATTCGACACAGCATTGGCAGCTTGGTTATAGGAGGCTGAGGCTGCTTTCATTTATGTGGGACCCCCTTGGTGAGTGTTCCTCTCCTTGAGCTCACGCACCCGTGCTGCCAGGACAGAAGTGGGTTTCCCATCCCACATTCCCATGTCTTCCCCATGGTCACGCAGGTAAAACCACAGATCAGCTCTTGGGGTGTACCCTCTCTCTCGAGCTGGGGGTCGTTGGGCTCTAACTCTGGGGCCTGTGACTCACACTGGTGCCACACTGGAACTGTTCATCCTCATCTCCTCCCTCACCCCCCTTATTTCCTCTTTGAGTTCTTTAACCACAGCAGAGATATGAGCCTGCATCGGGCCATTGATCATACTCTCATAATATCTAATCTTATTTGCAACAGACCCTACTGTCTTTCGGTTGTCCTCAGCATTAACTGTTGCAATGAAGGTGGTTGTATTGGTTTAGGGCAAATTAGAAGACCCCCTGAGAGGAAATCCTCTAGGACAAACCTCCACCACCCCTCCCCGCCCCCAGTCCTGGGTTTGGGAAGGAAATTCTTTGGAGGAGACAAGTGGAAAAAAACGATTTATTGACAAGAACTCTTCCCCTCACAAGAGAAAAGGAAAAGGCTCAAGTTACTGTGGGGGGAGGGCACAGAGCTGCTTCTGCGGGCTCGGAGATCCTTGGAGATCCTCAGGTCAGGTCCTCAGGTCTGGAGCTGGTCCAAATCTTCGGGGCGGGGGGGGAAGGGGAGGGAAAGGGAAAAAGGGAGAAAAGGAAAAAAAAAACCAGAAACAGCGCAAAAACAGGCAGCAGAAAGCAAAAGTGGCTAAGTTAGCAAGCAGGAGCAAGCAAGCAGCAAGCAAGCAAGCAAGCCAGCCAGCAACCCAAAAGCAGCAAGAGCAGCAGAAGCCACAGCCAGCAAAGCATTGGCTGTTAGGCATAGCAACACAGTCCAGATATGGGATATAAGGCTCCGTCAACCCAGGACAGTGGTGTACTGAGATGTCCTTAGATTGGCCAGATTCCACAACATCTGCCCTGTGCATCTAACCTTGTCAGGGTCATTATCATGCTGTCCGCTCCTCCCAAAAAGTACCTCCAGCACCACCACTTCCCTGAGCTGTTGGATTCCTTCCTCCAGAGTTTTCCAGCGCATTCTATGGTGGTGCTCCTGCATTCTTTTTTTGTGGATAAATCTCTCTCTCACACTCATTCAAAGCCGCTCCCAAAGGGAAAGGGGTCCTGGCTCTCTTACAAATACCTGATTTATACCTGAGTCCTGGGTCAAAGGTCCCAAATTCCTTGCCTCACCACTATCTAGTTGCACACCAGTACCCATAAGATCCCAGACCCGAAGTAGCCAGGCTGTGTAAGCCTCACGTCCCCGTCGCACAATATCTTTTTGCAGATTACGGAGACTCTCATACGACAGGGACTCAGTGATGATCTGAACATGTGATTTCCCTGCAGGTTGTGAGGGCCCTCCTTTCTTATCCTTATTATCTGGGTTTGCTGTTTTCACCTTAGATTTCTTTGTTTCCACAGGGGCAACTGCTGCTGGCTGTGACTGCCCCTGTGGTTCAGCTGGGACCTGGGCAGTTGTAATCTCTGTGGGTTCTATATCAGACTCTCTTTTGTCAGGGCAGGGGGAGGATTTCCCACTAGCTGGGGAAATGTACTCCCTCAGCATCTGGCCTGTCTTGCGTATCTCCTTCACCAGAGCCCCCACCCAAACTGAGTGGTTTATCTCTGAGGCAGGCTGTGGGGCAGGGGCGGGCTCTTGGGCAGCATCCTTATTCTCTGGGGTACGTATCAGTGTGCTTACCCAGGCCAATCTCCCCTTATCTCTGCATACTAAATAGAATAGGCCTATAAACAACACCAGCCACTGTATGATGTCATTAGCACTCAGAGGAGATTTGAACCCTTCAAAAACTGGTGGGGTGGACCCAAAGAGCTGGGTGAAGGTTTGGGAGAAAATTTCCCCCGGTGCCATTTCCTCACAATAGGTACCATTGTTAAAGTAACCCCAGAAACACAGAGTTAGTGTATGATAGCTCTGAATCCATGTGCTTGCTTTCCAGAGGAAGTTAAAAATCCACGGATTTCTCACCCTATTATCCCACAAAATAAACTGGATGCCAGCCACAGTAGCCTTAGTTATAGGGCCCATGTTTAGATAAGGGCCAGCAAATGGCAAAAATACAGCCACGACCACGTTCCACCCAAACCAGGGAAAGCTAGACCACATTATTCTGGCCAGTGGGCTTCTATCTAATATCCAAGAACTGTTATTCCTCTCTCCAATGCCCTTGTGCCCCACACCTTGGGCGCCAAAATCTGTCTTGGTTTGGAAAGACAGGTTTCTGCCAGGGAAACTGGGGTTTCCCTTAGAATGGAGAATGTAAACCCCTCACTGTTGTATCCCTCTGGGGATGGTTTACCCCAAAAGGAGCCCCAAAGCTGTAACTGTGTGGTTTGACTCTACCTTCCCCCTCTATCTCTGACCAACTGGCTCAGTGCCAGCTATCTGTCCTCGGACAGAGGGTCTACATAAACCCATGTTCTTCATTGTTCGCCCTCTTTGCCCCTGGGACTCCCTTCGAAAATAAAGTCTTGGAACACTCCTAGGTAAGGAGCCTCTTTTGGGTCTCTTCCCCTATCCTGAAGTTATCCTTGCCCAAAGCCCCCCAGAATCTGAGCTAGCAGCCGGGGCCAGGAGGGCGGAGGGGGATTACTTCGCCTCACCCCCCGCCAAATTATAATTTTGCAATCAAGGGCTCTCAGGCAAAGATTTTGGGGATAGGAATAACAGTTCTTTACTAAGAACATTAACAATACAAATGTAATAGGAAACAAAACCACCCAACCAAACAAGCAAACAAACAAACAAACAACAATTTTTGAAAACCCTGACAGAGTCAGAGCTACAACCTGACACCCTGTGGGTCAGGGCGTTGAAAGCAGTCCAAAAGTAAGTCCTTCTGAAGTGGCAGGTATGGTTCTGTTGAAGTAGAGAATGATCCTGTAGCAAGAGGGTCCAGGGATGGTGAGGAGAGGATCTGGTGATGGTGAGATGGGGTCTGATGTTGGTGAGATGAGGTCCAGTCTTCCTCCCAGGAAATCGGGTGAAAGCTACCAGCTTTCCTGTCTTTGTGTTTCAGTTTATCCAGACAGAAAAACTGCCTGCCCCCCCCCCCCCCCCCCCCGCCAGGGGGATGTGATCCATCTCACAATAGGGTGACGGAAATGCAGATGCACCACTCTGGGGGTGGGGGTATAGCCTGGGGGGGTGGGGGGGGGGTGCTAATGGCCCATTATCAGAAGGCGTCAAGCCTCTCTCCCACAGATGAAAATAGAACACACATATTTGGCTCCACAACCCAGGACAGGGTGTCAGTTTGTAGCTCTGACTCTGTCAGGGTTTTCCAAGATTGCTTGTTTGTTTGTTTGATTGTTTGGTTGGGTGGTTTTGTTTTCTACTACATTTGTATTGTTAATATTCCTAGTAAAGAACTGTTATTCCTCTTCCCAAATCTTTGCCTAAAAGCCCTTAATTGCAAAATTATAATTTGGCAGGAGTGAAAGGATTACATTATCCATTCTAAGGGAAACTCCAGCTTTCCCTGGCAGATACCTGTCTTTCCAAACCAAGACAAGTGGAGAGTTAAAGGTAAGAGAATATTACTGTTAGCCTGGTAATCTCCCACTGCCACATTTGTGCCGTTTCCTTATGCTAGAGCTAGGGACACTGCAGGTGAGGATTAACTCAGCAGACTAACCTGGCAGAGAACTATTCTTTTTTTTTTTTTTTTCCTTATTCATTTTATATCACAAAAAATTTTAAGCCTGCTGATCAAATTCACTTTGCATGTGGACAAAGTGAGGGAAATATAAACCACTGCAACCATGAGTCACCTCTTCTTACACTAAATGAAGTCTAATGTGTGTTCTCTTGGGCTGAGCCTCAAACTCATCTTCAGCCACTCATCTGATTAAAATTAGACAATTGTGCATGTGCAGGAGAAGACCTGAGTTAATCTTGCTTCTCACTGTCATTATTTTAGCTCATGCCATCTTCATTCATTTTTAAAAAGGTCTAAGAGGACAAGCAAAGAATTTTGATTACAGGTTGCAGAATTTTGCTTTTCACAATTAAGTTCACTGTGAGCAATATTGAAGGAACTAACAGACACAAAAGGAAGAATAATTCAGAACAAACCAAAAATGTAGAAGAAGAGCAGATAGTTGTTTTCTGCAGTATTTTACACAGTCCCATCCTGCTGGAACTGTGCTGGATGACAAGGATGCGTATTTGGCTTCAGAGCCAGGTTTTTCCCTCAGAAAAGATAAACATGCAGTTGATTTCAGTGAAAGTTACTAAAGACTCTTAAGTTAAACCCAAATATTGAGTGAACCAAAATCAACATAGGGAGCATACCAAAAGCATCCCTGCTGAGTGTAATTCTTCTCATTCCTCAAAGCTGCAGTACCTGCTTTTAAGATATTTAACTAAGTCTATTAAATAACATGATGAAATAATATAATAAAATTAGTTTACATATTAAATAACTGCATCATATCACCCATTTATCCCCCTTGAAAGAAGCTGTTTAAATAATCCCACTGTTGGCTCTTGTAAAAAGACACACATGTAAAATGTGTCCCTTTATTCTCCCCAAAAATGGGCTTTAGTGGAGTTAGCATAGCCATGGAAAAACCTTTGGTATAGATGTGGTGATGGAAGTCCCTCCATACACCACTAATAAATGATATGTGCTACCTACAAGGGCAGAACAGCTAAGTACAACATAAAAATCCATCTCTTTCTAGTAAATAAAACTATTATTAATATGCTGAACAGACAATGACCATGGGTGAACATTCCACAAGTTTTCATCTTATTCTTCCATTGAACAATTTGAACAAAGATTTCTTAACATGATCTTTAGCTTTAATCAGGCCTATTTTTGTCCATCTGCCTGGAAGCTCTTCATTAGCATTACTAATGCCTTCACCATGTGCATTATTTCCACCTAAATGAACTTTATTTCCACCCAGAAATCTACTTGTTGAGGTATGGGCTATGGAGAGACATTTCGAGCTACTCCACTGATAATTATTCATTCCCTGCACTGTAGAATTCTTATTTGTTATGGGTTTGTATCATGTACAGAAATAAACACTGTGATAGAGCTTTCTTTGTAGACAAAATAAACAAAGTAGGAAAGTTCCCAGTGAAAGAAATAGCCCCAGGTTATGCACTCCCAAGTTGTACTGTTATACTGTTTTGCTGTAAAATTAAAGTTGCACTGTTACTTGCCTGTTTTAAACTGTTCATGCTGAATCTGTACCCCTGAATTTCTGCTCGTTTATCACTGTGGGGGACACAGGAACGAGGCAGGGAGTGCATCAAAGAGGCTGCGTGGAGCTCTTGCAAGCAAGAGACCCCTCCTTTATTTTCCTGACTCTTTTTGTACATTTACAGATGTGCCCACCCCAGAGGTGGGACCCTTGGGAACCACTGGTCATTTTCCAGAGACCATCACCGAAGCCCCTCCTCTGGGAACAGATGTGGGAACTTCGGTAGTTTACCAGAACATGACCTTGTGCATCAAGCCTGTGCCTGGGAATAGAATTCCCAAAACCAAAACATGCAGGCACGAGCATGGCAACATCTCACCCTTTCAGTTTATATAAAAAGAAAGGAAAAAAGAAAAATGCAGATTTTTATATCTGCTTGCGGAGAGGTCTTCGATTGAAGACTCGTAGATTTCTCCACTTGTCAGCTCTCATTCTGGTCACAGTTTCCAATTTGCCTGGTGAGATGCTGTGCCATTCAATGCAGTGACCCTCGTTACAAAATCCATCCCGATCCTGTCCCCCCAAACCCCAGCTAAGAATCCCGCCCCCCAGAGGTCCACAACAATTCCCCTGGAATGCAAGCAAAACCACAGGGAAGAGTCCCTCTGAGTCTGATCACGGGATGCTAGCTGTCGAAGCAGTGCTCCGTCCCTTCCAGGCATCCGTCTCTGGAGGGGTGGTATCAGGGAAGTACAGGATACCCAACTTGGGATGGTCACCAGGCCAGGAGTGCTGTGCAGGGACTCAAGGTGCTCGGCAGGTACGAGGCAAACATCCCAGCGCCAGTTCCCAGTCCTGAAAACAAGGGTCTGCAAAAGCACAGGTTACACGATCTCTGGAATCCCCTTGGGTATCTGAGAGAGAGCCACGAATCCCTCTCAGCCTGCTTTCTGAACAGCACAGAAGCAGACAGAGAAAACCGTGTCTCACCCTGGGCACCTGCCATGTGGGCTGGTGCCATGTCAGCAGAACCAAGGGAAGTCATTGGGGTTCCCAAAAAACGGTTCTCGACACCCCATTGTCTCAGTCCCCAAGCCGTATGTTGCACTTCGTTCCAGGCAGGTCTCAGCCCCCTGGAGCACAAGGTGACGTGGCAGGGATCCACAGACGCAGGTGGAACTGCAGTTTGCGGAAGCTCGGCAGTGTTGCCAGGCAACACAGACGCCGGCGGGCGGGCAAGCGACGGAGCGGTGACCGGTGGAATTGCGGTGCCGCCGGCTCCCTGCGCCGGAGGGGGTTGGCAGGGCTTCTTCCGCGGCCGTGCCGCTGGGGGAGGGGCCAGCCGTGGCCAGCTCAGCGCAGAGTCCCCCTGCGCCCCCCCCCGCACCCGCAGGCGGGCGGCGTCCCTGGCCGAGTGGCCCCGTCGGGTCCCGTGGGGCGGGGGCGGGGTCGCGCCACCCCCGCCCGTCTGCCGCGGGCCACGCGGCGTGGGGGGGGCGGCAGTCCCGGCTGGGCAGCGCCAGCGGGCCACACGGGGAGGGCGGCCCCCGCCCGTCTCCCGCGGCAGCTCCGGGACGGGGCGGCTCCCCGTGGCCCCTGTGCCGACCCCAACGGTGGGGCGGGCATCGCGCGGCGTGTTGGGGGCGGAGTCTCCAGCCGAGCCGAGCTGGGAGAGGCTGAGAGGCGGGGGGGCATAGGGGGCAGCTTCCCTTCCTCCCACGGCGGCTGCAGAGAGCCGCTCTGCCCGGACCCCCCTCCAGGGCTACGGCCGCACGGTTTCGGGCATTCGCAGAGAGACCGTCCTTGTTCTCCGCCCGACAGGAAGACCGCGCGCACGCCCCACATTTCAGGCATTTGGAAACCACTGTCCTGCCCGAAATTGCACGCATAGAGCGCACAGGCACTCCCTTCTGCCTCTTTTCTGGGACAGACGCCTGGGGGATGGGCGACTCCCGTCCCCTCTTTCTCCCGGGCTTCTTCGAGCCCGGACCGCCGGGGTGGGGTCCCCGGGGCGGCGCCAAGGTCTCAACGGGCTTTTTGCATGGGAAAGCGCGGCTCAGTGGCCGCGGGGCGGGGCGCAACGGCATCTTGGGACCCCCTCCCCCCTCCCTCCTCCCACATGCGGCCGTTCGCGAGGGAGAGCACGGGGGGATTGGGGGACGGCGCATTCGCGGCGCTCGATTCGCAGACCGCTGTTGGGCGCCTGCGCTCATGCCCGGGTTTTTCCCCCCCTCCTTCCCAGAAGGAAGCTCACAACGGGGGGGGGAAAGGACAAACCCAGGTCTTCTGAAGGCAGCTTCGGGAGACTCTCCGAGCTGTCAGCTGCAGTCTCGAGACTTTGGTCTTCTTCCTCTGAATCGGGAAAGGAGCTGAAAAGAAAATCTTCTCCCGACCTTTCAAAAATCTTCATCGATCTTTCCCATATTAGTGATAATTTTGTTAGCATATCTAACTCTGAATTCACAACTTGTCCGAAGAGAGACCAAAATGACCTATACCACGCTCTTCTGGGGGTCGGGATAAAACCCTGGTTTTTCCCCCATCTATATAGTTGTGTTAGATGTTCCGAGGTTATACCTACTTCCCAACGTGCAAGGTACATCCCCCACATCGTTAACATGAAGCTATCTTCCAGTCCTAGCGGCCGGTTCATTTTTTCAAATTCCTTCTCCCTACTGGAGAGAAATAAAAATCCCTTTTTCTTTAAAAAAAAAAGGGAACAAGGTATTCTTTACCTTGTTCTCGCGGCTGCAGGTCACGTCAGGGGTCACCAGATATCGCTGTGGGGGACACAGGAACGAGGCACGGAGTGCATCAAAGAGGCTGCATGGAGCTCTTGCAAGCAAGAGACCCCTCCTTTATTTTCCTGACTCTTTTTGTACATTTACAGATGTGCCCACCCCAGAGGTGGGACCCTTGGGAACCACTGGTCATTTTCCAGAGACCATCACCGAAGCCCCTCCTCTGGGAACAGATGTGGGAACTTCGGTAGTTTACAGAACATGACCTTGTGCATCAAGCCTGTGCCTGGGAATAGAATTCCCAAAACCAAAACATGCAGGCACGAGCATGGCAACACCTGTTATGTCCCAAGTTCTGTACCCTTTCTCCCTGAATTCTGGGTTTTCCCCTCCCCATCAAGTGAAACCCACCGCCGCTTCCTGCTGCCTCCCTGTTGCCACTTCCTGCCTGCCCGTCGAGCTGCGGACACCGCCCAGTATGGAGATAAGGGAACTCCCATGGTGCCTGGCTACAGCCGGAGGTCCAGTTGGAGCTAGAAAAGCCCCTGGGACAGCGAGCCGACACAGAAACTGGACCTAAGAAGGACAAAACTGTGCAAGGCACACGTCCAGCTACCTGCAGGTAGCAGGTATTTTTTGTTACTTTCTCGCCATGACCTGAAAGGAACTGGAGAGAGGTGACCCCCCTGGACCACATGAGCCAAAGCGATTCTATGGAAACCCCCGTGAGGAAGGAGTCCCGACTCTGCAGCAGCAGCAGCAGCAGCAGCAGATTCAATTGCACCTCCTCCTCCGTGGTGTCTACTGGGAGCAGCGGCGGCGTGCGCAGCCCCTCGAGCCCCCTACCCAGAGCTGATTTCTAATAAAGGCCTTTTCAAAGGAGCTGGTCTCCTGGCCCATTTATAAAAAACTGGGGGCTCGCCAAGACGTGACCACGCCTGAAGAGGACCAAGGACGGGACGGCCGACCGCTCTTTGGATCTCCGGACAGCTGGTCACACCGGACCCAAGGAAGACAGCCTGGGATCGGACAGCACGGAGGAGCGCCGGTAAAGTATAGCCGGTGGCGGGAGTGGAGACGAGCGAATGGTGTGTGAGTGAGACGAAGACCGGCAGCTCGGATCTTCAAAGCGAGTGTGGGCCTCCTAATACCGCGGTTCCAGTCTCCCGCGAGGGACCTGGCCGGGAACGGAGGGAAGCGAAAGGAGAACAGTGTGAAAGAGGCGTCTCCAGGGGCATAGGGGCTCCCCTCCGGGCCGTCGGAGGTAATTTAGAGAGTGAGTGGCACGTCACAGGGTGTATGATTGTAGGATAGGCCCGCCCCCATTCTAGAATCTACGGAGGCAGGCTGCTCAGGCTGATCCAAGCGTGCGGAAAGCCTAGAGCTGTGTGTGTAGCACGCACCACACTGGCTGAGGTTACGGCCCGGGGTGTCCACGGGTTGGGACACTGGCTGGGGTAGCTGGCGGGGTGTGGGGAGTGAGAGAGGGTACTGGCCGAGGTTACGGCCCGGGGTGTCCAGGCGAGGAAGGGGTGCTGGCTGACAGTCAGGGCAGTCTGAGCACTGGCTTGGGACACTGGCTGGGGTAGCCTGCCGGGGTACAGGAGTGGGCGCACTGGTCGGGGGTACCTAGAAGTGAGAGGTATGCGTTCCGAGAGCGGAGAGCCTACAGGGCCGGGGGTCTTTTGAGTATACTGCCCGGGTGTAGGGTGAATGAAAGTTAGGGAAGTCCCACAGCGCAAGGGATTTAACAATAGGGAGAGTGAGTGAGTCGCACACTGTACGTCCGAGTCCTGGCTGTAAGAGGTGACTGGAACTCTGGGCCCAGGTTGACCGGCTGCTTACGGAAACTCGATTGATATACAGGAGAGGAAGAGGGGTGCTGGCTGGGGTAGTGACTGAATCTCTAAGGGCCTGATATCAGGCTACCGACAGGGCACTCTGAGCACTGGCAGGAGTGGTGGCCAGACCCTGAGAGTGGGTCACTGGAGCCACTGACGGGTGTTCATAGAGTGAGTGAAGATTACCTAGTGAGAATGGGAGCATACATGAGTAAGCAAAAACCGCCTGAGGAGGAAAAGGGGAAGATAAAGAACATTCCCCCAGATAGTCCACTAGGACAAATGTTGGAACTATGGGATACTGATGAGGCCACTAAAAATTTGAGTAAAGTTAAAATGATTCATTATTGTATTGAGGTTTGGCCCACTTTAAATTTACCTGGAGAATGGCCGTGGTGTGGAACTAAGGACCCCTGGATGTGCTCACAATTAAACCAGTATCTGAAATCCCGAGGGGACTCAGATACTGAGCAGATCCTTTATGCTGCCTGCTGGCAGAAACACAGAACCGAAGGTGAAACAGCTAAGATTTGTAAGCTACAAGAGGAAAAAAAGAAAGATGAAAAAGAGAAAAGGGAGGAAAGCAGTCACAATTGGGACCCTCTTGATTATTTGCCCCCTCCTCCCGTTTACCCTGGGATACCCCAAACTGTCCCTGCTAACCCTCCAGCTTTACCTGTGAACCCCTCCCCATCTCTCCAAACCATGATCCCTATTCCTTCTTCAGCTTGCTCCCCAACAGGATTAGCCCCTACAGCTCCACCCTCTCTACCACCTCAATCTAACCCGACTATCCCGAGTACTAACCCCTTCTACTCTTCAACTCTATCCTCGACCTCTCCTAACACTGGCCTAGGCCACTCCCCTTCACCATCTACTGTCCCTGCACCCCCACACTACTGGGAGCTGGACTTGCCAGCCAATAATACTGATTTTGTGGAAACCCCAAAAGGACCCTATTGTAGCACTAGGTCAAGAACAAAGTTTTTCCCCTTAAGGGAAGTCTCGATGGGTGGGGCAGCTGGGGGAGTAGGGTTTGTAAATGCACCTCTGACAGCTTCAGAAGTTAGGGGCTTTAAGAAAGAACTGGGGAATCTGTTTGAAGACCCTGTGGGGATTGCTAAGCAAATAGATCAGTTCCTGGGCCCGAACATTTATATGTGGAGTGAGTTAAATTCCATACTAAACATACTTTTTAATCCAGAAGAATTTCGGCTGATTAGAATGGCTGGCATACGGGTTTGGGAAAGGGAAAATCGGATGGGACTCCCAGGAGACCAGAAGTTGCCAGTGGCTGACCCCGGGTGGAACCCAAACAGGGAGGAAGGTAGACGAAATATGGAAGATTACAGAAACTTGATGATAAGAGGCATCAAGGAATCAGTCCCCCGGAGTAATAACACAAAACTGGCCTTTGATGGAGCCCAGGAGAAAGATGAGACCCCAGCAGCCTGGTTAAACAGACTGAGAAAGAACTTCCAGCAGTATTGTAACTTAGATCCAGATAGCCCAGAAGGACAAGTGCTTTTAAAACTACAGTTTGTTACCAAATCCTGGCCAGATATAAGGAGGAAACTGGAAAAAGTGGAAGACTGGCAGGAAAAGGGAATAAATGACTTGTTAAGAGAAGCTTTAAAAGTTTATCTGAGGAGAGAAGATGAGAAAGCAAAGACAAAGGCTAGGATTATGGTAGCTGTGGCCAAAGAAAGTGTAAGGGATAATAGAGACTCACAAGAGAGGGGAAATGCAAAGGCTCCATCAGGGAGAGGCAGAGGAAAACTTCTGTCGCCTTGGGGTACCCCTCCGAGGCTAGGAGAAACCCGAATATGCCACTATTGTGGTGAAGTGGGCCACATAAGGAGATATTGCAAAAAAGTATCCTTTGACAATGCTATTATGAAGGAGCAAGAGGCATTGGAGAAGTTGTTAAAGGGGGAGGGTAATGAAGATTAGGGGTGTCATGGGCTCTATATGTTAGGGGACCCAATGAAACACCAAGAAGAGCCCATGGTGAAGTTTGAAGTAGGTCCCCATCATGAGGAATTTGAGTTTCTTGTGGACACCGGTGCGGACAAATCCAGCGTTAATCAGCTTCCAATTGGGACTACAGTTGGGAAACGGACATGTGATATCTTAGGAGCAGAAGGGAAACCCTTCAAAGCTTCTGTCATAGAAAATGTAGAGATCAAAGGAAATTCAAGAAAATGTGTCACTAATCTCATATACTTGCCTAAATTAGACAGTAATTTACTCGGAAGGGACTTACAAGTTCAGTTGGGGGTAGGGATTCTTCCTAAAGAGGGTAAAATGGTGGTCCAAATGATGAGAATGACTGTTGAAGACTTGAATGAAATAAATCCAGAGGTATGGGCTGAAGAGGGGAAGTATGGATACTTAAACATCCCACCTATAAGAATAGAGATGCAGGAAGGGATACCCCCTATAAGAGTGAAACAATATCCTATTTCTGTGGAAGGTAAAAAAGGGCTGACACCAATTATAAATCATTTACTAACTGAAGGAGTATTAGAACCCTGTATGTCCCCCCATAACACCCCCATTTTGGCAGTGAAAAAGACAGAAAATAAATTTAGGCTTGTGCAAGACTTAAGAGAGGTAAATAAAACGACAATTACAAGGTACCCAGTGGTACCAAACCCCTACACCCTTCTAAGCAGAATCCCTAGAGAACACAGCTGGTTCACTGTGGTAGACCTGAAAGATGCTTTTTGGGCCTGCCCCTTAGCTAAGGAAAGCCGAAATTGGTTTGCCTTTGAGTGGGAGTGCCCGGAAAGTCAGAGAAAGCAGCAGCTAAGGTGGACCCGCCTTCCCCAAGGCTTTACTGAGAGCCCAAATCTATTTGGAGAAGCTCTGGAAAAGCTGCTAAGGCAATTCATCCCTGGAGATAACGTACAAATCCTACAGTACGTAGATGACCTCCTAATATCAGGGGAGGAGCAAGATAAAGTAAGGGGAGCCAGCATTAAACTCCTGAATTTCCTAGGGGAAAAAGGCCTTAAAGTATCTAAAAACAAATTACAGTTTGTAGAAGTACAGGTAACATACCTTGGACACCTCATTGGGGAAGGGTATAAGAAACTAAGCCCTGAGAGAATCTCAGGTATACTGTCCATCTCGGCTCCAACCACAAAAAGAGATGTAAGAAAGCTATTGGGACTATTTGGCTATTGTAAATTATGGATAGAAAAATACTCACAAAGTGTCAAATTTCTATATGAAAAACTGGTCCAACCTGAACCTGTAAAATGGACAGTTGAGAATGAAGAACAGTTAGAAAATTTAAAAGCCAAATTATCCTCAGCCCCAGTTCTTAGTCTTCCTGACCTTAAGAAGGGGTTTGACTTATTCATAAATGCAGAAGAGGGAATAGCCTATGGGGTGTTAACCCAAGAGTGGGGGGGACACAAAAAGCCTGTTGCATACCTTTCTAAGCTCCTGGACCCAGTCGCAAGGGGATGGCCAGCTTGTCTTCAAGCTGTGGCAGCCACAGCAGTCCTTGTAGAAGAAGCACAAAAGCTGACACTACAAGGAAAAATCATTGCACACACCCCCCATGATCTCAGAGCAGTGTTGAGCCAAAAAGCCCAACAATGGTTAACAGACTCAAGGATCCTAAAATATGAAGTGATTCTGACAAATGCTGAAAATCTAGGATTAATCACATCCAAAAGCTTAAATCCTGCACAATTCCTCTCAGGGGAGCCCATACCCACTCTGGAACATAATTGCTTGGAAGTCATGGACCTGCAAACAAAAGTAAGGGAGGACCTTGAGGATATACCCCTGCCATATGGGAGGGTGTTTTTCATTGATGGATCATCTAAAATGGTGGAAGGAAAGAGAATATCAGGCTATGCAATAGTCGAGGGTATCAACAAACAGAGTTTGAAAGTTTTAGATAAAGAAAAATTGCCCTCGAGCTGGTCCGCTCAATGCTGTGAGGTCTATGCTCTTAAAAGAGGATTAGACCTGTTAGAACAAGATCAAGGTACAATTTACACTGACTCACGGTATGCCTTGGGAATTGTGCACACATTTGGAAAAATTTGGGAAGAAAGAGGCTACCTAAATTCCAAGGGAAAAGATTTAATACATAAAGAACTAATTAAGTTGGTATTAAAATCCCTTATGAAACCCAGGGAAATTGCAATAGTGCATGTCAAGGGACATCAAAAAGGGGATACCTTTGAAAGCAGAGGCAATCGAGCAGCTGACCAAGCTGCCAAGTTAGCAGCCCAAAACCCGGGGGAGCCGATAAAGATTTTGACTGTGACTGATTTGCCAGTTGACAAAGAAAAAGAACCAATATATGATGAACATGAGTTGAAAGAAATAAAGAGGTTAGGGCTGCACCAAGGGAAGCAAGGGGAATGGTTAACCCCAGATAGACGAAAGTTTTTAAATAAAGTCCTAGCTCGAAAAATGCTAACAGAAATACACAGTCTGACCCACTGGGGCACCCAAGGGTTATGTGATCATTTCTTAAGAGAATATTTATGTATTGGAGTATATAATCTGGCCAAAGCAGTTACTGAAGGATGCCTTATATGCCAAAAGGTAAATCAGAAAGCAATGAGGAAGAATACCTCAGGAGGAAGACAAATAGCATTAAGACCCTTTCAAAATATACAAATAGATTTTACTGAAATGCCTTCAGTACAAGGTTACAAGTATCTACTTGTTATAGTTGATCATTTAACCCATTGGGTGGAAGCTTTTCCTACAAAAAGAGAAACGGCACAAGTGGTAATAAAAATATTATTGGAACACATCATCCCCCGGTATGGGCTAGTGAATAATATTGATTCAGACCGAGGTCCTCATTTTGTAGCCAAAATTCTACATGATGTCATTAAAGCCTTAGGAATCAGGTGGCGGTTGCATACAACCTGGCATCCCCAAAGTTCAGGGAGAGTTGAGAGGATGAATAAAACCTTCAAAATGTATTAACTAAATTGATAACCGAAACAGGAATGAATTGGCTCAAGTGTCTGCCCCTGGCCCTTCTGCGAATCTGGGTCCAACCAAGATCTGACATAGGGGCTTCACCATATGAGATGATGTTTGGACTCCCCTTCTGACTGACCCCCTATAGCACTGGGGATTATTTAGAAGGAGAGGCCGCTACCCAACAATATGTAAAAACAATTGGAAAGACATTGGCAGATCTTAAAAGAAGAGGGTATCTTCCTCAAACCTCTCCCTTGGACACTGACATGCACCAAATAAAACCAGGAGACTGGGTTTTAATTAAATCCTGGAATACCACCCCACTAACCCCTAAATTCCAAGGCCCGTTCCAAGTTCTGCTCACTACCCATACTGCAGTGCGAACCCAGGAAAAGAGCTGGACCCACATCACTAGAGTGAAAGGACCATTACCACCCCCGAGTGATCCCTCTGACCCCAACAAGGGGTCAGATCCCTCTGACCCTGCAACCCCAACAAGAGTTCCCTCTGAGTGGACTGCCACTCGAGATCCAGACACCCTCAAAGTAACTCTCAGGATACAACCAAAAACCAGTTAAAGCCAATAAGGGACAATAACAGTTATTACAAGCTGTCGTTACCATTGTTAAAAATCCACATTGTTATAAGAGGTTAAAAAGTGTTAATATAAAAGTGTAAAATAATGGTTAAATCCGATGTTATAAATTGTTATAATGAGTCACAAAGTGTTAATGTAAAAGTAATAAGTAACAGTAATTCTTAATTTAAAAATTAAATCTCTCATAGGGCACACCCAAAGGGAGCTAACTAAAACTAAGAAAAAGGTGGAAGGTAGGAATAAACAAGGGAGAACTCCACAAATCCAGCCTAAGAACTCCCCGACCCAAGAGGCAAGACCAGGTGAGACCAAAGAGAACCCTCAGAGCGAGATGGGGGCAGCTTCATACTGGACTCTTGGAGGGACTAATAGTAGTCCTATTGATATGATGAGGAGAAAGAACCCCCCGACCCAAGAGGCAAGGCCAGGTGAGACCAAAGGATCCACAAATAGAATGGTTCATACTGGACTCTTGGAGGGACTGATAGTAGTCCTATTGATAAGCAAGTTTACAGATGGGGCTTGCTCCAAATGCTGTCATTCAGTTTGTGATGGGGAGAATCTACAATCCCTTATGAGAGTTCACACCCATGTGAATCCCACATGTTTTGACATGACCCAATTATCCACCTGTCAAAAAGAGGAAAAACAATATTGGATTGCAAAAAATGCTGCCACATTTAAGCAGTGCCTGACTGGGGAGTGCCCTATCAGAGAGTGGTTCTGTTTTAAAAAGTTAAGAAATACAGAGGGAGTAGCAGATCTGATAAAGAAAAACCACTGCTGGTGAAAAAGAATGAAATAGGTGAACTCCTTGGGAAAAGTCTATTTGTCGATCTAGTAGAGGGAATCAGCCATAAACTAAATATAACAAACTGCTGGATATGTAAAAGCACACAAATGTGTGATGTATGGCCCTGGGAAGGGACAAGCTTATCACCCCTAGACATCCTGAGATGGAAGTTAATAACGGGGAAAAAGTATAAAACCTTCCTAGGAAGAATGGCTTGTAAAAGGTACTCACTGATCAAAGAGTTGAAACAAAAATGGATCCCCAAAGAACCTGAGAAATATTGGTCTATTGGGGAAAAAGAATCAGGGTGCGTCTGTAATAAAGGTTTTGGTCTACATGAGTGCACTAATAAAGGGACCAATCTTTTTTGGGGAATCAGAGAAATTTCAAAATATTGGGAACACCCCTATGACACACAAAACACATCCTGGAAAGCCCCAAAACACCTCTTTTGGATTTGTGATGACAAAACCTACACCCATCTCCCAGGAGATTGGGCGGGTAGCTGCACCATAGGAATCATCAAAGCAGCCTTCTCCCTCCTCCCACGAGAATCAGGAAACCATTTAGGCATACCCTTATATGAAAATTTAAAAAGAAAATACCAAAAGGGGAGGAGGGGCAGCACACAAACATGGAAAAGTAAAATATAGACACCAAAAGAAATAGTAAAAACATATAGGCCAGCAACTTGGACACAAGATAGATCATGGGGGTGCCCAACTCCAATTTACATGTTGAATAAAATTATCAGATTACAAGCAGTATTAAAAAGTATATCAAACAAAACAGCCCTTGCCCTTGATCATATCAGTAACCAATTGGCACAAACAAGAGCAGTAGTTTATCAAATCAAACTAGCAGTCGATTATGAAAGTAAGGTAATACAAAATATTTCCAATGAAATACAAAAAATTGCATATGTAAGTACCCAGGAATGGAAGCCCTTAATTAATATGGACTGGTGGGACAACTTCTGGTCCTTTGAAGGGACCTGGTGGGAAAAAGTAGTGTTCATTGCAATAAGTGCCTTTGCCAGTCTCCTACTTCTCCCCTGCGTACTTCCCTGTCTAATTCGAACTATAGCCACTACTGTTCAAGCTAGTCTCCAAATCCCTAAAGTAAAGATTCAGAAACCTACAAATACAATTAGATTAGAACCCCAAGAAGAAGAACTAAGTACAGCAAAAAGAATTTATAACCAATACCAGGAATTAAAACAGATTTATTCCCTTGAATCAGACATGGCCAATTGATGCGGGCAAAAGCCCGATCACAGAAATAGAGGGGGGATTGAAAGAAATAGCCCCAGGTTATGCACTCCCAAGTTGTACGTTTACACTGTTTTGCTGTAAAATTAAAGTTGCACTGTTACTTGCCTGTTTTAAGCTGTTCATGTTGAATCTGTACCCTGAATTTCTGCTCGTTATGTCCCAAGTTCTGTACTCTTTCTCCCTGAATTCTGGGTTTTCCCCTCCCCATCAAGTGAAACTTACCGCCGCTTCCTGCTGCCTCCCTGTTGCCACTTCCTGCCTGCCCGTCGAGCTGCGGACACCGCCCAGTATGGAGATAAGGGAACTCCCATGGTGCCTGGCTACAGCCGGAGGTCCAGTTGGAGCTAGAAAAGCCCCTGGGACAGTGAGCCGACACAGAAACTGGACCTAAGAAGGACAAAACTGTGCAAGGCACACGTCCAGCTACCTGCAGGTAGCAGGTATTTTTTGTTACTTTCTCGCCATGACCTGAAAGGAACTGGAGAGAGGTGACCCCCCTGGACCACATGAGCCAAAGCGATTCTATGGGAACCCCCGTGAGGAAGGAGTCCCGACTCTGCTGCAGCAGCAGCAGCAGATTCGACTGCACCTCCTCCTCCGTGGTGTCTGAAAGAAATTAGCCCCAGGCTATGCACTCCCGAGTTGTACTGTTACATTGTTTTGCTGTAAAATTAAAGTTGCACTGTTACTTGCTTGTTTCAAACCGTTCATGTTGAATCTGTACCCTGAATTTCTGTTCGTTATGTCCAAGTTCTGTACCCTTTCTCCCTAAATCCTGAGCGTTCCCCTCTCCCGACGAAAAGCCCGCACGCCGCCGCCTTGTCGCTCCGCCCCCCCGCACGCTTCCTGCTGCTCCCTGCCGACGGCCCGTCGAGCTGTGGGCTCCGCCCAATATGGAGATGAAAAGAACTCCCATCGTGCCTAGCTGCGACCGGGAGTCCAGTTAGAGCTAAAAAAGCCCCTGATACAGCGAGCCAACACAGAAACTGGACCTAAGAAGGACGGGACTGTGCGAGGCACACATCCAGCTACCTGCAGGCAGCAGGCATTCTTTTGTTACTTTGTCGCCATAGCCTGAAAGAAACTGGAGAAAGGCAACGCCCCTAGACCACACGAGCCAACGCGATTCTATTGGAACCCCCGTGAGGACGGAATCCCGACTCTGCAGCAGCAGCAGCAGCAGCAGATGCGACTGCACCTCCTCCTCCGTGGTGTCTACTGGGAGCAGCGGCGGCGTGCGCAGCCCCCGGGCCCCCTACCCAGAGCTGATTTCCTAATAAAGGCCTTTTCAAAGGAGCTGGTCTCCTGGCCAATTTATAACAGTGTCTACAGGGAGCAGCGGCGGCGTGCGCAGCCCCTCGAGCCCCCTACCCAGAGCTGATTTCTAATAAAGGCCTTTTCAAAGGAGCTGGTCTCCTGGCCCATTTATAACAATCAAAATATATTTTCTAAACAGTTTGGGGGAGATCCCACTGCAAGATAAGCTATGAGCTCAGCCATGGGGCTGTGGTGAGATGTGCAGAACAGAGAGAAAAAGCCTCCAGGAGCCTTCAAGGGGGAAAAGAAAATGTCCCACTGTGAAGAAACAGCTTTTCAGTTTCCTTCTGCAGAACTGCAGGCAATAACAGAATTGCACTGTCAGAGACAGACAAACCAGAGGTGCTGGGAGCCCTAAAACACCATAGATGACAGAAAAAGAGTAAAAAATGAGTAGCTTTTACTGAGACCTTGAATACTCTATTTAAATCCACAGTTACTGTTGGGATTTGACTCCAAATCAAAAAGACGTACTGTATTGTTAAAAACTGTAAGGGAGTGTAGCACATATGATTAATAATATTTTTTGTTTATGTTTAAAAACTGGGATCTAGTGTTTAGTGGCAATTTTAACTTTTTTTTTTTTTTTTTTTTTTTTTTTTTTTTTTTTTTTTTTTTTTTTTTCCTCTGCACAGATCATCTCCAGTTCTTTCAGGCTTGGAAGAAAACTCATAAAGTATTATGAGACATAAATGTGTTTTATTCACATCGAGCAGATGTGTCCTGGAATATAAAATGTTGGGAAAAAATAGAAGTACTAATGCAAAAAGTTCTGATTATTCTATGGAATAGGATGCTTAAAAGGTAAAGGGAAAAAAAGAGAATCAATTAGTAACTAATTACCATTACTTCATATATCAGCAGTTTGTTTAGTTTTTCTTGTGGGAAAAGTCCAAAATCAAACAAAATAATTTCTTATAATTTTTTACATTGTCCTCTGAAATAATCCTGTGCTATTTTTCATACATTCCTTGTTTCTAAAAAGCATGAATGGAGCAAGAACTATGTATTCTTACTGTTCTGTTAAAACCTGAAAGCAGAAAATCTTTTGGAGAAGATAAACCTTGTTGGGATCTAGAATTATAGACTGAGTGGTCAAAATGGAGAAAAGAGTGACAACACAATTCACCTAAATAAATTCATTGCTTCAAGGAGGGGAAATGCTTGTAACAGAGAAAAAAACACTTTGGAAAATATAAACTGAAAAACTGTATTGATGTTTTGTTTTCTAACTATTAGGAGAGCCTGGCCTGGAGTAAATAAAAATCTCTAATGATTTTTTTGCAGATTAAAACAATTATTCAGTTTAATGAAAAAAGTGCCTTGACACAAGTAAACTTCATATTTTTACTGTATTATTTAATAATGGTATAGCTCATCTGATCCAGCTGGTTGCTGGGGTCCGCAGCTTGGACCCAGGAGGCTTCGAACCACCCCGATTGGTACCTCGTTAGAGACACCCTGGGGGGTCAAAGTGACTCCTCAGCTGGCAGAGAAAATCTCAGCAGAGGGGCAGAGCAGTGATTCTCAGCTCTTGTGATTTCTCAGCTCAGTGATTGTCAGCTCATGCCCTTGCGAGATGTCTTCTCTCTTAGCCGGCCCAGGGAGGGAGAGAGTGAGGGTCCATATAGCAATTCCGCATAAGGTAACTTTATTAGCAAGTCCCACGCGAAGGGAGCCAGGGACGGAAAACCCTGGAGACCAGGGAAAACCCAGGGGTTTTTATGGGGAACTCAGTAGGAGGGGAAAGGGGTACAAAGCCAATAGTTTGCTACAGATCTACATAAAATCTCGTGGGGGAGTGTGGTCCTCTTTTTGGGTCGCCGTAACTAAAGAGCTGTTCTTATCTTAAGGCTTCTGGCAGAGGAGGTTGTGCAATTCTTCTTATCTTCTCCAAGGCAGGGCCACCGGAGCCTTGTTCACCCCCACACTCATCCAGCTTTAGATTTTAAATCAGAGCTGGATTTAGTCAGTCAGGTTGAACTACAGGAGATTTACTGTAAGCACAATTACCTCCTCAGCATATTCAACATGAAATCTTTCCTAAACAATAGGTGGGAAACTCAACTTCCTCTTCCTGCAAGGCAAAAACGTTTAGGTTATCTTGGAACTAAAAAGTTTAAAGCTCAATAAATGAGCTGTGGTGCAGCCATCTCACAGCTGGTTAAAAACTGCACCCATGGAGAATTAACCTTGCTGAAGTGTCATCCTGAGCCATTTAAAGGAATGTTCAGAATCAGCCGTGGTTTTAATTAGCATTTGTGATGCTGTGCATGATTGTAACGTGAAATGTCACTGTTGAAAGGTTAATATAAGATGTTTAATGTACCTTTGAATCACTAATAAATTTTATATATGTGTGATAATAATTTCTTGTGGCTTCATTTACAGAAACACTAAAGAATGTTTAATTATTGCCTCTAGAAAACATGGTTTAAATAAAGCTTTAGCAAACAAATAATTCTTGGAATTATCAGTTGAAAGAAATAGTGGATTTTCTGTGGATTTAAGTTTGCAAATAAATAATATTTATTAAGTAGTCAGAGAGTCTTTTTTGAAAGTGAGGTAGTTTTGTCAATAGAGATTATCTATTCATATGCAATCAATGCTCTTCATTTATTTTAATTGCTTAGCAGTTAACACTTCTAATCCTATTATCCCACCTGTTAAGATAAGCTATTCAACCTCATGCTTTTCTTGTTATTTACCACATTCTCATGCACTGTAAACAAGCTTAGACTGATTTCCTTCTGAAGATAAATTCATGAATTTTTAAAAATTCTTAAATGTAAATCGATTCCAACTAAGACTGCAAAAAGGAGCAAGAGACAGGAGAGTAAAAACTGACTGCAGCGACGACACTGATCAAGAAGAGAGAAAAGCTTCCAGCTCCACAGGAGCAGGGGAAGGATTGTGGTGTGTTTTCTGTGGTACAGTGATTGTGCTAATGACATAGAATTTCTGGATGAAAAGCTGGGAATGTACTGCTGGGTGACTTAGCAACATATTTCCTGTTTGCGGTTAAGTTAAATACTGTGTGTTTTCTCTTCTGGTAGCATACAGAGTAATTACTCCCCCCCCCCCCCCCCCCCCCCCCCCCCCCCTTTCCCAGTGCAGTTAGGACAAAGACTACAACACTATTAACTTTCTTCTTCAATTCTAGAAATGTGGAGAACAGAACCTTTCCCAGAGACTGAAAACTGAATCGCTGTTCTGGTGATCTGTCAACTACTTTTCAAGCAGAAGCCTATGCTTTCTCTGGCAAATGGAAATTCTACCACTGAATTATGAATTCTCATAAATCCAGAATCATTTTCCTTTTCAGATATACTTGGAGTGAGTGCCTTCTGCAACCTTGCATGATTGAACTTCTGGTCTGTTTAGAGGGAGAATGTTAAGAGCTGTAAGGTCTCATATTGCTGGGTTAGCCACTCATCCTCAAAGGCCTATTTCATCAGTTGAGATATATGCACATTTTGGGGATGCTCAGAATACCTCATGCTTTTCAGTGTCTGATCATTTTGCTGTAAGGTAATTGTGTGATCTCTGTGAGCTGCTGTGGTTGTGTGACTGAATGAGACTGAGATTACACATGAAACCATAAGGAGAAATGTCAGCACCTACAGAGCAGTGGCTTTTTGGAGTTACATGTTTGCAGTGTTGTGAAATGATATTTGTAATAAATAGCTCTGAAATCTATTTGCTTCAGAGATGAAGCCAAGAACAGTTTGTACAACTACTCGTTTCCACCCTCAGGACACACTGTTGCTCTTGGAGTTGAGCCAAAATACTGCATTGCAGTGTCTGCCAAAATGAGGTTTGTCTGCTTGCCTTAAGCAGAGTTGTGGTTTTCTGGAGAGTTTTTTGTTTTGTTTTGGTGTTGAGGGGTTTTTCCATGTAAATTTTTCCTAATTGGGATAGCTACATTATTTCTCTTCACTCCTTTTGCTTGGAATTACCTGCAGAGTTTATATGTTCATAAAGGTCCTTAGTTCATACATGGAATATTTGCTTCTCAGCCCTGGAAACTGGAGTGGGGTGGGGGAAGAACACTAAAATGCAGCAGTATGATTAAAAACATTTTCAAAAAGAAAACATCAGGCTTTAACTTCTGCTGAGGAGGTTGTGAAGTGGATCTAATGACACTTGATCTACAATAAGCTTTTCAAAAGCAGGTCTCCAGCAAATCCTGCAGCAATGTTTTGTACAACACAAACAACAATTTTAAGTCACAGCTGAAAACTCCAAATGGAGACTTGCAAAGCATTTGTAAATCAGAGTTTAAAAAAATGACATAACTCTGCTAAGCAAGCAGCCATCTGTCTCGGGAGAGCAGGCAAACCCAGGAAGGGGAATTAAGAGCAGCTGTGGGATGACTTTTCATCACATGATGCAGCTGCAGCCTGATGGTTGCATATCTTTTCTCCATCACTCAGACACAAGGGTACAGTAATTACAATGTACCAGCAGTAAAACAGCAATTCTCCTGTGTTTTCAGTGATGCGCGGTGTTATAAATTGGCCAGGAGACCAGCTCCTTTGAAAAGGCCTTTATTAGAAATCAGCTCTGGGTAGGGGGCTCGAGGGGCTGCGCACGCCACCGCTGCTCCCAGTAGACACCACGGAGGAGGAGGTGCAGTCGCATCTGCTGCTGCTGCTGCTGCTGCTGCAGAGTCGGGATTCCTTCCTCACGGGGGTTTCCATAGAATCACTTTGGCTCGTGTGGTCCAGGGGGGTCACCTCTCTCCAGTTCCTTTCAGGTCATGGCGAGAAAGTAACAAAAAAATACCTGCTACCTGCAGGTAGCTGGATGAGTGCCTCGCACAGTTTTGTCCTTCTTAGGTCCAGTTTCTGTGTCGGCTCGCTGTCCCAGGGGCTTTTCTAGCTCCAACTGGACCTCTGGCCGCAGCCAGGCACCATGGGAGTTCCTCATCTCCATACTGGGCGGTGTCCACAGCTCGAAGGCAGGCAGCAGGGAGCAGCAGGGAGCAGCAGGGGGGGTAGCAGGAAGTGCCGGCGGGCTTTTTACCCGATGGAGAGGGGAAAACCCCAGGATTCAGGGAGAAAGGGTACAGTACTTGGACATAACAAGCAGAAATTCAGGGTACAGATTCAACATGAACAGTTTAAAACAGGCAAGTAACAGTGCAACTTTAATTTTACAGCAAAACAGTATAACAGTACAACTTAGGAGTGCATAACTTGGGGCTATCAATTTCTTTCAATCCCCCCTCTATTTCTTTGATCGGGCTTTTGCCCGCATCAATTGGCCATGTCTGATTCAAGGGAATAAATCTGTTTTAATTCCTGGTATTGGGTATAAATTCTTTTTGCTGTGCTTAGTTCTTCTTCTTGGGGTTCTAATCTAATTGTATTTGTAGGTTTCTGAATCTTTACTTTAGGGATTTGGAGACTAGCTTGAACAGTAGTGGCTATAGTTCGAATTAGACAGGGAAGTATGCAGGGGAGAAGTAGGAGACTGACAAAGGCACTTATTGCAATGAACACTACTTTTTCCCACCAGGTCCCTTCAGAGGACCAGAAGTTGTCCCACCAGTCCATATTAATTAAGGGCTTCCATTCCTGGGTACTTACATATGCAATTTTTTGTATTTCATTGGAAATATTTTGTATTACCTTACTTTCATAATCGACTGCTAGTTTGATTTGATACACTACTGCTCTTGTTTGTGTCAATTGGTTACTGATATGATCAAGGGCAAGGGCTGTTTTGTTTGATAATCTGATAATTTTATTCAACATGTAAATTGGAGTTCGGCACCCCCATGGTCTATCTTGTGTCCAGGTTGCTGGCCTATATGTTTTTACTATTTTTTTGGTGTCCATATTTTACTCTTCCATGTTTGTGTGCTGCCCCTCCTCCTCTTTCGGTATTTTCTTTTTAAATTTTCATATAAGGGTATGCCTATATGGTTTCTTGATTCTCGTGGGAGGAGGGAGAAGGCTGCTTTGATGATTCCTATGGTGCAGCTACCTGCCCAATCTCCTGGGAGATGGGTGTAGGTTTTGTCATCACAAATCCAAAAGAGGTGTTTTGGGGCTTTCCAGGATGTGTTTTGTGTGTCATAGGGGTGTTCCCAATATTTTGAAATTTCTCTGATTCCCCAAAAAAGATTGGTCCCTTTATTAGTGCACTCATGTAGACCAAAACCTTTATTACAGATGCACCCTGATTCTTTTTTCCCAGTAGACCAATATTTTTCAGGTTCCCTGGGGATCCATTTTTGTTTCAACTCTTTGATCAGTGAGTACCTTTTACAAGCCATTCTTCCTAGGAAGGTTTTATACTTTTTCCCCGTTATTAACTTCCATCTCAGGATGTCTAGGGGTGATAAGCTTGTCCCTTCCCAGGGCCATACATCACACATTTGTGTGCTTTTACATATCCAGCAGTTTGTTATATTTAGTTTATGGCTGATTCCCTCTACTAGATCGACAAATAGACTTTTCCCAAGGAGTTCATCTATTTCATTCTTTTTCACCAGCAGTGGTTTTTCTTTATCAGATCTGCTACTCCCTCTGTATTTCTTAACTTTTTAAAACAGAACCACTCTCTGATAGGGCACTCCCCAGTCAGGCACTGCTTAAATGTGGCAGCTTTTTTTGCAATCCAATATTGTTTTTCCTCTTTTTGACAGGTGGATAATTGGGTCATGTCAAAACATGTGGGATTCACATGGGTGTGAACTCTCATAAGGGATTGTAGATTCTCCCCATCACAAACTGAATGACAGCATTTGGAGCAAGCCCCATCTGTAAACTTGCTTATCAATAGGACTACTATCAGTCCCTCCAAGAGTCCAGTATGAACCATTCTATTTGTGGGTCTTTTGGTCTCACCTGGCCTTGCCTCTTGGGTCGGGGGGTTCTTTCTCCTCATCATATCAGTAGGACTACTATTAGTCCCTCCAAGAGTCCAGTATGAACCTGCCCCCATCTCGCTCTGAGGGTTCTCTTTGGTCTCACCTGGTCTTGCCTCTTGGGTCGGGGAGTTCTTAGGCTGGATTTGTGGAGTTCTCCCTTGTTTATTCCCACCTTCCACCTTTTTCTTAGTTTTAGTTAGCTCCCTTTGGGCGTGCCCTATGAGAGATTTAATTTTTAAATTAAGAATTACTGTTACTTATTACTTTTACATTAACACTTTGTGACTGATTATAACAATTTATAACATCAGATTTAAACATTATTTTACACTTTTATATTAACACTTTTTAACCTCTTATAACAATGTGGATTTTTAACAATGGTAACGACAGCTTGTAATAACTGTTATTGTCCCTTATTGGCTTTAACTGGTTTTTGGTTGTATCCTGAGAGTTACTTTGAGGGTGTCTGGATCTCGAGTGGCAGTCCACTCAGAGGGAACTCTTGTTGGGGTTGCAGGGTCAGAGGGATCTGACCCCTTGTTGGGGTCAGAGGGATCACTCGGGGTGGTAATGGTCCTTTCACTCTAGTGATGTGGGTCCAGCCCTTTTCCTGGGTTCGCACTGCAGTATGAGTAGTGAGCAGAACTTGGAACGGGCCTTCGAATTTAGGGGTTAGTGGGGTTGTATTCCAGGATTTAATTAAAACCCAGTCTCCTGGTTTTATTTGGTGCATGTCAGTGTCCAAGGGAGAGGTTTGAGGAAGATACCCTCTTCTTTTAAGATCTGCCAATGTCTTTCCAATTGTTTTTACATATTCCTGGGTAGCGGCCTCTCCTTCTAAATAATCCCCAGTGCTATAGGGGGTCAGTAAGAAGGGGAGTCCAAACATCATCTCATATGGTGAAGCCCCTATGTCAGATCTCGGTCGGACCCGGATTCGCACAAGGGCCAGGGGCAGACACTTGAACCAATTCATTCCTGTTTCGGTTATCAATTTAGTTATTACATTTTTGAGGGTTTTATTCATCCTCTCAACTCTCCCTGAACTTTGGGGATGCCAGGGTGTATGCAACCGCCACCTGATTCCTAAGGCTTTAATGACCTCATGTAGAATTTTGGCTACAAAATGAGGACCTCGGTCTGAATCAATATTATTCACTAGCCCATACCGGGGGATGATGTGTTCCAATAATATTTTTATTACCACTTGTGCCGTTTCCCTTTTTGTAGGAAAAGCTTCCACCCAATGGGTTAAATGATCAACTATAACAAGCAGATACTTGTAACCTTGTACTGAAGGCATTTCAGTAAAATCTATTTGTATATTTTGAAAGGGTCTTAATGCTATTTGTCTTCCTCCTGAGGTATTCTTCCTCATTGCTTTCTGATTTACCTTTTGGCATATAAGGCATCGTCCAGTAACTGCTTTGGCCAGATTATATACTCCAATACATAAATATTCTCTTAAGAAATGATCACATAACCCTTGGGTGCCCCAGTGGGTCAGACTGTGTATTTCTGTTAGCATTTTTCGAGCTAGGGCTTTATTTAAAAACTTTCGTCTATCTGGGGTTAACCATTCCCCTTGCTTCCCTTGGTGCAGCCCTAACCTCTTTATTTCTCTCAACTCATGTTCATCATACATTGGTTCTCTTCTTTTGTCAGCTGGCAGGATCTTGGATGGCAGTCCACTTGGGGAGACTCATGGGGGATTTTTCTGGGTTTTGTCCACAGTTAGGAGGAGGCGATACTGGTCCTTTTACACGGGAAACGTCAGTCCACTCTTTTTCTTGGGTCCAGACAGCAGCATGGGTTACTAATTTCTAGCTTTTTCCTGATATCAGGCCAGGATCCAGCAAGGAACTGCACCTTTAACAGCACCTGGTCCTTGGGACTGTCGGGATCCACGTAACCAAAAATCTCCTCCCCTGCTTAACTAGGTGGCTGGGGTCCCATTCCCCCTGGGTCCCATCAAAGGCCAGCCTGGTGCTGCCACCCCGGGGAACAGACCCTCCAATGCCCCTCACCACCAGGGTTCCACAGTCTCCCACATTCTGCCCTTCCCCTTTTCCACCTGGATCCCACCCTGGATCCGCCCGCGGGAGCCCGTCCCCTTCCTGGGGCCCAAACCTGCTCCCCTGTTCCCAGACTCGCATTCCCGTGACGTGGACCATGGCCATCTCCTTGGGGCTAAACAAGGCACCCAAAATAGAGTTCATCTCACTCCAGGTGCAAACATTAGGATTCAGGAACCAATCCACCCAGCCAGCCACCCCCACCAGGTCCCCAACCAGGCCTCCCTGCTCTTTCTTAAAGCCCCCAACTTCTGTAGCTGTCAGAGGTGCATCCCCAGCTGCCCCACCTATCGGGACTTTCCTTAGGGGGAAGAGCTTTGTTCTTGACCTGGTGCCGCAGTAGGGTCCTTTTGTGGTTTCTATATTATTGGCTGGCAAGTCCAGCTCCCAGTTTTGTGGGAGTGCAGGAACAGTAGATGGTGAAGGGGAGTGGACTAGGCCAGTGTTAGGAGAGGTCGAGGACAGAGCTGAAGAGCAGAAGGGGTTAGTACTCGAGATAGTCGGGTTAGACTGAGGTGGTAGAGAGGGTGGAGCTGTAGGGGGTAATCCTGTTGGGGAGCAAGCTGAAGAAGGGGTTTGGAGAGATGGGGAGGGGTTCACACGTAAAGCTGGAGGGTTAGCAGGGACAGTTTGGGGTATCCCAGGGTAAACGGGAGGAGGGGGCAAATAATCAAGATGGTCCCAATGGTGACTGCTTTCCTCCCTTTTCTCTTTTTCATTTTTCCTCTTTCCCTCTTGTAGCTTACAAATCTTAGCTGTTTCTCCTTCGGTTCTGTGTCTCTGCCAGCAGGCAGCATAAAGGATCTGCTCAGTATCTGAGTCCCCTCGGGATTTCAGATACTGGTTTAATTGCGAGCACATCCAGGGGTCCTTAGTTCCACACCACGGCCATTCTCCAGGTAAATTTAAAGTGAGCCAAACCTCAATACAATAATGAATCATTTTAACCTTGCTCAAATTTTTAGTGGCCTCATCAGTATCCCATAGTTCCAACATTTGTCCTAGTGGACTATCTGGGGGAATGTTCTTTATCTTCCCCTTTTCCTCCTCAGGCGGTTTTTGCTTATTTATGTATGCTCCCATTCTCACTAGGTAATCTTCACTCACTCTACGAACACCCGTCAGTGGCCCCAGTTACCCGCTCTCAGGGTCTGGCCACCACTCCTGCCAGTGCTCAGAGTGCCCTGTCGGTAGCCTGATATCTCACCCTTAGAGATTCAGTCACTACCCCAGCCTGCACCCCTCTTCCTCTCCTGTACATCTATCGAGTTTCCAGAAGTGGCCGGTCAACCTGGGCCCAGAGTTCCAGTCACCTCTTACAGCCAGGACCCGGACATACAGCGTGCGACTCACTCACTCTCCCTATCGTTAAATCCCTCGCACCTTGGGACTTCCCTAACTTTCATTCATCCTACACCCAGGCGATATACTCAAAAGACCCCCGGCCCTGTAGGCTCTCCGCACTCGGAACGCATACCTCTCACTTCTAGGTACCCCCAACCAGTGCACCCACTCCTGTACCCCGGCAGGCTACCCCAGCCAGTGTCCCAAGCCAGTGCTCAGACTTCCCTGACTGTCAGCCAGCACCCCTTCCTCGCCTGGACACCCCGGGCCGTAACCTCGGCCAGTACCCTCTCTCACTCCCCACACCCCGCCAGCTACCCCAGCCAGTGTCCCAACCCCTGGACACCCCGGGCCGTAACCTCAGCCAGTGTGGTGCGTGCTACACACACAGCTCTAGGCTTTCCGCACACTTGGATCAGCCTGAGCAGCCTGCCTCCGTAGCTTCTAGAATGGAGGCGGGCCTATCCTACAATCACACACCCTGTGACGTGCCACTCACCCTCTAAATTACCTCCGCACGCCCGGAGGGGGGCGCCTATGCCCCTGGAGACACCTCTTTCACACCGTTCTCCTTTCGCTTCCTTCTGTTCCCGGCCAGGTCCCTTGCGGGAGACTGGAACCGCGGTATTAGGAGGCCCACACTCGCTCCAAAGATCCGAGCTGCCGGTCTTTGTCTCACTCACACACCACTCGCTCGTCTCCACTCCCGCCACCGGCTATACTTTACCGGCGCTCCTCCGTGCTGTCCGATCCCAGGCTGTCTTCCTTGGGTCCGGTGTGACCAGCTGTCCTGGAGATCCAAAGGGCGGTTGGCCGTCCCGTCCTCGGTCCTCTTCAGGCGTGGTCACGTCCCGGCGAGCCCCCAATTTGTTATAAATTGGCCAGGAGACCAGCTCCTTTGAAAAGGCCTTTATTAGAAATCCACTCTGGGTAGGGGGCTCGAGGGGCTGCGCATGCCGCCGCTGCTCCCAGTAGACACCACGGAGGAGGAGGTGCAGTCAAATCTGCTGCTGCTGCTGCTGCTGCTGCAGAGTCAGGATTCCTTCCTCACGGGGGTTTCCATAGAATCACTTTGGCTCGTGTGGTCCAGGGGGGTAACCTCTCTCTAGTTCCTTTCAGGTCATGGCGAGAAAGTAACAAAAAAATACCTGCTACCTGCAGGTAGCTGGACGTGTGCCTCGCACAGTTTTGTCCTTCTTAGGTCCAGTTTCTGTGTCGGCTCGCTGTCCCAGGGGCTTTTCTAGCTCCAACTGGACCTCTGGCCGCAGCCAGGCACCATGGGAGTTCCCTTATCTCCATACTGGGCGGTGTCCACAGCTCGACGGCAGGCAGCAGGGAGCAGCAGGAAGCAGCAGGGGGGGTAGCAGGAAGTGCCGGCAGGCTTTTTACCCGATGGAGAGGGGAAAACCCCAGGATTCAGGGAGAAAGGGTACAGTACTTGGACATAACAAGCAGAATTTCAGGTACAGATTCAACATGAACAGTTTAAAACAGGCAAGTAACAGTGCAACTTTAATTTTACAGCAAAACAGTATAACAGTACAACTTAGGAGTGCATAACTTGGGGTTATCAATTTCTTTCATGCGGTGTCCCCACACCTGACTTCAGTGGTTTTTTTTCATGTTCTGCTAAAATCAGAAATGTGATCTGAGTTTTACTCCATCAAAACTAACTCAAGGCAAGGCCTGACTGTACATTTGCTCAATTTTCTCGATTTCTCTCGTGCACTTGCTTTCACTCACACCACAAATTATTTTTGGCATGTTGTGCCAGCTGCTCCCGAATCTTAGAGGTCAGTTCAATGTGAAGGTTTTACTGAAGAACACTTGGCTAATGCAGTATGAGCATCATTGTGGCAAATGTAGAAAATTTGGGGACAAAAAGCTCTTGAGCACTTAAGAGTTATGCTGAACAAATAGTGCTACAGAATTTGGTTTAAAAAACTCTTAAATTTGTGCATAGAGGTGCCAGGCTGTTGGAAATTATTCTCTGTTTTCTCTGAAAGTGGACTGACTGAACTTTTTGCTCCAGATATGGGCACTGCTTAATACAGAAAAATAGAGACAGCAAAGAAAACCCAAATGGTCATTAGAGCTAACTGAAAAGAAGAAAAAAACAGATTTGAGCATTTCTTTTTAACCAACCATTGTTAAACTGTTGCTGTAGAATGATATCCTGTAAACTATAAATGGATGTAGTTGGAAATAACATTACATTGCCTGACATTGCAAACAAGTGATTAAATTTGTGATTACTTGATTAATTTCATCATTCCAACTTAGGTATGTTTAAGATGGTATCATAAACTTTGTCCAAATAATTATTGTTAAAATCAACAGAATGAAAAATGGGAAGATTTATACAGGAAGGAAGAGATGAATCTCAAAGGAAATTTTAAAACAGAGCAGCCAGACAGAGCTGGCCTATTTTATAACCTCCTAACTTCTGCTGCCAAGATTCTACTTTGATTTTAAGACCCCTGCCAGTTTTAGAGCTGTCATTTTATTTGAACGCTGGTATTGTCAGATTTTATCAACAGGTTTTCATTGCTGTATTTAAAAGATAAATATTTCCCCCAGTACTCAAGTAAGCCTCTGAGAGTCACAAGAAATGCAGAGCGCCCTCTGAATCTCAGGCTTTGTATCACTGTGTATGCATTAGACAGAGATCAGAAATTCACTATTCTGTCTTGCTTGCCTTTTCAAAAGTACAAACTCCCCTGTGGAAGCAGTGCCGAGTTGGGACTCTCTCCTAGAGAGCAATAAACTGATATATTTTTATCTGCATGTGAGCTGCAAAGGATTGCCCTTGTCCCACCAAAACCAACAGATCATGATGGTGTTCATGCCTGCTTTCTCAGTATAATTTAATAAGTATAGATTCAGCTATACCAACACAAAATGTGTATTTTTCTTTTTAAAAGAGCCATGACATTGATATTAAGACATCTGTCAACATGACACCTTTAATAACCAGACATGTGACCCATGATTTTTCCGTTGTCCATGATGATACAGAGCATCCTGAGAGACCTGCAGTTTACACAGCGAGGCTTGGCCAAAGGGATTCTGGAATCCACAGAAACGGTTTAAACAATTTCTCATTGTTGTAAGCCATGGGCACGGGTAGATGACTGAGATATTGTTCAGCCTGGAGAAGAGAGAGCCAGCTTTGGAGTGCTCTAAGTGGCCTTCCAGAACCTGCAGGGAACTTTCCTGAAAGATAGGGCAAGACTATTTACAAGAGCACGTAGTGACAAGACATGGGGGAATGGGTTCAAACTGAAAGAGCGCAGGTTCAGATTAGATATTAGGAAGAAACCCTTCCCTGTGAGGATGGGGAGGCCTTAGCACAGGTTGCCCAGAACAGCTGTGGCTGGGCGTGCCCAACGCCAGGTGAGACGGGGATTGCAGACACCTGGGAGAGCGGAAGGTGACCCCGCCCATGGCAGGAGCTGGAAGGACACGCTTTCCAAGGCTCCTCCCAGCGCACTGTGCCATAAAGCCCGGCCAGAGGGGGGTTGAGCCCCTCCCGACTGGGGGCGTTGTCGTGCGCGCTGCCGGGCTCCGCCATTTCTGGACGCAGGCGCGTTCAGGTGCGGTGGCTTGGGTGAGCTGTGCGCGTGCGCGGGAGCAGCGGAGCCGCCCTGAGCGGAGCGGGCGCGGAGGGCCCATGGGGCCGGTGCGGCCGTGAGCGGTCGGCCCGGCCCGGCTCGGCTCGGCTCGGCTCGGGGGCAGCCCCGCGGAGCCATGGACGGACACGCGGCTCTGGGTGCGGGCGGCGAGGAGCCGCTGAACTCCGGCAGGATGAACGCGAAGCGCGGCGGGCGCGCCGCGGAAGAGGAGAGCCGGAACAAGCCCAAGCTGGTGAGCACGCTGGGAGGCGGACGGGGAACGGCCCAGGCTCGAGGAGGAGGGCGCGCGGATGCAGGGCGAGGGTCATGGGAGCCTTTCCGGGGATTAAAGGCGTTTAAACCCGTGGGGGTTTTGGGTGGCTGCTCGGAGAGGCAGCCGGCAGCGCCCAGAAGGGCCGGGCCGCTTCGCTAGCCGTGGGAATTCCCGGGCGGTGCTGCGCCGGGGTAGGCGCTGGACCGCGGGCGGCGGGAGTTCCCATGCTCGGGCGGGGACAGCGACAGCGCTGCTCCGCAACCTCTGCCCCGCTCCGCTGACAGAGCGTGGCGTGCGGCCGGCTCTGTCTGAACAATCCAGAACGCTGGTGGTCATGATGCACACCACATGCTTACCAATGGAACGTCTCAGTTAATGGGAAAATAATTTAAAAAACCGCATGGTTTTTTCTTTTTTTTTTTTTTTTTTTTTTTTCTGTATATAAATCCGCTTTAGGGCTGCAGTTTGTTTATTAGGGTTGTGCTCTTTTGGTGTTTTTTTTTACTGACAGATCTGATAAGTTGAAATACATGTGGAGTTCAAGGCAGCATCACTGGGTTGTATCACACTTCAAAAAATGCTGCAGTAGCAAAAGCAGCTAATGTGACAGTGTTTACCTTTGATTGTTTACATTTGTTAGTTACACGTGTTGAATCTAACCTTTTTAACTCAGTTCTTGGTTGCAACACCATAGCGGACACTTCAAACTCCCTGAGTCTTCTTGGAGAGAGTACTAGTTACAAACTTTATTTAACTTGTTGCAAGGGTTTTCCCTGATACTGGTAAAAAAACTAAGTCAGTATTGAAGTTTTCCCACCATGTGCTCCTTTCAGTGAATTATAGAGCTTTTAGATAATCAGCTTGACAACTGCAGTTTGGGTTTTCATTGTTTGGGGTTTTTTCTTGTTTTGTTTTTTTTTTGTCACTGAGGATGAAGTTAGCATATGGGGAAGTTGGTAAATATATAACATTGAGGCATAGAAAAATTACTGAAAGTTATAGTTGTTTTGGAGGATGACAGAAGCCCGAATGACTTGAACTGCACTTGTATTAAACGTGACAATGTGTATCTTCGCAAAAGATAAGCAAATGCGATGTCTTGTTTTGTTTCATGGTGTTATTGAAAACAAACTTGTTTCCTTGCATAGGATAAACTTTGTATAAACAATGCGTTTGGGTGTGTTTATACTACCTTTACTATTTCCTGCTAAAGTAGCTAAGAAGGCTGCCTGAAGGTTCCTGCAGGGAGCTGATTCAAAAATCAGCCAGGGAAGCGCTTCTATTGGAAGCTGTGAACATAAATTTGAATTTTGCTCTAGCAGAAGAGAACTCTGTTTTGATAGAAACACATAATTTGAAAAATCAAAGTGAAATTAGTTCAGAATTGGATTAAACAGGATGACTATTTCTATTGCATGGTCTATTCAGTTATTCTAGAATCACTAGAATAAACTTTCATTGTTCCATTGAGTGGAAAAAAATAACATTATGTTATTGACTTCATTCACAGCAATATGCTTTTGTTTCTTGAGGGGGTGGATGATTACATTCCAGCAGCACCATGGATCAGAGCAGGGATATGTTGCTCAAATTAGAGCCTTCCGACAGATAGTTTTGCTCTGGGATAAGTGACTGGCCTTTGATGATGTAATTAAATGAGTGGGTTGAATAGGAAAGCAGGTTTTTTTCACTCTGGACATGATGTACACAAATGGTGTATAAACCTGTCAAGAACAGAGATTTACTTTTGAGGGAGAGAAAGGGATGGGATTCAGGTGTGCTTTAAATTGAGTTGGGGTGACTGGACAGCCAGATTTCAGTAATTACCATGGGATTGTAATGGAAGAACAAGTCTGTAATCAGGGAAAGGCTTCATCCATCATACAGGAGAGTAATCTTATAAAGTTTTGTTGGCTTTAATTTTGAATGAGGAATTAGTTCTGCTGAAGTTGGCAGTGTCTTCAGGCACTGGGAGAGCACTCTTACTTGCACCTCATCCCCGTTCTCTTCTTTGTGCAAGTAAGATAAAGGTGCATTTGGGACTTGTGGCAAAGGAACCACACTGTTTGTGCCAGTGCCAAGTTGTCATATACAAAGTTCCTCGCAGTTGGGTGTGGATATTTTCTTGGTTTGTCTTTGTAACCTACAATTCGTCAAATTTCAGTGGAGTTACAGAGATGAATCAACTTATGCTCTGTCATGTGCTGGGTGGAATTCAAGGAGCTCTCAGTGTGCTGACAGGAGCATGCCTCTTTTCCAGAACTTATTTCACACATCCAGGGGAGTGCTGAGCAAGGGCTTGGTGTGAGAGGGTGTGCAGCTATACAGAGAGGAGAAAGTATTTTTGGTTCCTGGCACAGGAGCTGAAATTAGGCAAATCCTTGGGAAGAAGTCCAGAGGAATGATTTTTATATGATAAAAATGGCTCTAGGTGACAGAGGGCTAGGAACTGAAGTCATTATATGTGCTGGGAAAGAAAACAATGCTTTAAAGTATTTCTCTCTAGGACAATTGATGACTATGTACACACACAAGTAATTAGAGGTGAGCTCTATCAGAACTGCTACTATTATTTTCTGCTTTAGGTAGTTGGGAGAGGTGTTCAGGTTTCATATAGTTTGTTGAATGTGACAGAACTGCGCAATGAGAATTTAGTTCTGGTTTTTATAGTAGTAGTGTGTAAACTGGAGTATTTTACTGAAGTTTGATGTCAGTGTTATGAGCACCTGGACTGATAACTGCTGCTGAGGGAACTCTGGGTTGGTGTTTTGGAGGTTTTTTCCTTTATTTTTTGCTGGCTTAAGGACTAGAGGTTGGAATAAGTGCCTGGTATTTTTGTTGTCATTTTTGTTTACAGTGAAATGGGCAGAAAAAAAAATCTAAATTGTTTTGGCAAACAATCATCCGATCTCATGTCAGCCCTGAGAATAGGCTGGCAGGAGGTGGCAGAGAGCAGTTCCATGGGTTTGGCAACATGCTTGTTTTAAAGTATGCCTGTTCTGCTAGGGCAAACAGACCAAATTAAGGTTGTTAGGGAGATTGCTGGGATTTTTCTGTTGGTTAATGCTTAACTCAGATGTTCCTTTGCTCTCCTCCACACTTCAATGTCACATGGGAAATAGATAATTCTGTCAGGGACCTAGGAAGTGGGAAGTACTTGAGAGTGTCAGCTCTGGCTTGACACAGAGCTAGCTGGTGTAGCTTACCAAGGGCTTGGCAAGTTGAACATCTTTTTGGTTGAGAAGTTGAAGTCAGACTTTTTACTGACGTTCATGGCAGAAGAAGGGGTGACAGACGTCATAAAAAGGAGCAGGAGAGACTGCTGGAGAGGAGACTATAAGGGGAAAATAATTTGAAGGATGACTAAGTATTTGTTGGTCACAGACACTGAAATCACTCTTCTTGGAGGTTTTCAAGTTCTGAACCTGGATAGAGTTGTTATCATGCTCATGTGAATTTGGTGGGTGACCCTGTTTTTTGGGCAGGAGTTTGGACTGCACTGAGAGAAGAATGAGATCCTTTCAAACATCTGTGGTTCTGTGAGTCAGTGAATGGAAAGAGGTGCTATAACAGGATTTGGGGTGCTCTTGGAGTGTTAGAGCACTAACTAGAAATTAACATGGCCAGTGCTTTTTGGTGGTGTTTTTAATTCAAGTTAATAATATGTCAGTTTAGGGTTAGCAGAAGCACGTGGTGGCCAGTGCTATGCTAACACACACTGCTTTACCCCCAGGTTCCCTCCAGATTTGTGTGGGAGCTGTTCAGTGCAGGATTCTCCACTTACTACAAACCACATTTCTGAAAGGGGCTCCATTCTGAATGTGATGTGGCCTTTTAAATCAGATTTAGGAGAAAGATGTTGTGTAACTTACAAAACAAATTGTTAGTGGGAAGAGAGAGCTCCTTTAATTGGAGAGCAAGTGGATTTGGTGATTCACCCAAGGAGCATCTCATATCTTGTTTTAAAAGCAGAAATTGTTTGTGCTTAACACTGAAGTCTTTTAAACCTTGTGAGTTTTGAGATGAATCAAAAGCTAGGAACTCAACATTCTGAGTAATGTGCCATAACCTGGCATCAAACAGTGGGATAAAAGCTTTTATGAAGTTACTTTAAAACACAAGCTGAGTGTGCTTGGGAGAGGTTTCCCAGCTGTGTTGCACCACCCATATCAGTGCAGGAGTGGAGTGATTTAAATTGTGCTTATTTTGCTCTGTCAGACTGACTTGTGTGCTGCAGGATCCACCAAAAAAAAAAAAAAAAAAGCTGTGTGCTTCTTGCATGACTCCTTTAGATATCTGTGTACTGCATATGTGAACTACGAGTCAGGTTGAGCAGAGATTTTTGGCAATCATATCAAATGTCTTGCATTTGAAATCATAGTATCTCTGAGTGAAATCTGTGCATGCCTGCAGAGAGTTCTTGTTTCAAGTGTATGCTTGAGGAAAAAAGTGCACCAAAATGCTTGTGTTTCTAAAAAAGTCTTGATCTTATTAGATCCAAGTCAGGATATTCCAGCAAGTGAAATTATCTAGGGTGCAACCATTACTGAAGAGTAAAATTCATGTCTTATAAAACTTCTGCTGCTCAGATTTATTCTGGTCAGGCACTGCTGTGACATGGGAGGGGAGGGCATGCTTGGTGCTGATGTTTAGATAAAAGGTTTAGTTTTTAATGGGAATTGCTACTGACACTGTGTAAGTGATGTGATAGAGACAGTGATAAGCCTATCTGCGGTAATTAAACTTCCTGAACTACTCCCTGTAAGACTGTCTTGGTTTGGAAAGACAGGTATCTGCCAGGGAAACTGGGGTTTCTTTTAGAATGGAGAATGTAAACCCCTCGCCCCCTGCCAAATTATAATTTTGCAATTAAGAGCTTTCAGGCAAAAATTTGGGAAGAGGAATAACAGTTCTTTACTAGGAATATTAATAATATAAATGTAGTAGAAAGACAAAACCACCCAACCAAGCCAGCAAAGAAATAAACAACAATTTTGGAAAATCCTGACAGAGTCTGAGCTACAACCTGACACCCTGTGGTTCAGGGCGTTGAAAGCAGTCCAAAAGTGAGTCCTCCTGGAGTGGCAGATGTGGTTCTGTTGAAGTAGAGATGATCCTGTAGCAAAAGGGTCCAGGGGTGGTGAGAAGGGGTCTGGTGATGGTGAGATGATATCCAGTCTTCCTCCCAGAAATTGGGTGAAGCTAGATGTTTTCGTGTTCCTGTGTCTCAGTTTTATCCAGGCAGGAATGCCTGGCTCCCCCCACTACCAGGGGGAATGTGGATGCACTGCTTTGGGGAGGGTATAGCCTGGGGAGGTGCTAATGGCCCATTATCAGAAAGCATCTGGTCCTCTCCCCCTGCCCCCAAGTTACAAGAGATAAAGAAAAAAAACATCTCCCCAACTGGTTTTAACAGATGAAACTAGAATACACACCCCTGGCTCCACAACCCAAGACAAAGACAAAACTCGAGAGCACTTCTGTAGACTACAGGAAGCTTTTCAAACAAAGCAGAGTGCACCTAGGCCAAGTGAAAGGCAGCTGTGAGAACTGCCAGTGTGCACAGCAAATGGAAGTGGTGCTTTTGGAGACTTCAGGCAGCGTGGTGCTGAATATCCAAGTGTTCAAAGATGAACTGGTTCTCGTGTCAGAAGTAGCCTGTAAAGCTTGCTGGTGACCCGACAGAAGGAAAAGATCTGCCTAAAAACTTGGAGTTGGTTACAAGATGATTTCCTTTTTTCTGCATCACTTGCAGTTCTCTAGAGGTAAACAACAAAGCAGTAGTGGGTAATAACATCCCTCTGATTCTTTTCATCCTTGTCCAAATTCAGAGTACAACAAGCAATGTCAGTTGCTGCCCGTCAGTTTACTTGTTCAAACCTTAAAGCACAAGAAGTTAGGAAATCATTAAGATGAATGGTTTTATGCAGTTGCTTACAGCTTTTATATCATCATTCCTTACATTCAGTATTTTTTTTAAAATAATGCTGTAACTTGGTTTAGGAGGAAATAAGGTTTTTTTTCTTAAAATCGGCTATGGTGATAGAGCAGATAATTTTGAGAGATTAACAATTGAAAAACCTTCTTTAGTATTTGTGTAGCAATTGATAAAGTTCCAGGTAGACAAAGCTAACTTGTCTTAAACTTGCATATTGGTTTTGTATCAAACTGGTCTTCAGATCTTGTGAATGAAGTGGCTTTTTGCTACAGTAGTTGTGGAGTGAGCACATCCAGGATTTCCACTTGCAAGTGTAGCTTCCTAACAAGTAGGTGGGTGGGATGTTGTGTGACAAAAGTAGCACTAACACCGCAAGGCAAATATATTATAGCCAGTAACAATTAATTGTATGGGAGAAAGGGGTGCCAGTTAAAGAATTGGCTTTTTTAGGGAGCAATATGGGCATCAGCACTCTCCATGCTCCCCTTGGTGCCCTGCTGACATAAGTTTTGCGTGGCAGTGGGACAAACAAGGTCATGAAAGTGAACCTGTCAGAACCACTCCTCTACTATTTGCTCTTCTTTGATTGCTAGAACTAATAAGACTGGAGTTATGCCACATTAGAACTCCTATTGTATGAAATTGTCTAAAGTTCATCCATCAGTTCCATGAAATTGTCTCTGCTTTTCAACCCTCTTCTCCTGATAGCTATTTAGTTGGACATGGTGTGATAGCAGCACAGATCTGAGAAGGATCTGCTGTGGCAATGAAATGATATTGTGGTGTGCATCCTGATCTAAATCATGGACTCTTCTGATTTATAGAAATGGAGAAATACCTTGGAAGTTCAATTCTGGAACAAGCCACACATGGGAATTTTATGGTTTGATACAGCTCCTGAAGGTTTTTGGTTCACCTGGGTGTGGTAATATTTGTCCTGAAGGTGTAGTGCATAGTGTAATGTTACCACACCTTCTGTGTTATGTAAGACAGAAATGTTCTGAGGAGTTTCTAGTGGATACAGGCTCCTCCTGTGGAAACAGGAAACTCTTGGGAGAGTGAGAGAGGGGGAATGTCAAGGTGGTGCTTGTGGCAGGCAGCTTTCTTGTAAGGTTCACTTCCTTTGAGTGATCCTCAGAGAAAATTATTGGAGAAAGTAATGATTATGGTAAATGTCTGATGTGTCTGCTGCCTGCAAGTGTTCTTTGCATAGTGTTACTAAAATATTTTCAATTTATAACAATCTAAACTTGTTTCAAAGGTGGAAAATGTTAGTGTAAAACTGACTGATTAAAACCAACATAATTTGTAAAAGTTCTGCCTTGTATTCCTTAGTGATTTTTGTGTGTGTAAATATATATTAACACACTGCTGCCCTACTTATAGTGGAAATATGAACTTTTCTTTCTATAACAAGACCCTATTAGCATATTTAGGTTGTCCCTTTGAGTGAGAATAAATACAGAAGAACTTGCTTGAGGATTGTGGAACTTTGAGTGCTGCTACCTCACAGTTTAGCACAAGTTTCTAAATAAAAAAATTTAAATATTTGGGGAATAGTGCTGTAGAATTCCAACCCCTGCTGCTGCGCGACTGTTGCTCTACAGCCAGGAGAGCAGCAGCTGTAACTTTAGGTTCCAAAGGCTGGGAGAATTGCAGGATTGGTGGGTGTAGGTTGGTTTGAGGGACACAGGCCTGATTCTTTGTTCAGGGATTAGCTAGTCAAACATTAATAACTTTGTCCTGGCTGGAGTCACATACACTGCACCATACTACATGTATAGGCATGAAGATGAGAGGAAATAACCTGAGACCTTAGATGTCCCCATGGACACTCTTTTGTCATAATTAGTTGGTTATGTGTTCACAAGTGGCTCTGTATAAATTCAGTTTGGGCTCTCAGGGATGGTGAAACAAGACAAAATAAGTACTTTGGTCAGGAAAAATGTTAGTTCTGCAGTTCATTACTCCTTCTTAATATGGTAAGAGCTAATGATGGTTGTTATAATGACCTTTAAGGATGCCTGTGGTTTAGTGTTTTTTAATGAGTATAGCTTTGTCAGGAACAAATACAGAGCCAACATGAGATTCATTAGATTCTAGCACCTAATAACAGAATACAAGCTGTTAATTCTTATGCAGTATAAAGTTTTCTGCTTTCCTGTCTGCATTTTGGTTCTTCATGTTCTTTCTCTTGCTGTGATTTTTTTTTTTTTTATGTCTATTAAATTTGAGTAACTTCTGAAATACTTTGGTTTCATAATGGACCTGTGCTGGATGTTTGCATTTGTAATTGTGAATCCATGAGTAGATAAGAACTTGACAGTTATTAAAAGTTGGAGTGGTTGTAGGTCCCAGTTGTATTAGAACAGGTAAGAATTTCCAGAAAGAAGACAACAGCACATCAGGCTGAGAACATACACTGATGCCATGTATGTTTTAATTTTTGTGCTAGCCACATTCAGTGGTGTCTTGGTTTGGAAAGACAGGTATCTGCCAGGGAAACTGGAGTTCCCCTAGAATGGAGAATGCCAACCCCTCTCACCCCGACGAATTATAATTTTGCAATCAAGGGCTCTCAGGCAAAGATGTTGGGAATAGGAATAACAGTTCTTTACTAGGAGATATTAACAATACAAATATGATAGGAAACAAAACCACCCAACCAAACAAACAAATAAACAAATAAACAACAATTTTGGAAGAAAACCCTGACAGAGTCAGAGTTTCAATCTGACCCTGTGATTCAGGATGTTGAAAACAGTCCAAACGTAAACAGTCCAAACACTTCTGAAGTGGCAGACGTGATCCTGTTGGAGCCGAGATGATTCTGCGAAGAAACCGGTTCAGGGGCGGCGAGGAGGGAGACAGGATGGCGAGCACCGGAGAGGAAGGAATTCTTGCCACACCGCCGAGAAGGAAAACGCAGAGCACCCAGCTCCTGCAGCAGGGCAGCCTCAGCGACTCCCGGCCACCTCCCCTCCCCCCCACCCCCCACCGCCAGGGCATGAGATGTATAGAAATGCAAATGCACCGCACAGGTTGGGGAAGGTAACAATGGCCCTATCAAGATGGGTCATCAGGCCCCCAAACAGATGTAAATAGAATACACAAAACCCGGCTCCACAACCCAGGACAAGTGGGTAAATGAAAAACAAGAGATTTGAGCACAAAGCCTGGAACTCAAAGGGTGACCCCACAGTAGACGGCCAAGTTTCAAAGCTGACACACAAACTCAGAACTCAGCTAAATGTGCCCTTTCAGGCTGGCTCTACCCCTCTTTGGGAGCTACACAGTAGCTTTGCTATCTAAGTTTGTACACGCTGAAGTAAATTTTACAGTAACAAATTCACAGCAGTGAATTTTGTTTTCATCCTCCAGTTTATTGTAGCTTGGTGGAGATGCTCCCAAACTAGAAAGGTGAAGAGTGCAGCAGAAGGCTTTGGTGAAATTTCTGCCTGTAAACCAGAAAGGCCATTTGCATTTTCAATATGCATTAATGTTTGAACTTCAGACAAAGCTTGCGTGGATAGGATAGGCTTCCTAAATCCATTAAGATTAGTTTATAATGTTCCGTGATTCAGACTAATTCCTGAATGACTTCTAAGATAAGCAGTAATCCCATCAGTTAATATTTGATATTTCAAAAGAATTGTTTTGTGAAAAACCCTTATAAAATTCATGTGACTGTTCTGGGCTAGCCAAAGCATATTTAACACTTTAATATTAAGATAAACCATCTTTTTTTTTTTTTTTTTTGCTTATCTCCTTGAGCAGAAAATAACAGGTTCTCCATAATCTATAAGTTTCTCTAATTGTCCCGAATTACAGTTTCTTCTTAATAGGGACTCTCACCTGTACTGAAGTCAAATGATGCCATGGGATTCCTCATTATTAAGTACAGTGTAATACCTCTCTGTTCACATGGTGCTTCATTTCCTACTTCCCCAAAGGACAAATAATCTTCTAAGGATGCTGTTATAAACAGGAAAGAATAGGGAAAAGAACAGAAAGACCTTGTGTGTGACAGCAGCTGTGCATTGTTTAACCCAATATTCTTTGCTTGTTGAGTTACATTATGGCCCATGCCTGTGGAAATTATTCAACCTTGAATTTCAGTTCTTTGAGGAAAAGTTGGCATTCCCTGCTATGACAGCAGCACTACTCATTTTTCCAAGTTTTATTACCACATCATTTATTATTAAGGGAGAAAAAAGTGACTTTACCATCCAACTTACTGTAATGTAGGGATCAAATACTGCTCTGATTAAGTACTTGCACTTTACTAGTAGGTCTGTCTTGGAAGACAGACAGTGTTATTCTAAGAAGTTGTTGACATGATCCCTGTGACCATGTTCCAAGTCTGCTGAGTACAGACAAAATGAATGGTTTTCACAAGGAATTCTAGCTCTTTTGGCTCACTGCATCCCTTCTGCTACCAATTTGTTAGTGGGCTGTGTATTGGTTGGTTGGATTTTCTTACTGCTTACAAAACAACCCAAAGCAGATACACATGTTCTCACTTTCTCAAAGTCTATCAAAGGCAAAATATTCCAATTTCAAGGAACTGCCCAGTATCCAATGAAGCTCCTGCAGCTTGCTGTGGGTGTTCTGCTTTAAGTGTCTCAGTCCTCTCCCAACAGATGTGTTCTGCCTGTTTACCTTCTCAAATAGTTTTGTAGGAAAATCCAAGTGGAGTCTGAAAGAAATTAGCCCCAGGTTATGCACTCCCGAGTTGTACTGTTACACTGTTTTGCTGTAAAATTAAAGTTGCACTGTTACTTGCCTGTTTTAAACCGTTCATGTTGAATCTGTACCCTAAATTTCTGCTCGTTATGTCCAAGTTCTGTACCCTTTCTCCCTAAATTCTGGGCTTTCCCCACTCCATCGAAAGCCCGCACGCCGCCACCTGTTGTCCCCCCCTGCTGCTCCCTGCTGCTCCCTGCTGCTCCCTGCTGCTCCCTGCTGCTCCCTGCTGCTCCCTGCTGCTCCCTGCTGCTCCCTGCCGCCTGCCGTCGAGCCGTGGGCCCCGCCAAGTATGGAGATGAAGAGCTCCCATGGTGCCTGGCGGCGACCGGGAGTCCAGTTGGAGCTAGAAAAGCCCCTGGGACAGCGAGCCGACACAGAAACTGGACCTAAGAAAGACAAAACTGTGCGAGGCACAAGTCCAGCTACCTGAAGGTAGCAGGTATTTTTTGTTACTTTCTCGCCATGACCTGAAAGGAACTGGAGAGAGGTGACCCCCCTGGACCACACGAGCCAAAGTGATTCTATGGAAACCCCCGTGAGGAAGGAATCCCGACTCTGCAGCAGCAGCAGCAGCAGCAGATTCGACTGCACCTCCTCCTCCGTGGTGTCTACTGGGAGCAGCGGCGGCGTGCGCAGCCCCTCGGGCCCCCTACCCAGAGCTGATTTCTAATAAAGGCTTTGTCAAAGGAGCTGGTCTCCTGGCCAATTTATAACAAATTGGGGAATCGTCCGGGAGGTGACCACGCCTGAAGAGCACCGAGGACGGGACGGCTGACCGCCCTTTGGATCTCCAGGACAGCTGGTCACACCGGACCCAAGGAAGACAGCCTGGGATCGGACAGCGCGGAGGAGCGCCGGTAAAGTATAGCCGGTGGCGGGAGTGGAAACGAGCGAGTGGTGTGTGTGTGTGAGACGAAGACCGGCAGCTCGGATCTTTGGAGCGAGTGTGGGCCTTCTAGTACCGCGGTTCCAGTCTCCCGCGAGGGACCTGGCCGGGAATGAAGGGAAGCGAAAGGAGAACGGTGTGAAAGAGGCGTCTCCAGAGGCATAGGCGCCCCCCTCCGGGCGTGCGGAGGTAATTTAGAGAGTGGGTGGCACGTCACAGGGTGTGTGATTGTAGGATAGGCCCACCCCCATTCTAGAATCTACGGAGGCAGGCTGCTCAGGCTGATCCAAGCGTGCGGAAAGCCTAGAGCTGTGTGTGGAGCACGCACCACACTGGCTGAGGTTACGGCCCGGGGTGTCCAGGGGTTGGGACACTGGCTGGGGTAGCTGACAGGGTGTGGGGAGTGAGAGAGGGTACTGGCCGAGTTACGGCCCGCGGTGTCCAGGCGAAGAGGGGTGCTGGCTGGGGTAGTGACTGAATCTCTAAGGGCGAGATATCAGGCTACCGACAGGGCACTCTGAGCACTGGCAGGAGTGGTGGCCAGACCCTGAGGGCGGGTAACTGCAACCACTACTGGCTTGGGACACCGGCTGGGGTAACTGCCGGGGTACAGGAGTGGGTGCACTGGTTGGGGGTACCTAGAAGTGAGGGTTATGCGTTCCAAGTGTGGAGAGCCTACAGGGCCGGAGGTCTTTTGAGTATACCGCCTGGGTGTAGGATGAATGAAAGTTAGGGAAGTCCCAAAGTGCGAGGGATTTAACGATAGGGGGAGTGAGTGAGTCGCACGCTGTACATCCGGGTCCTGGCTGTAAATGGTGACTGGAACTCTGGGCCCAGGTTGACCGGCCACTTATGGAAACTCGATAAAGGTACAGGAGAGGAAGAGGGGTGCTGGCTGGGGTAGTGACTGAATCTCTAAGGGCGGGATATCAGGCTACCGACAGGGCACTCTGAGCACTGGCAGAAGTGGTGGCCAGACCCTGAGGGCGGGTAACTGGAGCCACTAACGGGTGTTCGTGGAGTGAGTGAGGAAAGGGTGCTGGCTGGGGTAGTGACTGAATCTCTAAGGGCGAGATATCAGGCTACCGACAGGGCACTCTGAGCACTGGCAGGAGTGGTGCCACTGGGGCCACTGACGGGTGTTCGTAGAGTGAGTGAAGATTACCTAGTGAGAATGGGAGGATACATAAATAAGCAAAAACCACCTGAGGAGGAAAAGGGGAAGATAAAGAACATTCCCCCAGATAGTCCATTAGGACAAATGTTGGAACTATGGGATACTGATGAGGCCACTAAAAATTTGAGCAAGGTTAAAATGATTTATTATTGTATTGAGGTTTGGCCCACTTTAAATTTACCTGGAAAATGGCCGTGGTGTGGAACTAAGGACCCCTGGATGTGCTCGCAATTAAACCAGTATCTGAAATCCTGTGGGGACTCAGATACTGAGCAGATCCTTTATGCTGCCTGCTGGCAGAGACACAGAACTGAAAGTGAAACAGTTAAGATTTGTAAGCTACAAGAGGGAAAGAGGAAAAATGAAAAAGGGAAAAGGGAGGAAAGCAGTCACCATTGGGACCCTCTTGATTATTTGCCCCCTCCTCCCGTTTACCCTGGGATACCCCAAACTGTCCCTGCTAACCCTCCAGCTTTACCTGTGAACCCCTTCCCATATCTCCAAACCATGATCCCTATTCCTTCTTCAGCTTGCTCCCCAACAGGATTAGCCCCTACAGCTCCACCCTCTCTACCACCTCAGTCTAACCCGACTATCTCGAGTACTAACCCCTTCTACTCTTCAACTCTATCCTCGACCTCTCCTAACACTGGCCTAGTCCACTCCCCTTCACCATCTACTGTTCCTGCACTCCCACACAACTGGGAGCTGGACTTGCCAGCCAATAATATAGAAACCCCAAAAGGACCCTACTGTGGCACCAGGTCAAGAACAAAGCTCTTCCCCCTAAGGAAAGTCCCGATAAGTGGGGCAGCTGGGGATGCACCTCTGACAGCTTCAGAAGTTGGAGGCTTTAAGAAAGAGCAGGGAGGCCTGGTTGGGGACCTGGTGGGGGTGGCTGGCTGGGTGGATCGGTTCCTGAATCCTAATGTTTGCACCTGGAGTGAGATGAACTCTATTTTGGGTGCCTTGTTCAGCCCCAAGGAGATGGCCATGGTCCATGTCATGGGGATGCGAGTCTGGGAACAGGGGAGCAGGTTTGGGCCCCGGGCAGGGGACGGGCTCCCGCGGGCGGATCCAGGGTGGGATCCAGGTGGAAAAGGGGAAGGGCAGAATGTGGGAGACGGTGCTACCCTGGTGGTGAGGGGCATTGGAGGGTCTGTTCCCCGGGGTGGCAGCACCAGGCTGGCCTTTGATGGGACCCAGGGGGAATGGGACCCCAGCCACCTAGTTAAGCAGGGGAGGAGATTTTTGGTTACGTGGATCCCGACAGTCCTGAGGGCCAAGTGCTGTTAGAGGTGCAGTTCCTTGCTGGATCCTGGCCTGATATCAGGAAAAAGCTAGAAATTAGTAACTCATGCAGCTGTTTGGACCCAAGAAAAAGAGTGGACTGACGTTTCCCGTGTAAAAGGACCAGTATCGCCTCCTCCTAACTATGGACAAAACCCAGAAAAATCCCCCACGAGTCTCCCCAAGTGGACTGCCATCCAAGATCCTGCCAGCTGACAAAAGAAGAGAACCAATGTATGATGAACATGAGTTGAGAGAAATAAAGAGGTTAGGGCTGCACCAAGGGAAGCAAGGGGAATGGTTTACCCCAGAGAGATGAAAGTTTTTAAATAAAGCCCTAGCTTGAAAAATGCTAACAGAAATACAGAGCCTGACCCACTGGGGCACCCAAGGGTTATGTGATCATTTTTTTAAGAGAATATTTATGTATTGGGGTATATGGTCGGGCCAAAGCAGTAACTGAAGGATGCCTTATATGCCAAAAGGTAAATCAGAAAGCGATGAGGGGGAGTGCCCCAGGAGGAAGACGGATGGCATTGGGACCCTTTCAAAATGTACAGGTGGATTTTGCTGAGGTGCCTTCAGTACAGGGTTGCAGGTATCTACTTGTTATGGTTGATTTTTTGGCCCATTGGGTGGAACCCTTTCCTGCTGGGGAGGAGACGGCACAAGTGGTAATAAAAGTATTATTAGAACACATCATCCCCCGGTATGGGCTAGTGAATGGTGCTAGTTCAGACCGAGGCCCTCATTTTGTGGCCAAAATTCTACATGATGTCAATAAAGCCTTAAGAATCAGGTGGCGGTTGCATACACCCTGGCATCCCCAAAGTTCAGGGAGAGTTGAGAGGATGAATAAAACCCTCAAAAATGTATTAACTAAATTGATAACCAAAACAGGAATGAATTGGCTCAAGTGTCTGCCCCTGGCCCTTCTGCGAATCCGGGTCCGACCAAGATCTGACATAGGGGCTTCACCATATGAGATGATGTTTGGACTCCCCTTCTTACTGACCCCCTATAGCACTGGGGATCATTTAGAAGGAGAGGCCGCTACCCAGGAATATGTAAAAACAATTGGAAAGACATTGGCAGATCTTAAAAGAAGAGGGTATCTTCCTCAAACCTCTCCCTTGGACACTGACATGCACCAAATAAAGCCAGGAGACTGGGTTTTAATTAAGTCCTGGAATACCACCCCACTAACCCCTAAATTCGAAGGCCCGTTCCAAGTTCTGCTCACTACTCATACTGCAGTGCGAACCCAGGAAAAGGGCTGGACCCACATCACTAGAGTGAAAGGACCATTACCACCCCCGAGTGATCCCTCTGACCGCAACAAGGGGTCAGATCCCTCTGACCCTGCAACCCCAACAAGAGTTCCCTCTGAGTGGACTGCCACTCGAGATCCAGACACCCTCAAAATAACTCTCAGGAAACAACCAAAAACCAGTTAAAGCCAATAAGGGACAAAAACAGTTATTACAAGCTGTCCGTTACCATTGTTAAAAATCCACATTGTTATAAGAGGTTAAAAAGTGTTAATATAAAAGTGTAAAATAATGGTTAAATCTCATGTTATAAATTGTTATAATGAGTCACAAAGTGTTAATGTAAAAGTAATAAGTAACAGTAATTCTTAATTTAAAAATTAAATCTCTCATAGGGCACGCCCAAAGGGAGCTAACTAAAACTAAGAAAAAGGTGGAAGGTGGGAATAAACAAGGGAGAACTCCACAAATCCAGCCTAAGAACTCCCCGACCCAAGAGGCAAGACCTGGTGAGACCAAAGAGAACCCTCAGAGCGAGATGGGGGCAGCTTCATACTGGACTCTTGGAGGGACTAATAGTAGTCCTATTGATATGATGAGGAGAAAGAACCCCCTGACCCAAGAGGCAAGGCCAGGTGAGACCAAAGGATCCACAAATAGAATGGTTCATACTGGACTCTTGGAGGGACTGATAGTAGTCCTATTGATAAGCAAGTTTACAGATGGGGCTTGCTCCGAATGCTGTCATTCAGTTTGTGATGGGGAGAATCTACAATCCCTTATGAGAGTTCACACCCATGTGAATCCCACGTGTTTTGACATGACCCAATTATCCACCTGTGAAAAAGAGGAAAAACAATATTGGATTGCAAAAAAAGCTGCCACATTTAAGCAGTGCCTGACTGGGGAGTGCCCTATCAGAGAGTGGTTCTGTTTTAAAAAGTTAAGAAATACAGAGGGAGTAGCAGACCTGATAAAAGAAAAACCACTGCTGGTGAAAAAGAATGAAATAGATGAACCCCTTGGGAAAAGTCTATTTGTCGATCTGGTAGAGGGAATCAGCCATAAACTAAATATAACAAACTGCTGGATATGTAAAAGCACACAAATGTCTGATGTATGGCCCTGGGAAGGGACAAGCTTATCACCCTTAGACATCCTGAGATGGAAGTTAATAACGGGGAAAAAGTATAAAACCTTCCTAGGAAGAATGGCTTGTAAAAGGTACTCACTGATCAAAGAGTTAAAACAAAAATGGATCCCCAGGGAACCCGAAAAATATTGGTCTATTGGGAAAAAAGAATCAGGGTGCGTCTGTAATAAAAGTTATGGTCTACATGAGTGCACTAATAAAGAGACCAATCTTTTTTGGGGAATCAAAGAAATTTCAAAATATTGGGAACACCCCTATGACACACAAAACACATCCTGAAAGGCCCCAAAACACCTCTTTTGGATTTGTAGTGACAAAACCTACACCCATCTTCCAGGAGATTGGGCGGGTAGCTGCACCACAAGAAGCATCAAACCAGCCTCCTCCCTCCTCCCACGAGAATCAAGAAACCATTTGGGCATACCCCTATATGACAATTTAAAAAGAAAATACCAAAAGGGGAGGAGGGGCAGCACACAAACATGGAAAAGTAAAATACAGACACCAAAAAGAATAGTAAAAACATATAGGCCAGCAACTTGGACACAAGATAGATCATGGAGGTGCCAAACTCCAATTTACATGTTGAATAAAATTATCAGATTATCAAACAAAACAGCCCTTGCCCTTGATCATATCAGTAACCAATTAGCACAGACAAAAGCAGTAGTTTATCAAATCAAACTAGCAGTCGATTATGAAAGTAAGGTAATAAAAAATATTTCCAATGAAATACAAAAAATTGCATATGTAAGTACCCAAGAATGGAAGCCCTTAATTAATATGGACTGGTGGGACAACTTCTGGTCCTTTGAAGGGACCTGGTGGGAAAAAGTAGTGTTCATTGCAATAAGTGCCTTTGCCAGTCTCCTACTTCTCCCCTGCATACTTCCCTGTCTAATTCGAACTGTAGCCACTACTGTTCCAGCTAGTCTCCAAATCCCTAAAGTAAAGATTCAGAAACCTACAAATACAATTAGATTAGAACCCCAAGAAGAACAACTGAGCGCAGCAAAAAGAATTTATGACCAATACCAAGAATTAAAACAGATTTATTCCCTTGAATCAGACATGGCCAATTGATGCGGGCTAAAGCCCGATCAAAGAAATAGAGGGGGGATTGAAAGAAATTAGCCTCAGGTTATGCACTCCTGAGTTGTACTGTTACACTGTTTTGCTGTAAAATTAAAGTTGCACTGTTACTTGCCTGTTTTAAACTGTTCATGTTGAATCTGTACCCTGAATTTCTGCTCGTTATGTCCAAGTTCTGTACCCTTTCTCCCTAAATTCTGGGCTTTCCCCTCTCCATCGAAAGCCCGCACGCCGCCGCCTGTTTTCCCCCCCTGCCACTTCCTGCTGCTCCCTGCTGCTTCCTGCTGCTCCCTGCCGCCTGCCGTCGAGCAGTGGGCCCCGCCCAGTATGGAGATGAAGAGCTCCCATGGTGCCTGGCGGCGACCGGGGGTCCAGTTGGAGCTAGAAAAGCCCCTGGGACAGCGAGCCGACACAGAAACTGGACCTAAGAAAGACAAAACTGTGCGAGGCACATGTCTGGCTACCTGCAGGCAGCAGGTATTCTTTTGTTACTTTCTCGCCATGACCTGAAAGGAACTGGAGAGAGGTGACCCCCCTGGACCACACGAGCCAAAGTGATTCTATAGGAACCCCCGTGAGGAAGGAATCCCGACTCTGCAGCAGCAGCAGCAGCAGCAGATTCGACTGCACCTCCTCCTCCGTGGTGTCTACTGGGAGCAGCGGCGGCGTGCGCAGCCCCTCGAGCCCCCTACCCAGAGCTGATTTCTAATAAAGGCTTTGTCAAAGGAGCTGGTCTCCTGGCCAATTTATAACAGAGTCTGACGCTTATTTTAGTGTTTACTGTACCCACAAGTGCAAGAGATGTTCTACACAACCACCAGCATGCACTGAAAAATCTTACCAAATCTATCTCTGCATAGAACAGCAAGAGAAGTTTATAGAACCTGAGCCTCTCCCTGTGCAGGGGTATTGGGCTATCCTTGCATACACTGTCATAGAGGAAGCAAGTAAGCAGAAATTTTAAAAAAGTATGTAATTATTAGAGTGAAGACGTTTCTCAAAGCAGTTTCTGCTTCATTTTTTAAGATAATTTCAAACCAACTCTGTCAAGTCAACTTGTTCCTCTTGAGAGAAAATACTTGGGTTACAACAAACGATGAATTCCAGGTTCAAAGTGTGTGATTGTGGTTAAAAGGGTAAAAACCTAAGATTGCAGTTCAGTCAGAGCAAAGGTGAATCTTGTCACCATGAAAAAGGTGTCTCTTGAGGAAGTGAGGCATAAAAGGAGGCCTGTTCTCACTCTTCTTCATTGACCCAACTCAGAGCTTTAGAGCAGCTCTCATTCAGTCCCAGCAGCTCCTCAGTGTGTCTGAATAAAAGGCTCAGCACCCGCACTCAGGAGAGCCAGAAGCAGGGGCAAAAGATGAGCAGCAATTCAGTGCACATCAAGTATTGCTATCCGGCAAAACTGCTTTGTGCTGCCACTGATGGGAGCAAAGACCTCAATCCCACTGCTTGTTATCTAAGCAGAAAATTGAGATTAAGTCTGCACTTACTATGTCAGGAATTGTTTTGACATAATTTTTCCAGTTTAACTGTTCCAGAATATTTCAAAAGCACTTCACAATAATACTATACCAAAAAAGCAAAAGCCAAGTTCCCGAGAAAAAAAAGCTCAAGTCAACCACATTTTTGAAAAGCAAGCACCAGAGATCCAGTGCTGAGTGTGGTTCTGCCAGGCACACTTTGCAGGAAGCAACTTGGCTGTTTCCAAAGTTTGCAAAAGTTTTAACAGCAAACTGTTGATAGTTTAAACTAAGGAATGTGAAAGCTGTAGAGCATTCTGAAGAGATGTGTTTTCCTGTAATGGAAGTCATGCTGTCTCTAATGAAAAGCATGCTGCACTGTCACAAGGCACTTTAAGATGCTCAAAGCAAAACCTGTCTTGCAGAATCCCCAGATATCAGGACAGGACCCAGACCCTGGCTGTAGCAGGGGCTGCATGGAGAACTCTGCAGTTGTATAGCAGGGTTATAAACCCTGCTGGTCCTGGGCTGCTGGAGTGGCAGCTTATCTGATATGGCTGGTGTGGAGACTTGATGGGAAATGTTTGCATTTCAGCTGTGGCTCTGGAAAATGCCAGAACTTCCTCAATTTGCCTCTGCACTGGCAGATGTTTCTGCAGTTGTCTAACCTGATCTGACTGTCCTGCTGCCCCCCTTGCCCTGTGTCTCACACCCAGTAATTGTGTTGGCTTAGACTGACATGGCACTGCAGCTTTTGGAAAAAACTTATAATTTTCTTCTGTTTTTTAAAGCTTACTTATCGATGAGCACCAAGAAACCATTGACTGAAACAAACTTTTCAAAACAGTGATGGCAGTTCGAGCTTCAAATTATATATATATAAAGTTAGTTCAGCTGCCTTTCTCAGCTCCTTTTGTATCTTCAGTTACAAAGCTGATTAAATTGACTGTTTGTTTACAGTGATTTTTTTTTTTCAATTTCTGAATTAATTTTCTCTTCTGTAAAACCTCGGCCCCTGGCATTTGAGAGGGGAGTGTCCAATATGATTCCCATGCCTCTGGCATGTGTTCCCTCCCCTTCTGTTTGGGAGCAGGGCTGAGGCATCTCCCAGCAGGCGATTAAAGAATTGCTGCCCTCTGCTGTTAATGATTTACCAGCCTGGGTGATCCTCGGGCTTTATTTAGCACGAGGAATTGTCAGACTTATTTCTGAAGCATTGCTTATTTGTGGATGGTCATTCTCCTGGGGGAAAAAGTGGAGAAACTGGGCAAAGCTGGGAGCTTCCCTCTGGGAGGTGGTGCCATCCTGCACTGGGACAGCCCTGACTCAGGGATGCCAACAGTTCTCCACTTGCATTTTGGCAGCCCATGTTTCCCTCTGTGTTCAGGCTCTAGATTAAGCCTTAATTTTAAAAAATGAATAATGCATATTCAAGGAGTTTGTGAAACAAGCAGCTGCAAGGCAAACAACATTTTTTTCCATATGGTGTCATATAGACCAAATGGAAATGTACAACAATAGTAGTAAAACTACTGGTGTTGCTCAATTAAAGTTTTTTTGAGAAAGCAGATGGATTACAACAGTCATTTCAAGGTTTTTCTGAAAGCATGGTTGTCTTGGTTTAGGGCAAATTTGGGAGGAAACCTCCGAAGGGGGTTCCTCTAGAAAGCAAACTCAAAACAGCCCCTCCCCCCAGCCAGTCTGGGAAAAAATAACTTCTTTGGAGAAAAGTGGAAAAAACTATTTATTTAACAAACAAAATGCCTACAGGCATAAAGAATGAATAATATGAAACAATAAAACTTTTTGCTGCTCTGAAGAGAGATGGCAAACTGAGAAAGTCCTTGCTGTGAATGTAGCTCAGCTCACTTAGTCTTTCACCACTCCTACTCTTTCTGGAGGTCCAGGCCCTGGCAGGGCCACGGGTGCAAGTCCTTGGTGTTTCTCTGGATTTTTCAGTCTAGAGCAGATTTAAACAGTTTTAAGAAAAAGAAAAAAAAACAAAAAACCAACAAAAAAACCCAGTCCAGGCAACTTCTCTGCCTCAGCTAGCTAAAACTAGCTAAAAGCACAGGAGATTTGTCTTACTGCTGTCCGTGCCTCAGATGAACTGCCGGAGCAAGGATGTGTAGGAGTCAGGCAGTTTTCTCAAAACAAACTGTGCGCTTCTTTTTTCTCCTCTTTTGCTCTTAGAACCAGTTTTAAAGGTACAGAACTTAATATACAGCACAAACAGAACAGACGATTGGGGATACAAGCATCATAAAGTCACCCTAAAACAATGGTGAATGCTCTTTGAAGTGTGAAAAATATTATGCTAAAGCAAATATTAGTAATAAAAATTACTTTAAAAATAATTCACAAAATGTCAAGTATACTTCATAGGTAAAGATCTTGAAAAGCCTAAATGAGTGTGTAGTCCTGGTTTCTGCACATCAGCTTTTATGACTTGGGTTTCTTTTCACAATTTCCTAGGTGCCTTTTTAGATTTAATTGCAAAACTGAATATGTTAACAGATGGTTAAATTGTCTAATGGGAACATTATTCATTCTCTGAACTGAAGAACAGAGGTTGTAGGACTGAATTCTATTTTGTGACTAAGACCTAGATTCAAGGTGCAGACAACTTTTTGTACTTCAGATATTAACCAGTTTTGTGTTTGTGTTAAACTCCCTTGGTTCAGGTACTTATATGGGAAGTTATTCCTTTCCTGCTTGTATGCAAATTAAAAAGCTCTTGCCCTTGAGTGGAGCTTTACCATGGCTTTTGCAGGTGTTGAAGTTGAGGTAAATTTTAGAAAACAGCAAGATCAGCTCAGTTTAAAAAAAACCCCAAAGCATGCAAGTTAAGAGAAGGTCAAGTTTCTGATTGTTACCCCTAGAAAATGAGCTTTGCTGGGAACAGTGGGAGCTGTTCCTTGAGCTTGCAGCCTGTGTGCAGAAATGGGTGTCCCAGCACACCATGATTTGCCTGGGCACTGGAGTGAAAATTGCTGTGAAGTTTAGAAGTTACCCAGCTGATTGTTGTTCATTCTGCATGTGGTGATCTGGGAATTACTGCTGGTTTGATTTTTGTGGTGAGAGTGAGATTCCTGAGCGTACCAATTCAGAACATGGCAAAGTAATACTTAAATATAATCAACCCATGTAAATGCATCTCAGTTTACAACTTGGAGATAGCTTGAGTGATTTGGAAGGTTTTATTAAACACAAGTTAGAAAAAGGTATAAAAAAGTAGACTTGCTGTGAGTTTTGTATTACAAGTTGATGCAATCACCTCAAGTAATTTAATTCTGTGGCTGTGACATTGTTGCTGCTGTAGCCTGCATTGTTTGCATGAGGAAGCAGTGCTTTCTGCATCAAGAAATCTATGAATATCTTTTGACTGTTTTCATGTGCAAGATTTCAATTACTCTGAATATTAACTTGGCTGAGACCTTTTGAGGTAAACGAATTGTCTGGTGCAGTTGCATTAGTACATGTTATTATTTTTGTGTGCTTTACTGTCATGTTCTGTCTGTACTTATGAAAGTAGCCAGATACACAGTAAACTAAGACTGGGAAGAGTGAATAGAAAATATTAACTATTGATAGATTGGAAAGGCTGTTTGAAAAGGAGAAGCTCTATCACTTAAATCTTCTAAGTAAAGAACTAAGTCCATCAGTAGGAAATAGTTCTCTGGTATAGATACTGAAGAAATTCTGTGGTTTGTGTTGATATTATAACTAGGAGAGAGAGATGATCTACAGCTGTCTTAAATTGTATATGTATTTATACATATAGATGTTAATTTGATATCCCTTATCTGCAAATGTTTCCTCAGAGATTTTAGTGAAGCCTTTTCTCTTGGGCTGCTCCTGCAAACAGGGGCTCAGTGTCTATAATGAGCTAGGAAGGTTTAGATTGTTCTGTCTTGCGTTGCTCTGGCTGTCTCATAGATGGCTGAAAGAATAATGCTAGAGGACTACAGAATCTGCAATATCTTAAATTTCCTTCTAGGGAGGTAAACGACTTTTGGTTTATGTTCTGAAATCAGCCTGGAAGTGCAATTTCTTTGTTAGTACAAGAGGTTGTCAAAATTGTGTGAGGATCTGCAGGTACAGAACTGCCTTGACTTTGCTTCCAGCTACTTGCAGTGTCTCTCCTACCTGTTAAATGTGCTGCTTATCTCGAGTGGCTGCTGGCAGCAGTGGAGCTTGTGCTCCAGAAGGATGTCTGGGAAGAGTGCTTGCGGGGTCTGAAAAAAATGGTGTGCTATCTTGTTTTAGTATTCTGTATTTTGCCCAGAGGAGTTTGAGTGACAAATGCAATATAAGTGTAGAGATGAGGTAGATGATCCTGTTCCAGCTTCTGGCAGAGATTGACAGTACTTAAATGAGAAGGGGAAAAAAGTTCTCAGACAAGCAGCTCCTAAAATGCATATGGAGTTTCAGAACTTCTTGCTTGCCTGGCTGTCTATGGGTTAAAAACAGGGTTAGGCTTTACTTTGTTTTTCTCTGTAATCTCAATTAAAAGGTTTAATTACCAGAGTGGTAAGTGGACATCTTAGTTCTGATTTCAAGATGATAAATTCCATGCTAAGTCCAGGTGAGGAGAATACAGGAGAGGTGTAAGGAAGGGCGTTGAGATGTGGCACCTTGGAAGATGTAAGGTTGGTGTCAACATCTGGATGTGCAGATGTTTGTACTGGGTTAGGCTCAGGTGAAGTTTGTTCAGAACAGCCCATCTGGTGCCATGTCCTAGATTTGTGACCAAAACAGCATTGACAGAAAGAACCCCGGTGCTTCAGCTTGTGCTGAACAACCCTTCCCAGTCTCCAGGATTTCTGCTTCTTGTGAGCTCCCTCCAGGAGCGAGGTGGGGACACAGCCAGGACAGCTCATCCACAGTGACCGTAGACATTCCAAAATGTACCACATCGTGCTGGGCAATAAAGGCAGGGATGCAAGGTGGCAAGGAGGAGATTTTCCAAATCATCAGGTGCTCAGAAGCTGGGTAGGCATTGGCCTGCTCGTGCCAAGTGATAGCTTTTTTGTTTCTTTATTTTCTTTTTTCCCATCAGTTATCGCATTGTTTTTATATCTCAGCCATCAAGTTTTTCTTGCTTTTGTACTTCTGATTGGCTGCATGATCCTGCTGGGAGGGAATGAACAAGTGGCTGTGTGGGGACTGACCTGTGAGCTGGGTTTAGTCCTCTCCACTGTCCCATGTACTTCTGAATGCTTCTCACATTCTGTCCCCCCATGAGTTCTAGACCTTAACTCCTATTCATGACACTGCTTTGTGTCAATTGAGCAAAGTTCACGAACCAAATGCTTCCTTGATATAATAATTGTTGATATTGGTGTGCGATAGGGGTGACTTTTTTGGCCATAAATAAAAATGTAATGTTGGTGATTGTTGTCAGCAGGATTTTCCTGCTTAGGAAGAAGTGACGGGGCAAAAGGGAGGAAGAGTGGTTTGTGCATCATCAGTTCACTGACTTCAGCCAGTTCATCTTCAGACTGACATGACTCCGTGTCCAGGAGCAGTTGGCAGAAGGCTGCACAAGTTTGGGCACAGGGAAGTGCCTGGGCAGAGCTGAGAGTGCCCTGTGGCTCTGCTGGCGCACTCGGGAGTCCAGGAGTCTGTGTTTGTTTTGGAAACCCTTCTGAGAGACCTGGCTGCTCTTTTGTGCAATACTGGGGGTGCTGCAGCACTGCAGGCTTCAGGTTCATCAATTACATATTCAGAGGATAAGGTGCAATGGTATGCAAGCTTGCTTTTTCACAGAAAAGGCAGGTGATTCCATGTCCATTCATCTGCAGTATTTTTTAGAACACTTATTGACATTTCAAATGCTTTTTAATGTTCAAATACATGAAACAGACTTCTCTATTCTGAAGCAGTAGGTAACACTGTCTTTTTTCCTTTGACTTGCGTGTGTTGTTTTTTGGTGGTTTTTTGTTAGAATATTCAAATAAAAACTTTGGCAGATGATGCGGTAAGGTCTTTGTAGCATCTTAATTTGCAATGGTAACTCCACGCTGCATGCTACTTTACTCAATGTTGTGGACAAAATGACATTCTTATAAGGATATTAAACATTAGATTTCAGAAAATTGAGTGACTATTCCTAAAGATCTTAATTTCTGACTTTAGTTGAAGAAGATTAATAATGATTTCTCTTTGGAGAAACTTCCTTAAGCACATTTTAAATACTTTAGTAATACTGTGGCTGTTGAAGCTGTTACTCAACAGTTGAAGTATTATTTTTCTTGACCTTCTCTTTACCAGTAAATGATCTGCAGTGGTTCTTCAAAGTTGGTTGCCACATGATTCAAGCGGAACCATTTTGGGTAATAAATGTGCACAGAATGCCAAAGAACAAGTTTGTATTCAGTAGCACTAACTTGATAAAGCTGAATACTTTGAAACTGGTTCCAAAGTATTTTTTTCAGTAACTTATATCAAAGTTGATTTCGTTAAAATTACAGCCTTGTATTGTACATGTACATTTACATTATAAAGCCCGACTGGTTCTTTAGTTAATGATTGTCTGCACATCTGAAATGAGGAAATGGTGCCTGGTAATCACATAGAAGATGCCTTTGTGTCTTTTAAGTGATCTCACCAGTGCAATCTCTTGAACAAATTTGTTGTTAACAAGTTATACTTGAAACAGATGACAGTGTGGTGAAATTGGATCTTAAATGACTTTTTGTGACTGTTGAATGGTCAACGTAAAACTCTGCATTTGGCTAAATTTGGATACTGACTTTCAGGCATTGTCATATCCTTGGCCTTTTCACCAGGCTATGTTCTAATTTTAGTTTCCAAAAATGTAATTTAAACTATTCTAATGAGGTAGAAAATGGATTAAAGTAATATTCTTGCTTTGTCAAAGACATTAACAGTATCCTTGTGGGTATTGTGCTTTTGTCCACAAATATAAAAATATCTAAGGAAGAAGAAAACCCCCCCCCACCACCCCTCCCTCAAAAATTAAAAGCTCAAAAGAAATTCAAAGGGAATGCAGCTTATCTAGGGACACTTTCCTTCAGAAATTTAAGGTATTCTTGTAGGATCTCCAAAAATAACAACAAAAACAATGAACAAAAAAAACCAAAACACAAAAACAAAACAACAGAAAAATAATCTTTCTTCTCCATACTCCACAGCTCTTGTTCCAGTGCCTCTGCTCTGGACTCGCTAATCTGAAATGAATCAAGTTTTTTGCAAAGTACTCCATCAGACATTTCACACCTCAGAGAGGTCGTTTAATTGTAGCCAATATAAATTTTGGTTTACATGTTTTGGTGGAGATGGCAATAACTGCTCTGAGTGATCCTGGTAACCCTACATAAAGTTGCTGTTAGATGGAAGCACATCTTCATAAGGCTGTTGAGTGCCTGAAACAAATACAGGAGTATTTGTGGATGCAAACAATTCTTTGAGGAAAATTGGTATATCCATGATGTTCTCAAAATGAACATATATTTATATAAAATAAAGAGTTATTAAATAAAAAAAATTGACTATTCAGAATAGAGTTATATGCTATAAATACAATAAAAATGGCCTTATAAGGAAGGTGTTGGTTATTTCCAATATTAACCCAGTAACTGAGCATGCTTACAGCCCAGGAGGTGGGGGATTGGTGTCAGCCCTAACCAGAGAATGCCCTGGCAGTGTCTGATGCTTCCACCAGCATCTGGCCATGTGTTAAACCATGGGTGGCTGCTTCTGTGTGAGCAATCCATCACCTGGTTTTCTAAAGCTTGGCACGAGTTCCTACTCAAAAACTTTTGAAGGAGTTATGAACTATGCTTGGAGCATTAATTCCTCTACAAACTTTATTTTACTTTAGCAGGATTTTTTATAAGCCTGATGAACTTGTGAGTATCTTCTTCCCAACGCTGTCTTTTTCAGTTGTCCTCCAAAGACTTATAGCTCTTCAGGTGAAGGAGCATTGGACATTCATTACCTTTGTGGTACCATATTTATTCACTATCAGGATAATTAGAGAGTAATGTGAGAAGATGAGCTGAAGATTTTGAAGTGCTAAGAGTTTAACCTAGCTGGTGCAATTTTGGATCAGTGAGAAATGTTTAAATCCCTTTTGCGTGTGACCTGTCATGAGTTTACCTTATATGTTATTGTCTTTCTGTGCAAAGTAATCTCTGAATATTAGAGTATTTTTACTCACAGTTCAGTTTAACTCTGCTGCTTGAATTAACTAAAAACATGTGCATTGCTGCCATGTAATTGGCTGCTTTTCTCTGTTTCTATTTCTGCTTATTTTTGAATGTCTTTGCAGCGTGACAGAATCACTAGCTTCAGAAAATCGGCAGTGAAAAGAGAGAAGCCTCTCATTCAGCATCCTATTGACTCTCAGCCTTCCATTAGCGAGATCCCACATGCTCAGGCACTTGTTGATGAGCGCTGCATGAACTTATCAGAAAAAGAAGTTATGGATCTCTTTGAAAAAATGATGGTAAGATGTGGCTATGGGGGAGAACTGTCCTGTTCCACTGGGTAGCTCTCCTCTGTTCAGTGGAGCTGTGAATGTCTTTCGAAAGATTGGATAAGTGTTAATTAACTTTTGCTTGCTCTGCTTGTTAAGGGATTAGTTTTTACCTTTTCCAAGTAATGTTAATTGAAGCTGATAGGTCTGTCTCAGAGACCAACAGTTCTGTGACAAGGCTGTTCACCAGTAGTTACTGCAGGAACGTTGACTGCTCTTAGGTGCCAGTCTGAAGTTACTTTGACTTTTAATGGAAAGCCTAGTCACGACTAGTAATGACTGCATTGTATTTTAATCAGTTATTAAGTTAAAAAAAGTGTCTTAATAGATTTAATCTAGCAGAGCATTTTGACTTTTAGGCTTGTTTTAAATACATCAGCTGGAACAGTTTCATCTCTACCCCTTCCACAAGCGAATAATCCATGTAATTACAGCCTTCTGATTAGATAGTGTGGACACCAGCAGGAATGGTGTCCACTGTGATAAGATTTCACTAACAACACAGGAACATCACAAGAGTTGACACTGCATCAACTTGAGGTGTAGAATTGTTGTGCTTGGCCTCTAGTTTTACTTCTTGAGCCAAATTTCACAAATGTTAACTACCCTTGATGCAATTTAAATTTTGCTTAAGTCTCTAAAGCAGTGAACCATTGAGGTGACAGAATTAAGTGAGAAAATCAGGTAGGGCAAAATCACACACACGCAGATAAACTGGGAAAAAGTCACTTCTGGTTTTTTGAAAATTAATCTTTTAACAAAAGTAGCTTAAACAGAATAAAGACTAATAAAAATCCTGAGATGCTGTTCCTGATGTTTTGTGGTCTGTTTCTTTCCAGGAAGACATGAACCTCAATGAGGAACGTAAAGCTCCTTTACGAGACAAAGACTTGAGCACAAAGCGTGAGATGGTTGTCCAGTACATTTCTGCAACTGCCAAATCCGTAAGTGGTCACCTCTGCAGGATGCACCTGAGGAAGGAGCTTAGTTTTGAGTCTTACGCTCTTCAAGCTTGAAACTTGAAATTTTTTGTCTGGATTTATCTAAGAGTAGTAGGAAAAAATAAGTGTGTACTTACTAACGCATTTCTAAATGCTTGCAGCCGCATCTGAGCAGTTAGTTTGCATTTCCCTTGCTGGGCAATGTAAAAACTTGATCCTTTCTTGGAAACTATAAGAAATTGCAAATCCAGTGATGTAGAGTCGTGGATGGAACCTGAACTTTTTTCTGTGCAATTCATCTTAAGATTTTTTGGTACCCAAACTTTCTGACTTTGTGGTTTCAGTAGTGATGTATGTACTAGACTCCTTTAGTGAAAAGATGGTCTTAAAACCAGTTTCAAATTACATTTTGAATAGAAAAAATGTTTTGGCTTTTCATTGATGTTGATTATTCTCTGTAATTTAATTGATTGATTAACCCTTCATGTAGAATTGTTGAAGTCTGACTTCTTTAAGCTGCCAGAAGTGTAAGGAAATGACTGGATACCCCAACGTTTTTGGGGTGGAGAAATACAATTTCAAATAGTGAAGAGCTGCAGTTTATTTTCTGCAGTTGAACTGTTCGTACTAATTAGTTATAAAATACACCAGCAATGCTTTGTGTATGTTAAAAGTTGACTATGGCAAATAGATAAATAAAGATTATGTTGGTGTCTGCCTAAGGAATATTTAAGTATGGACTGCTAGCAGTGCAGTTGACTTGTCCCTTGTTAACCTTGAAAATCAGCTCTGCAGAGTTAAATTTCAAAAATTAAGACAACAATGATGTGCAATTATTATGCAAATGCCTTTCATGAAACATTGTAAACTTCACTGAGGAAAAGCTTGTGTTATAATGGTGATGAAATGGTAATGAAAATGGTGATTTAAGTTTCTGACAGGAGTGATGTTCCTGCATGAGTTCATCTTAAACAAAATCCACAGTCCTTTAGTGTGTGCTGAAAGGAATCCAGTGCTTTAAGTATGGTCTGACTAAATATACAAATTACTGGAGAGTTATTCAAGCTTATGCAGTGAATGTTATGAACCATGAGCTAGACTGTCTTTGGGAACTGTTAATTATGCTTTGTAAGGTTTTTATCTTCAATTGATAATCAATATTAAATCTGGAATTTTCTTAGTAGGCAAAAAAACTTTATTGAAGCAGTAGAAAGTGGAAGTAGAAATAGAAGTACTTCGATTTTTTCCCACAAAGTAGTTGAACAATGGTGATGTCTCTCATGTACACAGCTATTGAAATTTAGCTGCCTCAAGCCCCAGAATTGTGCAGCTAATTAAGGGAAGCATGGCTACCATTGCATGGCTCACTGCTGAAATTTTACTGTTTTGCATTGCTTCCCGTGTGTGCTACAACATGGGAAACTTAACAGAACCGGGAATATATTTGTCCAAATGTACTAACAATTTAAAACCAAGTCATTCTAAAAGGTCCCCATACATGAATGTGCACTTTGGGCTTAACTCAGCACCAGTGTGGATGTTTTACACATTGCAAAGTGTTTTTCCTGGAGGAAAACCAGCTCATACTGAAGTTTGTGTGTTTCAGTACCTCTTCCTTGCAATTGAATCACAGCATTTAAATGGAATCTTTCACAAATATATGTTACCTTTCTGTAGCATGTTATCTTAATTTAACTTTTAAATAGCTGGCATCTTGATTGTTAAAAAAAAATCTAAAATAGAGAGGTTAATTTTAAAATGTTGATTGGGATCTTACAGTGGCACAAAACCTCATTTTCACTTGTAAATTCATCTTCTGTTTGGTGCGACTACTATTCTGCTCAATGAATTCAAGCCCTAATCAATCTTTACTGCATCATGAATTGACAAACTTTCTTCAGGATTGTCTTCCATGAAAATGCTGGTTGCATTCAAAATGATCTAAATTTTCTACCTTTTTGTTTTGTCACAGATAATTATGTCTTCCTTTTTTACACTGAAAATACTTGGACCTTCTGCCTAGAGCTCACAAAACACATTTAACAGTTGATGTGACTTTTCTTGCAGTTCATTTCATGTTTGTTTTAATTAGGCTTTTAAGCTCCCTCCTTTCATGTGAAAATATCACTCTCATTTGCTGATGTTGTCTTAACCACATTATTTTAAATTTGGTGCTTCATTTTCTCTGCCTGTGTGCTGTCTGCAGCATGTTGACCATGCTTTTCTGAAACACTTGTCTTCAGAGTTCTGAGAAAAGAACTTTGGGTTTCACTGGGTGAAGAAAGTTTTTCCTTGGGGGTGGAGGACATTGTAGAAGCTGATGAGCTGGATGCTTTGATGGGAAGTGATTTTTCTGTGCTTCTCGTTCCTTCTCTCACTTGAAGAGAAAGATTGTTGACCATGGAAATTAGACCTGAAAACTGGTGAGGGATTGAAATTCCGTTTCAGAGCTGAACCTGGTGACATTTTGTGCTGTACTGAATAGTTGAACATTGGTGAGAGGAGAAGATAGTAAATTAGGAGAAGAGATTGTCTGGTGATGGCAATCCCTTGTGCTTCTAGAGGAAACTTCTTCAGGAAGTGTTGATTGTGAAAGACTTCTAGGGACTTCTGTTTCTGAGAGAGTTCCTAAAGGAATAATGGAAGAGATAAGAGTAGAAAATGAAGCAGGTAGAGGCTGAACAGATACAGTCACATTCAGATCTCAGAACCAAACCAGCTGGTGATCAGATAAAAGTGGTTATTCAATGAACTGGCTGCTGTCAGACTGCAGCAGGTGAGCTGAGGGGGAGAGGCTGTGCTGTTGAAGCAGATGTCCATTGTCCTGGTGTTCCCAGGAATGTGCCTATTTGTGCAGGGTGACAGAACAGGGCACAGGTGTGCTGCCTTCCTGCAGTTTCCTCTGGGGGAAGTCAACTTTTTGTTCATGACTAGAGAGATGCTGTTCCATGGTAAAGAGAAGATGGCATTTTGAAAATCACTGTTTAATTATCCATGTAATTAAAAGCATCCATACCGAGCAGTTGAATAAAAAGCCATGTGAGATTTTCTGAAATGCAAGTTGGAGTCATAACTGTAGGCTATGTTTTTGATTACGAAAACTTAATTAACTTCAGTGGTGACATCATCTAAACAGATCAAAAGCTCTATAATAAAAGCAGTTGTTATACATACAAGGAAGTCAGTATGCCATTAGTGTGTTCTCAGTGTCATATATAAAGTATCTGACCTGATAATTTTAACAAATGGCATATTTAATCTTTCAAGATGTAGCTGTCAAGGCAGGTATTTATTTGTTGGTAAATTTGTCAAATACTGATGATTCAGCAGCAGAATGTAAGAATTTGAAATTGTTGCTCCTACCGTAGAGCTGCTATTTTCCTGTTGAGAAGCTCTAATCCCTAAACAGGTTGATAAAGTAATAAAATAATGTAACTACTGCTAATGATTAAACACTGAAAAATATATGTGCTATGTACTAAGTACTGTGCTATGTTTATTTATGTATTATTATTATTATCTTTTTTACACAATAACCTCTCTTGGCTGACCACTGCATGCAGATAGTCGGAAGTAAAGTTCCGGTGAGTACGAACATGAGAGTTTTGTTTTCTCTTATGAACTTCCCTTTTTAGAGATTAGGCTGGAATATTTTGAACTTTTATCTGGGTTTTAAAAGTTCAGTGGGCACAACTGAATCCTTGTTTTATCAAAATAATTGTCAACTACCTCAATCATGTTTATCTTACCAGTATAAGATCATTGGTAACACTTGAGGGATTTCTTCAAGTTTTCAGTAGTCTATTTCCAAATACTTCAAACTCACTGAGCTCATCTCTTCATTGTGAGCAACAAATATAATTTAAGCTTGTCTTGTTTTTTATTGAAGGCAGGCACTTGAAATTTTACATTGACAGTATTTGGCTTACTTCATTCTGTTTACATGTGGAATTTTTTGTGTCCTAATTGTTATTACTCATAGCTTGTCTTGGAAATGCCAACTTCAACAGATCAATGTGAGAATAAGATTATTTTAGAGGATTCAGGAGGTCAATAAGTTTAGGATGAGATCACTGAGAGCATAACTTCTCTTATTAAGGACTCATCTACATTTTATGTTTTCTTGATTGAATTCAAATATTATAAACAAATATTTGAATATTTAATGTTTATAATATTTAATTTGTTGGAGTGAGTTCAGCAAGTTTTTGTTTCCTGGAAAAAAGGTTTTTTTTGGGGGAATAATTACATATGGATTTTAAATAGTGGTTGAAAGCAAAGATGTTCTTTTAAATTATGGATGGACTTTTTTTTTGATTACAGCCAAAACAGGCTTTTCAGGTCCAGCAAGGCTTTCTACTTGGGTCATATTCAGTAATTAAATTCTGTAGTAAAAATAATAGAGAACAATCTATGACTTAAAACTGTCTAATTATCACCTCAGATGTAGTTAGGCTTTTATCCTACACACTATATTCTTAGATATTTTTCTCTTGGCTTTGTTTTATTCAGTGGCCTTTAAAGAGACTTTTATGTTCACCAGTACTTTTTAGTTTTGTACACACTCTTGGTTGTTCCCCGATTGAGGAAAATACCTTCCACGTGCTTATGTATTTAAAGGTATTTGATTTTTGAGGGGCCAAATTATTAATTTTCCTGTTCAGTGTGTTAAAGCCAGTTTCAAATAATCCCTGCTGCTGTGTAGTTTCCTTATGGTGTGAATTAGCCTGAACAGCTGCTTTGTGAAGAGGTTATTTTATAAAGGAAGCTGATATTCCCACAATAGGGGAGAAATTCTAAGGTGTTTTCTTCCCCATGCCTTTGAGTTCAAGGTCTGACAGAGAGCAAGAACAGCTCTGCATTAAAAGCATGTTTTTGTGCAAAATAACTTGCTAAATACTAAAGTAAGAAATGCTGTGCCTGGAGTATGGCTTCTGCATATTATGGATTAACGAGTGCTTGCACCTCTGTGTGCTTATTCCAGGATTCATCCTTTAGGAACTGTTTGCTTCTGCCAGCACACGGAGCTATTTCCTTGAAGATTTACAGATTCACTGTGATCAGGGATGGGAGGAATTTTGGGATGTTCCTAGTAGTGCTGTTGAGTTGTAGAGATTGCAGAGAAGAGTTTTCTTTGTTCATGGGAACTTGGGAGCTTGAATTTATTTGAATTTTGCACAGGATCCTCAGCACTGGTGGGACTGCTGTGTGGTGCAAGCTCTCATTTGAGTTGGCATCAATGAATCATTCTCTGCCTTAATTGTAACACTGAAGGTGACTGGTCAGAAAGTAATTTCTAAGATTTTCATTCTTAAGCATTGGTTTAATCTCTGAACATTCTTATGTGGTACCCAACCCTCTTCAGTTTCTTTCTACTTCACTTTTGCTTTCATCTTTATTAGATGTTCTCCTGTAAAACATTTTTCACTGAGACCTTATATCTCAAAGTAAATGAGAAATGTTTATGTTAAAATCTGATCCATATAAAGGCATAGCAATACTTGAAGATAGTATTCCAATCAAACTCTCTTTGAACAGGGAAGTAAAAGAAGTAGCACCTGGTTCAGCATTTGAGTTAGCATGGCTAGAGGTAAGAGTGGATTGAGACTGAGACACTGATTGCAGGGAATAACAGAAAATAATCCTGGTAAGATGAAAATTCTCTGAAAGATTTCAAGAATGGATTTTTATGAGCTGTCTTGAGTGACCATTTTGAAGAGGGAGGAAAATAAGGAAGGTGAGTTGGTTCCTTATTGCTGTGCAGGTGAAGGTGCTTTTTCAAAGAACCAGTGAAGAAATATGCCTGTCCTGCAAGCCATGGGAAAGAAGCCTTAGTAGAGCATGCTGCCACTTTGAACTATTGATCTATTTTTGAGGGAGTCATGGGTCTTCTGAAAATAAGGGACTAGGCAGAACAGAGGTGCTTCACTAATGGCCTGGATGGCACAGAAAGAGGAGACAGCAAGATCCCACCTTGGTTTAAATACAAAACAATGGGTAGCAAAGACTTCAGGTTGCCCCAGTCTGAGCTGGAATCTCCTTTGGAGCTTGCAGCAGACTGCAGTGGAAGGACAAACTCATCTCTTGGGAAAAACGACTGTCTTGCATTCTAGAGTACTTTTCAGGGTCTAGCTTAACAGGCAATGGCATTGATTGAAGTTGCTGTTGTCTCATATCTGTGCGTTTTGTGGCTCTCAGCAGCATTTCTGTTCTTTTACCATTTGGGGAATGGCTGAAAATGACAAAATTTGTGCCCAGTTAGATCTATATTGTGTAGATTATATGCATTGGCTACATATAAAATCTCTTCTGATTCCCATCTGTCACAATGGATGGGATAAAGCTGTTCCTTTTTCCTAGTGCTTTACCTTATGGTCGGTCAGAGTGATGATTTTTCTGCATTTTGATGATTTTTGATATATTAACCTGATTTACAAGCAGCTTCTACTCTTATAAAGATAACCCCCATCCATTTATTCCTTTTTCTTTTGGTGAAAGAGCACCTCTTTGTTTAGTATGTTGATGGTGACTGATTCTAGTCCCTTTATATTCTTCTTACTCATCTTTACCTTGGTCCTTTGATGTGTACCTGGCATGTGATGCCCGGGTAAAGGTGCTTTGCATGTCAGCAAGGAACATCCTCAAAGCTGACACAGTGCAGAGGACCCTGTTGTCTCTCTACAGTCACAGTCTGTCCTGGTTTTGTTCTGAATCTGAAAGTGTATTGTGAACTCAGTTCTGTTTTGTGCCTTGAATCTGGCTAGGTCAAAGTCATTAACTTAAGTTTAGCCAAGTTATTTTGTCATCAGCCATACTTAGTGTATGTTTGGAAAATGAACAGTAAGAATTTGAAGAGAGCAAACCAGAAACTTCATAAGAAGTGGAGCTTTGTGAAAGAGAGACAATTTGAATATTTGTAGTGGAAGTGATACAATTAAAACCAAATGCATATAAATCCTCTTCTAGGACAGGCACTTGATGTTGCCTTTACACCCATGACATCTTGATCAGGTTCTCTTCAACAGACCCTTCAGAGCTAAGGAGCTTTAGGAGCTGCAAATGAATCAAAACCACTCTTCTGAGATAAGCTTACTGCAACTTGTCAGAGCTGTACAAAAGATTAGTTGCACCTTTTGGAAAAAATGTTTTGTTTTGTTCATGAGTTTGAATGCTATAGCTCTAAAAACTGATATTCAGGTATTTTAATAGTGAAGTAGTTATTTGTCTGTAGTGGCACTTCAGCAGGAGAGACCTCTTTGTCAAATCGCCCATATGATTTTTTGTGGCAAACAAGATCTTCTAGAGATCTCTATTAGGGGCCAAACATGGACTATGGTACAGCAAAAAATTGGCTTGTCAAGTTGCATGAATTGGGTTTTTTCTGTGTCTCTCTTTATGATTGTTTCCAATAGTGTTGTGAAGTAGATGTTTAATACACTCTCATTAAATATCTTAATACAGCTGAATGGTGGAATTAAATCATATATTCAGTTTGTAGTGCATGCACTTTTACTCAAAGAAATGAAAAAGATTCCAGCAAAAGTAGTTATCCTTGTGATGTAAAACCAAAAGTATTAAACACGGATGACAAATCCAGTGTCTTGAATACTTGTACTATGATTTGAAAATTTATATGGAACTATTAGTCTTCTGTTTTATCATCTGAACACTGTTTGATCACTAGAACACTCAGCAGCATTCTGCCTTCTGTGATAGGGTGGACTAAAAAACAGCAAGCATGAATGTACCCTGTCCTCACAAGAATATATCCATGAACTGAGATCTGGAATATCAGATGAAAAACTTCTTAATTGCCTGGAGTCTTTGAGAGTGTCTCTAACCAGCAATCCAGTCAGGTAAGCAGAGCAATTTCTGCAGTAGTTTTCATCAGTTTTCATCATGCTGTTATTGCTAAGCAGGAGAGTTGTGGTTTTTGGTGTTTTGTTTGGTTTTTTTTTGTTTTGTTTTTGTTTTTTTTTTAACCAGAGTAATTATGCTAATGCTTGTTGACAGGAGAGCAGTGTTCTCAGCACCCTGGATAAGTGAAATGTTTGCAGCTGGCTGCAATATCTCCTCACCTTTCACTGTGGCTTTCAGCAATTTACTTGTTGGAACTATTTGCCTTTGTGGCTGATCGGATCTTTTGGGAAGTGAGACCAAAAGCAGAGCCTATAAAAGAATGCACAAGCAGTAATGGAGAAATAGCTTTGCAAGTTTTGCATTTGGTTAAGAAATAATTAAAAGCATTTTTCTTTGTGTGTTTTTTTTTTAATTTTTTTTATTTTCCAGCTGGGTTAACAATTTTGGACATGAAGGTCTTGGACTTCTGTTGGATGCATTGGAAAAGCTTCTGGACAAGAAACAGTAAGGACCTGGATCATTTGAAGGGAGGGATGGGGAGGTTGTGAAGATTTTCCTTATGTGATTTTCCATGTTCCTTTCAAGGCAAGAAAGTATTGATAAGAAGAATCAACATAAACTTATCCAGTGCCTCAAAGCATTTATGAACAATAAAGTAAGTATTATTTTAAAGTCACATACTTCTAGCATGACTGGGTTTTGTTGCGTTCAAGATGTATATTGCACGTTAAATGTTGGAGAGGGAAGGAAAGCTTGTATATCCAGTGTGTAACTCTTTGGAAATGCAGGTCTTAAACTTAGTGTAACTTCTCTTGAGAGTCTTCTTCATGAACCTTTCTGCATTTTTTCTTAATTTTGTTAAACACTGTTGATCTCTGGAAGTAAAATATTTGATAAAGAGAGGATGATAGTCTAAATTTCAGGTAAGTGAATTTGGAAATGAATTACTTGGAAATTTAAAAAAAAATAGCTTTCCAAATTCAGATTTCAATACATGATTCAATATAATGTACTTTTCACCTGATTTAAATTGACTAGGATTTGATATCTTTTTAGTTGCAGTTTTTAAGTTGATAGGTCATAGGTAAAGGATTAGGTTAAGTTGTATCTAATTTATTTCTAACACAGTTTATTGAGGTTTATAGAGTATGAGTACCTTTTAGAAGCTGATGTGTTAAACTTGTAATTTTGCTTTATTCATAGCAAAATCTGAAGTCTTGTATTTATGTATCCTCCCCAGCAAATAAAACTGCATAAAAGTTACTTATAATTACTTTTACTCAGTTTAGAAAAATCTCACAGAAGAGCTTGCCTAATGAAGTGTGAGAAAAACAGATTTTTCATACTTCTGAGGTGTTTCAGATATAGATAGAAAATAAAACCTGATTTGTCTTTTGGTGGGTACTGATTTTACAAGGTCCTGCTGTCCTCCTGAGGAGCTGAATCGTTCTCTGTCAGGAGAAAGCCTCAAATGCAAGACTGGGGACACTGACCTGTGGCCCCAAGCAGTGATGGCCAGGGGTTTTGGTGGAGTTTTGGTAGAGTGTTGCCAAACCCCCTCTGGGTGGGAGGAGTTGGGAGAATCCCTCAGGATCTTAAGTTGGGTGACGCGTATCCAAGGCAAGCACAACCTTTTCACCATGAGCTTTTTGTTTCTCCCAGTATGGTTTGCAAAGGATTCTAGGAGATGAAAGAAGTCTCTTGCTGTTGTCAAGAGCAATCGATCCAAAGCAACCACACATGATGACTGAGACAGTGAAAATACTTTCTGCTATCTGCATTGTTGGAGAGGAAAACATGTAAGTGAGATATTGAAGCTTTTTTTTGTGCTCCTGGATTGTTAATTTAGACACAGGTGAGAAAAGTTGTCAGTGAAACAAATGTAACCTATGAAGTCTTTAATGATGTGGTTTAAAATTAAAGAGACTTCACCTGTTGTGTTGCCTTAATTCAGTATTAAATCAGAGAAAAGCAAATGAGCAGAGACTTACACACTGTGGCTGAAGTGAAAGGTCTGAAAGAACAAATCACCTCTCTACCACAGGAACAAGTTTACATTTACAGCTGGGCTTTGCAACAGTTCAACTTTGAGTTATTTAGCACTTGCCCATGAGATTTTTAAAACAAAGATAATCACATGGCATATGGTTCCTGTAAATTCACCACTGTGTTTATTTACTGAAAGTTAAAATGGGCAAACTTCATGTCTTCTATGCAATAAATAGATTAAAACATTTTTATTTCTGAAAGGACAATTTATTAGAATTTCCAGATGTGAAACATATCAGCTGTTATCAAGTGCGCAGAGTCTTGCAAAGGTTGGGATTTTTCCCCCTCATTGGTTGTTTCTTAGCTGAAATAATAATATAGAGAGTTGTTCACCTTTTTTTTCTTATTTCAACATTAATCTTGTAGACATTTTTGACACTTGGTTCTTGGATTGTTTTCAACTTTCTGTAGATAAATGCATTCAAACTCTGTCAGTGCACTAGAGTCTTGAGTTGTGTGACTAGTGGGCTGAGTATGTTTAAAATGAGCAAGTTGGCTGTGCTGTGCTCTTTTGACAGTTGGTCTTTCTCTTAGCCTGGACAAGCTTTTAGGTGCTATAACAACTGCTGCTGAAAGGCACAGCAGGGAGGAGCGTTTCTGTCAGATTGTGGAAGGCCTGGAGAACCATGAGTTCATCCAGCTGCAGGTGAGTTTGCCTTTCTGTGTGCTTCAGCTGAAAGGCTGGAACACTGTGTATTGCTTGGTGATCTTTAATTTACACAGAACATTTTAGTGCCATTAATCCAGTGGTCAGTAAAAGAGGAGAAATAAATACCAGTGGCCTACTGGTACTAGGTTTTCTACTTGTTAGAGGTGGGAGGCCAAGGAACTCACTTCCTGTCCCCAAAATAGGATTAAGAAATCTTGACCTTAGTAAAGAAAGTAATTAGTGATATTTCTTTCCTTGGATGCCAGGTGTAATGTTCAGGTAACAGATCTGTTCCTAGTGCTGGTACTTTAGGCAGCAGTACCTGTGGCCTCTTGAATATTCAGGTAAATGCTAATGATGGCAGGTGTGCCCATTTTTGGCAGGGTTCCTTTTGGGATGAGTGAAGTGCAGCGGGATATTATTGGTACTTTTATCTACAAGGACTCTGCATTCCTTGCTGTGTGTGTTCAACATGTGCCTTTCATCAGCCACTAGTGTTTCTCTGAGGGTAATCTAGTGAGCTTTCAGTATTATTTTTATACAATAATAATCTGTGCCAGGGGTTTTTACTAAGTCATGACTTAGATCATGTTCATTGCTGCTTATTTGTTCATGGATAGAGGTTTTTATGCTCTGTGGGCACCAGAGTTTTGGTTGGTGTTAAGATGTAAGCTTGTCTTAATTGGGGTTGGTTGGGATATTTCGGTACTGCCTTTTTTGCATAGAGGCCAAGTGGCTGAATATCCTAATAAAGGATGACTTCAACTTAATACATTCTCATAATACAGTAGTTATGCACATTTTGTACTAAAATTTATTTTTCAGCTACCTTGGCTGAAAGATATGGAAAAATACAGGCAGGGCAGGTATCCTTGGGATGCCTTTTTCCCCGTCTTAGCTCAAATACACATCAGCTGTAGTTGCCTTAATGCTATGTTTACCATCAGCACCTCTTGTTTCAGAGTTGATGAGTTAATGATGTCCAATAAGTTTCTGTAAATGACATTCTAATGTTAATAGTGCTATCACTGAAGAATTCATTCTGGAGTTGTCTCCTACTCCATGACCTTGTTGATTTAAGGCAAACAACAACTACCACCCATCATTCCTGCCAGCCTCCCCCTCCCAAAGCTCCCTGATACCCCAGTGAAGGCACAACTGCAAGACTCACTACCCTGTTCCTGACAAAATCCTTCTTTGCTGGTAATGTATTAGCACAAGCCAGTAAGGCAGAGTCTCTCTGGCAGAGGTAATCAGAGCAGATGGCACCTCTTCTCTCTCTTAATTTCAGATTGGACATGTGCTTTGGCTTGTGAAGTCATGTCATAGTGGTAAAATAACAAGAATCATTCAAGCAAGCACAATGATACTGCATTATCTGAAGATGCAGCTCTAGCAAGAGAGTGCCTTTGAAAGGGTGTTTTAATAGAAATTTGACACTACATAAGATGTTTTAATAAAGCTAAATAGTGAATGTAATTAAAACAGGAAGATGCTTTTATCTGATTTTTTTTCCTCTGCAGCTATTGGGTTGTGGTTTTTTGTTGGGTTTTTTTTTTTTTTTTTCTTCCCCTACTCTGTCCCGGTTTAGGGCAAATTTGGGAGGAAACCTCCGAAGGGGTTCCTCTGGAAAGCACACCCAAATGGCCTGTCCCCCAGCCGGTCTGGGAAAAAACTTCCTTGGAGAAAAAGTGGAAAAAACTATTTATTTAACAAACAAGATGCCCAAAAGCACAAAGAATGAATAATATGAAAAAATAAAACCTCTCCCCACTCTGAAGAGAGATGGCAAACTGAGGCAGTCCTTGCCGTGGGTGTAGCTCAACTCAGTCTCTCACCAGTCCCACTCCCTCCGGAGGTCCAGGCCCCGGCGGGCCGCAGGTGCCAGCCCTCGGTGCTCCTCTGGGTTTTTCAGTCCAGAGCAGATTTAAACAGTCCCAAGAAAAAAAAAAAAAAAAAAAAGAAAAAAAACAGTCCAGGGAACTTCTCTGCCTCAGCTAGCTGAAACTGACTAAAAGCACAGGAGATCTCTGTCCCACCACTGTCCGTGCCTCAGATGAACCACCAGAGCAAGAAAGTGTAGGAGTCAGGCAGTTTTCTCAAAACAAACTGCGCAATGCTTCTTTCTCCCCCTTCACTCCCAGAACCAGGTTTAAAGGTACAGAACTTAATATACAGCACAAACAGAACAGACGACTGGGGATACAAGCATCATAAAGTCACCCTACGACATACTCTAAAGCTACTTCTATTTGCAGTTAACATCTTTTACCAAACTTGGTGTTTCCCTTGAGTCCCATTTTAGTCTTTTGACATGGGTCAGCACTTTTGGCATTGTGCTGTTGTCTACCTGTTTCCAAATAAATCAGTTAAAGTGCACAGCTGTTCAATTAAAGCATTAGCTACTACTCTGAGACTTCAGGCATTTTGCAGAAGTGCTCTGCAGGAATGGACAAAACACCTGGTAATGTGACTAATTTGGGTATGGGTGTTCATTGGGTGCTTCGGATGTGGGATTTTTTAAGTTTTTAGTTATTGTAGAACCAGTTTGTTTTCGAAGTGGTGAATACTGAGGAGAAAGAGAAGAATGTACAATGGGCAACTTTAGTTTGGGAGTAACTAGTGCATGATTTTAGGGTGGGGAGGCCCTGGCACAGAGTGCCCAGAGAAGCTGTGGCTGCCCCTGGATCCCTGGAAGTGTCCAAGGCCAGGTTGGACATTGGGGCTTGGAACAGCCTGGGATAGTGGAAGGTGTCCCTGCCCATGGCAGGGGTGGCCCTGGATGACCTTTAAGGTCCCTTCCAACTCAAACCATTCCATGATATTATTCTGTGATGATCGTTCATATGGTACTATTTTGATACAGCAGAAGCATCCTGATATGGAAACAGAACAGTATTTACTGTTTCTAAAATAAAGCCAAGTGTTGCATGTGTGCTGCGTAATAAATAATATCCATCTCTTTGGTTTTATAATTAAACAGTGACTGAAATATTGATTTTCATTCTGTATTTCTGATTACAGGTAGCATGTATGCAGCTCATCAATGCCCTTGTTACATCTCCTGATGATCTTGATTTCAGGATACACTTGAGAAATGAGTTTTTACGTTGTGGCTTGAAGAAAATATTGCCTGTAAGTCATTTGTATCCAGGAGTTGATCACTGTCCACTGTGAATGTTGAAGATAATCAAAACTGTTCAACCAGAACAGCAGATGTGAAGGATTGGGGGTGCAGAAGGTCAGATTATCAATCCAAATCTCCATTCAGCCTGCAGAGTTACAAATTCGGGTTCTCATGAGCTGTATAAACCAGAACAGTAGTTAAAACAAGTCAGTACATTAGAAATTAAATGAGGGTAGCCAAATTCTGCATAATGAGCTCAAAGCGCATGCAGTGAATGTTAATCTGGCTGTGGAACCAATCTTGGATTAACTTTCTGTGTATATGCTGTTCCTGTTGTTTTCTGTGAAATCTGTTTTTCTTTAATCTGCCTGCTGAGAATGCATTGGGATGTTTTAAGGAAAAATCAAATCAGAAATTCATTCTGAGACTGCATGTCTGTCTTCATGCAGCTGCACAGACAGGAATATTTCTGACTTGGGGAGAGATTTGTAGGTCTTAACCAGGAAACCATTCTGATGCTTACATCAAAAATAGGTACATTTAAGGTACTCATCACTTTCTTACAAAAGGTGAGAGAAATTAGGGTACCTGTTTATATTTGTCTGAAACAGAATTCATTCTGCTATGACTTTTAAGATGTGAATTTTCAAATTCTCAATTTGTCAGGAACAAAAACTTCCATTTTTGGCTCATTCAGCCTTGAGACACTTTCTGATCTGTGATGTTACTTTTTCTTAGGTATATTTTTAGGATTTATATCATGTAGATATATTAATATGATCTACTGGCTTTATTTGCTGTGGAACATCTGAGAGCCTCAAGAACTCAAGTTGTTTTTTTTTTAATCTATTGAAAGGTATTTTATAGAATTAATAAATGCTTAAAAACTTTAAGAATTAGGAGTGGGTTAGGTAGCAAAGAAAATGAATTGTAACAAATCATGATATGATAGGAAACTTGGAAGAGTGTACCAACATCTGCCATACAGATCTGAGTGTAAAAGCAATTAATATTTGGTGCTAACAGTCTATTTTAAGAATGTTGAACAGCTTATGTGTTGAAAAAGTCAGGAGGGGGATCCAGAGCTCTGGCTCTTAATCTGTTCAGATTTAGAGCCTCCTCCTCTGCTTCTCAAGCATTGGAATTGGCACAAGTTCCTGCTGTATTGGGAAACACATGGCTGCATCCAGTCATGACAAATCCAGGCCAATTTCCATTTCAGTCATGGACTGCATTCCCATGTGACTGGATGGGAAGGAACTTTTTTTCATGTGCTTTGGCTGGTAGGAAGCTAAACTTGGTTCTTATGGGAATTAGGACAATTCCTTGTATTTCTTAAAAGAAAGGCACATTTTCCTCTGCTCCAAATGCTAACTTGTGTGGGTTGTTTTTTTTTTCTCCTCTGTATTTCTCCTGTTTTGAGATATACTTGTGTTTTTTTTAAAGGAACTCTGACATTAACAAGCAGGAACTGCTATGTCCCATTAAGAGAAATTGATTCAACTGGAAGTCTTCTTGTTTGTTCTGTAGCCCATACTCTGTGAGCTGATATTTTGCCTTTAGTTTTTTTCAGTTGAATCATTATAATAAAAAAAAAAGCCCAGGCACTGAGTTAAAACTTGCTTCTGTTCTAAAGATTAATGTCTTATATTTTGTCATGATACAATCCTTCAAGGGGGGGAAATTCTTGTTTTAAAAAAGGAAAAATTTAGATATACTCTACCTTGAAAAACAGGCCTTGAAAGATAAGGAAAATGACGAGCTTGATATTCAGCTGAAGGTGTTTGATGAGAACAAAGATGAAGACCACTTTGAACTGTCACATCGTCTCAATGATATCAAAGCTGAAATGGAATATCCTTTAAGGAAATGCTGTTAAAACTTGTGTCATTTCAGAACTTTATTAAATGGAAATTGCAGTGCCCTATGTGCAGGTTATTTGTCTCAGTTGTGTGTCTTGCCAGGGGCTTTGTCAAGCAGATTCTCTCCAGTTGCTTTTTTTGTTAGAAATTATTTAGATAATTAGTGCTTAAATTTGCATGTCAAATGTAAGTCATTGGGAACTGAAATATTTTTTCATAAATAATATTTATTAAGCTAAACTCAGTCTCATAATACATGAAGAGATAAAATTATACCCATGGGAAGATCATAAGGTTGAAGAAAAATGAGTTTTGATAATAAAAGGAACAACATTTCTCATAGGTTCTGAAGCACTTCAGATGTGTGCCTTTTCTAGCTGTGATGGAGCAGGAAATTCAAAGTTACATAAGTTCAGAATGGCTGCTTGCAGGGTTTAGGAGGAAGCAGAGGAGGTAGTAGAGGCAATCAATGGGAGGACTATAAAATCCCCTGTAATGTTGGTGCTTTGCAGAACAGGTAATTACAGGTAAGGTTCATTGTTAGGAAATGAGAATGATTGACCAGTGTGTGTTTGCCAATAGCCTGGCTGAGCTCAGAGTGGAAACAAAGCTTTGTGTGAAATATTTTTACAGTATTCTAAAACATTAAGTTTATAGTGTGATTGTTCTGATTGATAATGAAGCATGTCCTAATTGTTAAACAGGGCACAGAAATTCTGTGCACAATCTTAGTGGAAAAATCATATTTACTGCTAAGGATAGGAGTTCAAAGTGTGGAGGGGTTTTACTTGAACAATACGGGAAATGTTTGGGGAGCTGTGGGGTGGGGTGGCTGTTCTGTACTGCAGTGGGGTTTTTGGGTCTTTTGTTTGTTTTTTTAAAGTTTTTGGGTTTTTATGTACTTGTATTTTCTTAACAATGTTTGCACTGATGTGAGCGAAGTATTTCATCTGCTGTATAATATGGTGAAAGATACTTCTTCTGAAAATTACTTCTTGTCAATTCTCCAACATTTCCTTCTGATCAGGAATGATTACTATGTCCGGTGAGTGCCAGCTGCCAGGCTGGATTTTTTGGGGGGAATGGAGGCAAGAATAGAAATTTAAACCCCGGTAAACTGAGTAGCTCATGCCTAAAAAGTCACTCTGAGACTGATGTGTTATTTATTTCTTTGCTCCATGTTAGTATTAAAAAGATCTTGGTAAATATTATAGTGTTTATAAGTGTAATAGTGTTAGTCTAACACCCTCATCCCAAAACCCTCTTAACTTGTTGGGCACTTTTTCTTTATTCAAATTTGATATCTTCAGTGCTTTAAAGAACATGAAAGTTGTACAACGGATAATTGAAAATTCTCCCACATGCCTTGGATCTGGTCTTTTCAGTGTAAACTTCTCTTATGTGTAGCATGGTGTCTTGGCAAGGTCAAGGCACCATATCTAAAATATTTACAAATAAGAGTTTAAACTTGATACTTCTTCTGGCAGTTGTAGAATTCAGATGTTAGGAGTTAGTTGCCCCCCTCCTCAATTGCACAAAAACTTGTTCATGTTCTTATTGTCTTGTAAATGTTTCCTGTTTCAGACCTCAGTATTACAAGATCATAGAAGAATGTGTGTCACAGATAGTGCTGCACTGCAGCGGCATGGACCCAGATTTTAAATACAGAGGAAGGATGGACATTAATTTTACACATCTTGTTGGTTTGTAGTCTTTAAGCAGTTTTACCTTGGGTTTTTTTTGGGTTGGTTTTTTTTTTGTTTTGTTTTGTTTTTGTTTTTTTTTTTTTTGTGTGTGTGTTCTTCTGTCTAGACTTCCACAGACTGTGATTTTTTTCAGTGTTCTGGAAATATGCATGTATGTTACAGGTGTACTTGGGGAGTACCAGACCAAATGCTGTGGCCTTTAATGAAATGAGACAGGGTCAAAAAAAAAAGTACCTGTTGCTTTTATGTCATGGGCTCACGGGGTAATTATGGTTGGAAGCACCTCAGAGCTGTGATATGTTTGACTTGACTTGTGTGTGGTATTTTATTTAAATTCTAGATGCGTGTGTGGACAAAGCTAAAGTAGAAGAGAGTGAAAAGAGAGCAGCAGAATTTTCCAGAAAGGTGAGTCCTATTCATGGTTCTCTTTAAGGTGTGGAACAGAATCCTTACAGGAACACAGTCAGCTTGTTTCCTAGCTAAAACTGGGAAATCGTGGATCTCACAGGCAGGGTGTGCTTTCATATTTAAAGCTCTGTGGTTCTGTGTGTGGGAAAGGCTCAGATGCAGTTGAGTCTGAAATCAAAACCAGCTGAGTAGCATTAACTGTACATCTCTTCAGTTGTATTCCTATGCTGTAGATAACTGATGGGAAAAATTCCAGTTGTTGCTCTTCTGTCCTGAAATAGTCATAATTAAATAACTTAAGTGCAGGTATAAGCTTAAAAATGAATGAATGTGCTATATTAGCTGCAATAGTACTGAAGTTCATGTATTATGGAGGTGTGTATTGAAATCATTCAAAATTTTGATTTTTTTGCTCATCTGGTCTAAGTAGGCATTTTCAGGCCAAATGGCAGAACGTGTTCTTGAACATGATGATTGCAGATTTAATTGTTAATGAATTTAAGCTTGCTGCAATAGATGTATACTCAAGTTTGGTTTGAGAAGTCTGCAGTGTTCTCTTGGAGGGAAAAAGCTGAACTGAGTAGCTGGATCTGGGTGGCTCTCTGTCATTGACTTATTGATGGAAGAAATTGTGGTACTAAAAGTGAATGTGTTGGAAAAATGCTGCTAAAAGAATTAGAAGTGCATCAATTGCTCCAGCTCTGATATTGTTCAGAGAATTCCTGCCAATATAGGCTGTGGTATGGCCATAACTGGACAAACTCTCCTGTACTGGTTAAATCATTACAGTTTGATGAAGAGTTCACAGTTCGACAAGAGGCGCAAGCAGAGCTGCAGAAACGAGAAGAGAAAATCAAAGAACTTGAAACAGAAGTCAAACAGCTCCGGAGTCAGGTAATAAACTATATCACATTAAATTCCACAGCTGAGTTGATTTTTTTTTTTTTTTTTTTTTTTTTTTTTTTTTTGAGGAGTTGAAAAGAAATTGCCCCAGAGTATATTGTCTCTCTGGAGAGGCTTTTGTTTTATATATGTTTTTTACTCTTACACTTATTATAAGGGTATTTTTATTTTTTATTTTTTACACCAGCTTTGGATTTTAGACAGGTCATTTATAACCTTTTAGGAACGAACAGATACGTTTTAGTGCTATTGCCTCAGTCTGGCTTATTTTGTACTCCTTCAATGCTAGGCAAGGTTTGCCTGTTGCCTTTTTGTCTTTATTTTTGCTTTCTTAATGCCTGTGATCTCACTTCCTATTTGGACACTAAGGTGGAGACACAGACACTCCTGTTCTTACTTCCTTCTTGCCAATTTTCATGTTTGTTACAAATTCCTACAAGCCAGTGTTACACTGAAATTTGACAGTCTGTTTTAATAAGTTCTCCAGCAACTGGTGCATTTTAACTTGTGGGCTGAAGAAACATGTGCCTTGTGCAAAGTAAATGTACTTTTAGTCAAATTAATTGTAAATCCTGTTTTATTGATTCTAACACAGTTCAGATTATTTGGATATGACAGGGCATTCACAGTAATGCTGACCATTGGTCAATTAACCATGTAATTCTAGTATCTGTTCCCTTTTCTAGTGTTATGCTCCCCACAGAATATGATGACACTTATTTGTAGCTGCACTCACCTCTCTGATGGTCTGACATGCTGCTGTTTCTCTGCCTTATTAATTACGAAGAACTTATTAGAATGGATATTGTGATTGCTCTTTCTTCCTCTCACCAAAGAAGCACCTTCAGACAGATTTCAAAGACAGCAGGATGGGTTGTTGTACGCCCTCCCACCCCTCCAGATGTCAGAATAGTTATGAACAACTGTGGTCCTCTAACCTTTCACTGCAATAGCTGCTCCACTGATTGCTGGGGGAAATTTTCCAGCAGCAGATGAGTGTTGTTAAAATTCAGCATGGTTATTCTCATCTCTGATGCCCCAGCTTGCCAGGGTATCCTAAGTGGGATAAATGTTTTGTGCATTGGTAAGAAATAAAATGCTGTTCTGTTCACTAAATGTTACTGCTGTTATTAAATTTTCTTTAAAATTGAAACAATTTGTTTTTATAACAATTCTAGGTTATTCAGTTTACTTGGCAGCTTTATGGTATGTGGTATAATCTATTGTTATTTCTAATTTAAATAGAAGTTGTTACATTTTTCACTTTCTTGAGGTGCAGTTGGCTAAAAACCATCCTGGTTAGTTCAGCTTCGTATCAAACTGCCTCCTGTCACCGATGAAAAGAATTCCGCTTTTATGTTTCAGGGTCCAGGCCTGACAGAAGTCCCAGCAGTACCTCCAGCCCTCCCAAGTGAGAACACCCCGCCATCTCCAGTGCCTTCACTCCTTGGAGGACCAACAATTCCTCCTCCCCTGCCTGGAGGACCAACAGTTCCTCCTCCTCCTCCTCTGCCTGGAGGACCAACAGTTCCTCCTCCTCCTCCCCTGCCTGGAGGACCAACAGTTCCTCCTCCTCCTCCCCTGCCTGGTGGAGCAGTAATTCCTCCCTCCCCTCCATTACCTGGTGCATCGCTTCCTCTACTGTCCCCTCCTCTACCCAGTGTGCCCCCACCACCTCCTCTGCCTGGGGGAGCAGTCCTTCCACCACCACCTTTTGGGGGCCCCCCAATGCCAGCCCCTCTCGGAGGGGTTCCCTTTGCTCCCTTCCCAGTGGTGCCAGCATTGCCACACGGGATGAAGGAGAAGAAGAAGTATAAGCTGGAAGTCTCCATGAAGAGAATCAATTGGTCAAAGGTATGACGGGGTGTGGGGATGATGTTCCTTCCCCTCTTTCACTTCATAGATACGCTTGGTGCCATGTAGTGATGGATTTTTAAATGAGATTCATCTCAGCAGAACTCGTTGTTGTACCAAGTATCCCAGGAAGCCAACTTACTTCCAATGCATTGTATCAGATGCAGTGAACATGAAGTGCAGATTTGCATCAAGTTGTATATAGATATATATTTATCTCCAAACTGTTTAAAGCAGCTTGCACACACACCTAGCAAAACAAACAAGTTTTTAAAATTTGTGCTGTTTAATGTAGCTGTGAGTTCAGAGATTGCTGATACCAGGCTTTAATGTTATGTGTTGATTATTTATCCCAGATTATTTGTTGGTGGTTCTCAATTAGTGATGTGCTGGAGCAGGGCTGTAGCCACTGCGGAGGAACCATAGGACTGCTCAAGGGAAAGGTTTGGGCACCATGAGCTTCCAGTGTCTTAACATGGTTGTATTTAATCACATTTCATTCTTAAAACCATCTTATAATATAAACATTACTTGAGCAGGAAAGTGCAAGCACAATCGGATTTGCAAGCAAACCCTTAAAGCAGTTCCCAGTTATTACTTGCCTCTCAGTATATCCAGTCCCTCTCTAACAGAAGTTATGCAAACATCCAGGTGTGTGCTGGGGGGTGTTGTTTTAAACCCCCTTTTTGATCATTGTAGCCACTGCTCCTTCCATATAAAGAAAATAAATGTGTGGGGTATTGGATAATTGCATCTGTTATCAAGGCTAAATCATTGCATTCTAAAGTTGTGGTTGACAGTTTTTTAGTGGTATAAAATATTACAGATATGTTGATGTTTGGTGTAGGAAAAAGTACCAAAATCACCAAATCATCAAGGCAAATGAAAAGGAGGACTTTTATATATTCCATGCTATGTGGTTCCTCTAAATTCTGAGTAGTCAAAAGGCTTTTTCTTTGAGGTAACAAAACAACAGAATAATCCCACCAGTTTTCAAAGAGGAATCCAGAAGGTTGAGAGAGCCTGTGTGGAAATGCGTGGCATGCCAATTTATTGTTTCTTTTGGCAGAAGAATTAATGCTTCAATGATTTCAAATGATGTCAAAATATTTGGAGATGTGCTAAAACAATCTGAAAGTGTATCTAGCGCTTGTAGTTTAAAAACAGGCTTTCAGTATATTTAACTAGAAGGATATAAAACAGCTAGCCATGTTTTTAGAGTATTAATTGAAATAAATTTTTAAATCAGTTTGAAATTTTTTACTTTTTCTGTAATTCTTATAAAATAATCTGCTTAAAAGTAATAAGTGATAACTTTCCTTCTTTGTTGTGGGAGGAGGAATTAAATATCTTGGGGAGAAAGGGCTGGATCAGGATGCATTGCAGGAGTTTTGTAAGTGGGACATAGACTGCTGTCCTGTAAACAGAGAGAAAAGCAAGCTTTTATTTTATAATACATACTGGTAATTGCAGCCAATTTCCTTGTGATCAGTTCCATTGGGGAGTTTATAGAAATAATTTCTAAAGTGTCTGTGAACACTGGCTGTGACAATGGGAAGGAGCTGCAGATGGATGCTTTGCTTAAATGCTCTGGGAACAGTGCCAGAGATGATCTGCCTACTGAGAAAGTGGAAAGTCTGATCATCACTTTTAAGGAGCCATCATTTGAGGAACAAAATTCTTACTGTTTAATTTAGTCCCTTTTGCTGTAACTGTCTTGCCCATTAGTGTTGGATTAAGGTAGTTTTTTAAAATGTCTTCCCTGGAGCTGCTGGTAAAGCAGGGCTGAAAGGTGGAGGACCAGGGTGTTGCAGAGAAATTGGAGTGAGGCTGACAAATGCAGTATTGCTAAATTCCCTGCATGTCATCTTGAAGTGAAATAGCCCTTGGAAATTACTTGGCATTTAAACAAACTTATGAACAATAATTAATAATGTGTTCAGAGCTGTTAGAGGAATATATTTTGAGAAGAGAATAGCAGTTTTGAGTCACACATGAAGAGTCAAGCTGTATTTCAGCTTCTATATTGTAGAGCATTTTCTTCCTTTAAAATAGCCAGTAGCGATCTCATACTGAGTCTCTGCAAGGTCCCCATGGACAGTTCATTTCCTGGGAAGTTGTTCCATACAGTTCTCAGGTAGCAGGGAAGAAGTGCTGGAGAGTTTGGGAACTCTCTAGAAAGGAATCAAGAGAGAGCTAGAACACTTTCAAAGCCAGCTGCTGTTATTAGTTCTGTTTGGAGAACTTGCTGAATGAGAGAAGTTACTACCAAGCCCATTCATAGCCAGAGGGCAGTTCAGCTCACGATGTTTGCAGGAGGCAGCAGGGAGGGAACATCCCAGAACGAGGCTAAACTTCATTCAGCCCAGTTCTCACAGAAGTTCTGTAGCATTTGTTTTAACTTGGCTGTTGAAAACCCTCCTTATTGACTCTGGAGATGCTGTTTTCCTTTCAGATTGAGCCTCAAGAAATAGGAGAAAACAGCTTTTGGGTAAAAGCTGAAGAAGATAAATTCGAAGACCCGGAGCTGTTTGCAAAATTGGCACTTACCTTTGGAACCCAAATGAAAGGTACATTCTTACTTGACTCTTTATTGTGCTTTCATTAAGTTTAAAACTGTGCAATGGCAGTTTATGTTTTGTGTAATACCATAGAATTCATATGATGGTTTTATAGCAGGAAGATGATTTAAAACATATATTAAGCATAACAGTCTATTACAAGAATTGCTCCTCCTTCACTTTACAGCATGAGGGGAAGAACCTTTTTGCAGTAATATCTTTTAAAAATGCACTGTATGTTGCAGACAGATGTGAGTTTTCTTCTAATGAAATTATAATTAAATTTAAATTCTGATCCTAAAATCATGTTTATTTGCATTATTATTCCTAGCTGAGAAGTTCTGGAATAAGAACAGCAGTTTTTACTAATACAGTGTTAAAAAAGATGAACTCAGGAAGGGCTCTCAGAGGACTCTAATGAACTATTTCTTGAGTAGTTTCCTTGAATTATTTCTGAATGTGGTTTTTTCTGTGTTCTTTTGAAACCTCTTCAAAAAGTTGGTCATGGCTGTTTTTCATAAGATAGATTGATATTCTTTTTAGTAGTCAGTGAATTTCAACCATTAGAATTCTCCTTTTGCAGCACACCTTGGAACCACTTTCTGGTCTAAATGTTCAGCTATTGTATGCAGTAATTCAAAAGCATCCTTTGCAGTAATTTAACATTCTTTTCCATGCCCAAGCTGGATTGACTCTTGGTTCCTAGCACTTCAGGGAGGGTAAAATGATGTGGAGTTGGTCACTTCTTTTGGTGTGACAGGAAGAACTTTAAGGGAAAGAATGCCCAGCAGCAGATGACAGAATGGCATGAGCCCCTTCTTAATGAAAAGGACAAGCTTCTGCTTTGAGCTGAATTCTTTCATCAGAAAGCTGAGGAAATGTTTCAGAATTCCTGAAAAGCTTCTTCATTAAAAATGCTGAAAAAACCCTCTTGAGTTTTTTACATAGCTGACAGTTTCTAATAAGAAGAAATTTTTGTTGACATAGTTGCACAGTTGTAAAACTAGGAACAACAGAAACTCCTCAAGTAGCTTAGTGTACTGATAGCCTTGCAGATATTTTTCCTTGTGTAGTTCTCAGTTAATGGTTGTAGAAAATAAGATGCCATAGCAAAGGATGCACATTAAAAATGCTGCTGCATAATACTCCGGATATGAAAATCTTACTTGGCTGACTGCTGCAGAAAGGCAGAGTTGTCTGAGTTAATGTTTTTTTTTAAACTTGAAAACTTACTGGAAGTCAAAAAGACTCGAAGCATTTAGTTGCAGCACAGACCTAAAGAATTGCATAGCAGAAGCAACTTTTTTCCTGCCATCTGCAAAGGGAAACATGGAATGATGTTCACCATTCTTCTTCTTTTACCTTAAGCAGCACAATAATGTCCCAAATAGTTATTTGAGGCATCATCTGGGATCAGATTTCTCTCTTGCTTTAGTCCCATTTCATAAGGTGGTCTTCAAGTACATTATAGGAGAGTGATAAAAAGCCAATTAGAAATGCATGTTATATTCTCTTCAAGAGCACAGTCAGCATGTAAAACAAACACAGGGATGAGTGGAAGCAAACTGACAATTGCCAAAAGCAGTTGTGATGACTTAGTGTTTACTGTCTTGTATTCTGTGGAATTTTGGAATGCCAGTGGGAACGGTAACTGAAGTAGAAGAAATGGTAGTGTAGACATTTATTAAAAATTTGTGGTTCTGTGTAAGTTGCAGGACTGAAATTTGATTAAACCTTTGAATTCTATTCATGAATCTTTGGTACAGTGAGAAAAACACTTGGTGACTTTTTCTCATTTAACATAGTTTTGGTTTAGGATACTCCACAAATGACTTAGGTTGGCTGTCACAAAGCTGTGAGCTGCCTTACTGTTTGAGTGCTGTCTGTTTTAGAGGAAGGCAACCAGAGCTGAAGGGAAGTGGTACTTTTGAGAAGAAATATTGTTATGAAGCTGAACAATAATTTTTGCTTACTATATTATTAATCCAGTGTGGTTATATATCTCAGGAAACCTGGGTGTGCTGGTTTGAAAGCAAAACCAGTGAGACTCGCAGTCAGAGATACAATTTAATAGGAGAAGAGAGGGGAAAAAAGGTAAAATAAAATAAATGGAACAATACAACCTGACACCCTGTTGGTTAGGGTGTTTGAAGCAGTCTAAAAGTAAGTCCTCACGGAATGGCAGATGTGGTTCTGTTGGAGTAGAGATGATCCTGAGAGAGAAGGGTCTAGTGATGGTGAGAAGGGTCTAGTCTTCCTCCAGGAATCCAGTGAAACTAGATGAGATGTTCTTGTCAAAGCAGTGATTCCATCTGGTAGCTCTTGTCTCCTCTGGGAGTCTAGTGGATAAAAGCTGCTTGTGATGTCTCAAACCCTGGATTATATCCAGGTGGGAATGCTTGGTTCCTCCCCCCTGGACGGAACATCTCACAATGGGATGATCTCATTCTATGAGTCATGCAGTGGGTCCTTGATGGCTCATTAAACAGAGATAACTCCTGGAGGAAGTTATCTATGAGTCATGTGGCAAGGCATTGTTAGGCTCGTTAACAGAAGATGAGGAAAACACTGCCCCACTTTGGCTCCAACGGCTCATGGGGATAGAATACATACCTTGAGCACAATTTTACATTGTAACCTAGGACATAATCTACCCCTTATTTTATCACTATCTACATCATACACTTTCACAGATACATATATATACATACATATATACACAGAATTAAACTTTACACACTAATTTTAGTTTTCACTCAAAATTAAGTCTCTTTGTGGTACACAATGGGTTTCTCTATCTTTTTGCCTTACCTAAGTATAACCAGGTCCTTGAGCAAAAACAATCTCACGCATGGGTCTGCCTTTGCCTGAGGTGGGATTAATCTAAACAGTCTTTCCTAAAATCTCTTTCAGGTGTACCACAGGGACTTTATCTCCATCTACCGTGTGCAAGGGTTCAGACTGGGCAGGACCAGCTCAATTGATGGAGCCTCGGGTGTTTACCATCCAGGTGGCTTTGGCTAAGTTTATGTCCCAGTTCTTGAAGGTCCCTCTGCCAAGCGCCTTCAGGGTAGTCTTTAATAGTCCATTGCACTGTTCAACTTTCCCGGCGGCTGGTGCATGATAAGGGATGTGGTATATCTATTCAATACCATGTTCTTTGGCCCAGGTGTTTATAAGGCCATTCTTAAAATGTGTCTCGTTGTCTGACTCGACTCTCTCTGGGGTGCCGTGTCTTCACGGGACTTGTTTTTCTAGGCCCAGGATGGTGTTCCGGGCAGTGGCATGAGGCACAGGATAGGTCTCCAGCCACCCAGTGGTTGCTTCTACCATGGTCAGCACATAGCGCTTGCCTTGGCGGGTCTGGGGAAGGGTGATGTAGTCAATTTGCCAGGCTTCCCCATACCTGTACTTCAGCCATCGTCCACCGTACTACAGAGGCTTCACCTGCTTGGCCTGTTTGATTGCAGCGCAGGTCTCACAGTCATGGATGACCTGTGAGATGCTGTCTATAGTAAGGTCTACCCTTCGGTCACGGGCCCATCGGTATGTTGCATCTCTTCCCTGATGACCAGAGGCATCATGGGCCCAACGAGCTAGGAATAATTCCCTTTTGTGCTGCCAGTCTAGATCCACCTGTGATACTTTCACCTTGGCAGCTTTGTCTACCTGCTCATTGTTGCGATGCTCTTCATTAGCCTGACTCTTGGGTACGTGCGCATCCACGTGTCGAACCTTCACGGTTAGCTTCTCTACTCGGGTGGCAAGGTCTTGCCAAATCTCAGCAGCCCAGATGGGTTTCTCTCTGCACTGCCAGTTGGCTTTTTTCCAGCGATTCAGCCATCCCCACAGGGCATTAGCTACCATCTATGAGTTGGTGTAGAGATAGAGCCTCGGCCACTTCTCTCGTTCAGCAATATCCAAAGCCAGCTGGACAGCATTAAGCTCTGCCATCTGACTCAATCCACCTTGTCTCTTGGTAGCTTGCACAACTCGTCGTGTGGGGCTCCATACTGCAGCTTTCTATTTTTGGTCAGTGCCTATAATTCGGCAGGAACCATCAGTGAAGAGGGCATATCGTTTTTCAGTCTCTGGTAGCTCGTTATATGGTGGGGCGTCCTCAGCACGTCACTTGCTCTTCTTCTTCAGAGGATAATCTAAAAGTGTCACTTTCAGGCTAGTTCGTTATAACTTCCAGAATCCCAGGGCGATTTGGGTTTCCAATAAGGGTGCGCTGCATAATGAGGGCAATCCATTTGCTCCAAGTAGTGTCGGTGGCATGATGCGTGGAAGGAACTTTTCTCTTGAACATCCACCCCAGCACTGGCAGTCGGGGTGCCAGAAGCAGCTGTGTTTCCGTGCCAATTACTTCTGAAGCAGCTTGAACTCTTTCATAGGCGGCCAAGATTTCTTTCTCTGTGGGAGTGTAGTTGGCTTCGGACTCTCCATAGCTTCGACTCCAGAATCTTAGTGGTCGACCCCGAGTCTCACCAGGCACCTTCTGCCAAAGGCTCCAGGACAGGCCATTATTCCTGGCTGCTGAGTAGAGCACATTCTTTACCTCTGGTCCTGTCTTGACTGGGCCAAGGGCTACTGCATGAGCGATCTCCTGCTTGATCTGGGCAAATGCTTGCTGCTGTTCAGGGCCCCAGTGGAAATTGTTCTTCTTGCGGGTAACCAGGTAGAGAGGACTCACAATCTGGCTATACTCAGGAATGTGCATTCTCCAAAAGCCTATGGCCTCTAGGAAAGCTTGTGTTTCCTTCTTGCTGGTTGGTGGTGACATCACGGTGATCTTGTTGATTACTTCTGTGGGTATCTGGCGATGACTATTTTGCTACTTCACTCTCAGGAACTGGATTTCTCGAGCCGGTCTCTTAACCTTACTTTGCTTAATGGCAAAACTAGCTTTCAGTAGAATCTGGATAATCTTCTCTTTTTTTCTTGAAAACTACCACTTCTGTGTTCCTCCACACAATAATGTCATCAATATACTGGAGATGTTCAGGAGCCTCACCTTTTTTCAATGCAGTCTGGATCAGTCCATGGCAGATGGTGGGACTGTGCTTCCACCCCTGGGGCAGTCGGTTCCAGGTATACTGCACACCTCTCCAGGTGAAAGCAAACTGGGGCCTGCACTCTGCTGCCAAAGGAATGGAGAAGAAGGCATTGGCAATGTTGATGGTTGCGTACCACTTCGCTGCTTTGGACTCTAGCTCGTACTGCAGCTCTAACTTGTCTGGCACAGCAGCACTCAGTGGTGGCGTGACTTCATTCAGGCCATGATAATCTACAGTCAGTCTCTATTGTCTACTGGACTTACACACAGGCCAGATGGGGCTGTTGAAGGGTGAACGAGCCTTGCTGACCACTCCTTGGCTCTCTAGTTTATGAATCATCTCATGGATAGGAGTCACAGAGTCTCTGTCGGTGTGGTATTGCTGATGGTGCACTGTTGCTGTGGCGATTGGTACTTGTTGTTCTTCAACTCTCAGCAGTCCCACAGCAAAGGGGCCATCTGAGAGACTAGGCAAGGTATTCAGTTGTCTGATGCCTTCTGTCTCTACAGCAGCTACTCTAAAAGCTTAACGATATCTTTTCGGGTCTCTGAAATATCCATTTCTGAGATAGTCTATGCCAAGGATGCACGGGGCCTCTGGGCCAGTCACAATGGGGTGTTTTTGCTACCCATTCCCAGTTAAACTCACTTTAGCTTCTACTACAGTCAGCTGCTGGGACCCTCCTGTCACTCCAGAAATAGAAACAGATTCTGTTCCTACATACCTTGATGGCATCAGGGTACATTGAGAGCCAGTGTCAGTCAAAGCCGTATACTCTTGTGGGTCAGATGTGCCAGGCCATCGGATCCACACAGTCCAATAGATCCGATTGTCCCTTTCCTCTACTTGGCTAGAGGCAGGGCCCCGCTATTTTTGGTTATGGTACACGCTACTCTCTTCTTGTGAATATGTTCCTGAGGTTCCTCCGAGAGGATCAGTCATATCATTATTCCTATCTTGTCTGGAGTTTTGTGCTCGAGAGATTGGAGCAGCATTGACTCTAGATGAGCTCCTCATGGTAGGTGTCTCTTTTTTCAGTTTACGTACCCGGGCTGCTAAGGAGGAGGTGGGTTTTCTATCCCACTTCCTCATGTCTTTTCCATGTTCCCAAAGAAAAGACCGGAGGTTACCTCGTGGAGTGTATGTTCTCTCCCTGGCTGGGGGATGCCTGCTCTTAATGGCAGAGACTCTTGTTGGTTCTGGCAGGACGTGGTAAATTTTTTCTTTAAGTTCTTTTTTCAGTTTCTGATGGCCTTCTTCAATCAAGCTTTGGACTTGCTCAGCCAGCCTTGTTTCTACGGATGAGACATGGGTACGAAATGGGGCAGTGACAGTGTCCTCATAAATTCTTAGTTTTTTGACCAAGACACCTACTTTGTCCTCACCTGCCCTCCATTGCAGCGTTGCCAGGTAACGGGAGTACATCTCTGGTCCAAGCCGTGCGAATCTCAACCACATCTGCGATGTGCACTGAACTTCATCTGGGCTTTTAGGAAATCTCTCGTCCTCTGAGAAAATGATCTCCAGCACGGCCAGTTCTCTCAGGCATTGGATACTTTGTTCCATGGTGCTCCATTTTCTTAGGTGCACCTGGAGATCTTCTTTACAAAGGTATCTGTCCTTCACACTTGTTAGCAGTCATTGCCAGAGGCTGAGAGTTTCTTGGTTTCTCCCAATCCCCTGGTCAATGACCACATCTCGGGACAGCGATCCCAGTTGCCTGGCCTCACTTCCATCCAGAGTGGTGTCATTGGCTGCAGCATCTCAGATACGGAGCAGCCAGGTCAGGACAGATTCATTTGTCTGGGGGGTGAATTGCCTCCGCAGGTCATGTAGCTCACCCAGGGACAGAGAGCGAGTGATGATCTCTGGCTCTGTGTCTTCTGCTGGATGCGAAGGTCCTGCTGCATCCTTGTCAATCACTATGCGGACTGATTTGCTCTTTGCTTTCTTTTTCTGAACAGGAGCAACTGCTACCGGTTTAGGTTGTTCCAATTCAGTGATGGTTTGTGTGGAAATGCTGGAATTTTTGGCTTCTTTCTCTTCTGTGACTACCTGCATGGACACAGATATTGTGGCTTTGCTTGGTGCTTCTTTCTCTTCTGTGGCAGTCTGCATAGACGTGGGCACTGTTGCCTTGATTTCGGTTCCTTTCTCCTCTGTGACAGTCTGTGTAGATGCGGACACTGTTGGCTTGCTTTTGGCTTCTGTTTCCTCTGCAACAGTCTGCATAGACTTGGACACTGTTGTCTGGTTTTTTGGCTTCTGTTTCCTCTGTGACAGTCTGCATAGACTCGGACACTGTTGCCTTCTTTTCTCTTCTGCCTCAAGAAGACGCTGCACTACATCATGTACATCATGTGGTGTTTTGTTTCTAAGCATGGTGCAGGCTGTGCAGAGAAGACAAAGCAGCACTAACAACAACATTATGCTGTCTTTGGTATCCAGAGAGAACTCAATATTTTCTAAAAATGCTGTATCAGGCCTGAAAGACTGGAAAAAATTATTCTTTAGCCCTCCCCACAGCAGCTGGGTGAGATTGTTGAGGCCCCAAACAAAACATCTTAGACCGGGACAAGCAAACAAAATTGAGTACATACTTCAAATTATGCTCATTGCCTCACAGGTTATCATGCAATAGACATTGTAGACAAATAAAGCAATTTTAGTGCCGTAGCCTGGTTTACACCAGAGTATTAAGATCTGCAGATACTGCCCCATGTGCGGAAAGATATAGAGAGCTAGGTACAAGACACATGTAAGCATGCTGAGCATCATAGTGAACAGCTGTTTTTTTTCCTCAATACAAAATTGTAATTCTGAGTTTTCTCAGTACCTCCTGCCCCACGTTGGGCACCAAAGAATATGCTGGTTTGAAAGCAAAACCAGTGAGACTCGCAGTCAGAGATACAATTTAATAGGAGAAGAGAGGGGAAAAAAGGTAAAATAAAATAAATGGAACAATACAACCTGACACCCTGTTGGTTAGGGTGTTTGAAGCAGTCTAAAAGTAAGTCCTCACGGAATGGCAGATGTGGTTCTGTTGGAGTAGAGATGATCCTGAGAGAGAAGGGTCTAGTGATGGTGAGAAGGGTCTAGTCTTCCTCCAGGAATCCAGTGAAACTAGATGAGATGTTCTTGTCAAAGCAGTGATTCCATCTGGTAGGTCTTGTCTCCTCTGGGAGTCTAGTAGATAAAAGCTGCTTGTGATGTCTCAAACCCTGGATTATATCCAGGTGGGAATGCTTGGCTCCTCCCCCTGGGCGGAACATCTCACAATGGGATGATCTCATTCTATGAGTCATGCAGTGGGTCCTTGATGGTTCATTAAACAGAGATAACTCCTGGAGGAAGTTATCTATGAGTCATGTGGCAAGGCATTGTTAGGCTCGTTAACAGAAGATGAGGAAAACACTGCCCCACTTTGGCTCCAACGGCTCATGGGGATAGAATACATACCTTAAGCACAATTTTACATTGTAACCTAGGACACTGGCCTACTGCTTTTCGATGCAATTGGGGGTGTGTATAGTATAATTCTGTAGAATGTCCTAAAACCCCCAACAACTGAAATTAATAGTTTAAAATATTAGTGTTCTTGTCAAGAACCTACTTAAATCTTTGAAATCATTTAAGCAGGTCATGTTATGTCAAGCACTTTTGCCAAACTTTGCTTTTGTTCCTTTACTGATATTAAATTTTCTCTCTGGCCACCAGCAGCACTGTCATGTCTTCAGTGCTTGGTGGAATATGATGTCAGAAAGCTCCTATTTAATTGATGGAATATTAAATCCATGTAGAATTGAATGCTGAAGTGTCTCCTAACAGGTACAGGTAAAGGCTGCAGTGTTGTGACACATCCCATACTTAGGCCTGTGACAATACTTAGTGCTGGGCCTGCTGCAATCGAAATAATTTCTCACTGTTTGATGGTCTAGTTGCGAAACACTTGCAAAGCAAGTTAATGCCTTCTCCCTAAAAGGATCATGTTAATTTCTGGCTCTTGTAATTTAGGTTGTGTATTTTGCCAGTCAAGAATGATAGTAGTGCTCAGAAGAAATTAATTATGTGTACAGTAGGTCTGTAAAGGTAGTAATTAGTACATAATAGTCTGTAACTACCAGGATTGTTCCAATACAGAATTCATTATCTGTCCAACTTACCTCAAGGGAAAACTTCTTGATCAGGATTCTGTTGCTTTACAATTAGACTTTTAAAATACAATTCAACAATTGCTTTCATATGTTTTCAAAACTGAAATAAGATCTTAATAGCTGAGTTGTATTTTTCACATTATGGGAATTTGAGTGGGAAGGGACAAGAGAAAAGACAAACTTCCACGTAAGTTGCAATTGAATAAAACATGAACAAAATGTTCAGGTTTTGATTTTTATGTGTATGATGTATAGAATATGTATATAGATCATAATGTGTATAATGTATATAAATAATATATAATAGATCAGTGCACCATTAAACTTGAAGGAGAACTCTCTGCATTCATTTGCATTTGGGACTTGTAAATACAAGGAGCAGCAATGAGTAGTTTTAAAAAATGGCTTCGAATTTGCTATGCTGAGAAGCCCAGATCTAATTAATCAGAGAACCTCAACATTTGCAAGCTTTCAGTGGATTCAGCTGTGGCCAGATTTCCTTTAAGACAGCTGTGTTTGTAGGTGTGAGGCAGCAAGACAGTTTAACACAGAAATCTGTGGTGTTAAGCATGACTGTGTTGCACTAGCTCAGCTACCTACGCTGCTTTGTCAACAGAAAAAGGAAGAAAAACCTCTGAACTCATCCTGAATTTGCTTCAGGATTGCAATCTGTAGGTGGCTCCCTTGTTCTGCTGATTATTCAAGCTGTGTTTGGTTCCTTTTCCTCCTCAGCCTCTCCTTTGCAGAAGGGTGGGAATCCAAAGCAGAGGAGGATCAGCTTTGCAGTGTAGGGTCACCCGGTGCTGTGTGGCAGAGGAATTTCATTTCCTTGGATTGCACATGTAGGTCATCAGTCTTCTTATCTGTTTCATACAGAAGTGCAGCAGATTTGTTTGTTTTCATCTTTGGATGTATTTGAAATTGTTGTCTTTCAGCAACAGAATAAATTCAAGTACCATAAAGAAGGAGTGAGTTATTTGTTTACTATTTTTCACTTTCCTTTTCTTCTCCACTGGATTTATCCAATAGGTAAACTCTCAAACTCAAAAGTGAAAAAAGCTTTGCATGGTTTAAATAAACTGCTGCCTGAAATTATCATCTAGCATAGATTTATATATGTATATCTCTGTGTTTTGATATATTTTATCTATTTAAAAAAAATCTTAAATGATCTTAGAGTTATTTTAGAGTCCAGGTCTTATTTCAAGAGCATCAGGACCCATTTCATTCATTGTGGGACAAAAGGACTGATATGAGCATAGTCTTCAGAAGGGTCTAAAAGAAAGCAAAAGTTCCAATTAGGAGGTAAAGATTGTAAATATAAATTCTTAATATTTTATTTCAAATAGCATTTTAATGCACTCACCTTTCAGTAACTTAATTTCTATGCCAAAGGTAGTTTGTAATATGGAGTCACTAAGAAAACATAATTTATTTTGAAAAGACATACCGTGTAAAATACATGTCTTGTTGGTGTGATCTACTAGCTGTAGTTGTTTTCATCATGTGACAGTGAATGAAGAATATCCCAGATTAAAAAATAAAATCTATTTGGACTATTTTCAGAAGTTAGACTCGGTGTCAGTTGCGCTATTTTCATTTATTGTCTTCTTTTCCTGTAAAGTCTTATATAAATAACACTTTCAGAATCTCATGCTTTAGGGTTGGACAGAGGTAGAAATTTCACTGCAGGTCCTAGACTGTGGCACACTTTGGTTGTGTCTTTTAGGACTGTGCTTTTAAAAGCTTTGTGGTAGATTCATAAGGGGGAAAAATCAAGAGGGATGGGTCAGATAGATGCAATTTTCCTATCTCCAGTTTGTTATTCTTGAAGCTTGCTTTCTTTACATCTGCAGCAGAGTTAGTATTTTTTCAGAGCATTGTTGTTCCATAAGAGGGTTCTGATAGAGAAGTTTGGACATTATCTTAATCAGCATTACATAAAGAATTGGAATAATTTCACTTTCAGAAAATCAATTACAAAGAGCCTGTGTGCGAATTAAATTGTATTCAGATTAAGAGACAGGTGGGAAATAGTTTGAGGTCTGGGCTATTTGAAGGCTCCTATCATTGTTCATGGATTGCTTGGAGGTACAGCATAATGTATTCCACACAATTCCTGTAGAAATGGAGTTCATTTTCAGAATCAGCATTCTGTCTGTTCTGAATCCAGGTCAGATGCTCTAACGTGGAGGCCATTCCTTCAGTTTTAGTTTAATTGGCAGTGCTAAACCCTTTGGGAACATCACTGGGACAGGGGAGATTTCCCTGCTGGAGACTTGAGAGGAGCAAGGATCTGAAATAAGGAATCCTGCTCGTTACTGAGTGACTGGAGTAGTTCTGCAGGTACAAACTGATCATCCACCTGCCTTTTCAGTGCCATGTGGCAAACTGAGACTGGAAAGGCTCTTGTGTCTGTGTGCCTGCTGCAAGGCCATCTTTTGGTTAAGAAATATCTGGCATTGAAAAACTTGTGAAAAATATTAGTAACAAAGCCCCTGCTGCTCAGATTTTCTCCAAGTTTCAATTAGTAATTTTGTCAGAAAGTTTCACCAGAAGAATTTAAAGAGAATTTAAATGGAATTAGAGTAGCGACAGGCATATATTGTCTAAAAAATCCTCTTTTGTGTTATTTATATCGATGTTGTGACTGAGTTGTCTTAGTTATAACGTCTTATATTTTAGGTGGCTGCTTACAGAATTCCTGTATTAATTTGTTATACCTGAACTCTCAGAATACGAAAATGAAAATCTTGAAGAGGAAAGATGGAAGAGCAGTTGTGACTATAAAAAAAGCCAAGGGAAGGTGAACTCTCAAAGGCATTGGGTTTTTCCTACAAAGGAAATTGGTTCAGTGGGTTTTTTCCAGCAGTTTTCAAAATTTTTCAGTGGGTTTTTTAAGGTGTTGGAGGTTCCCATTAGAGAAGTGTAAGAATCACTGCTGGTGACAGACAAATGTTCATTACCCACACATTCCAGAAGTCTGGAATTCCAGCCGACTGAGTGATACCTCTGGTAGTAGTTAGCACCTTCTGTACCTCCTCCATGCCTTGTTTTTCTGAGGAGCTGGAGCTTTTGTGTGTATGAGCTTGCTAAAATCCAGCAGGGGAAGAAAGGCAGCTCTGCATTCCCAACTGTCTGAGGCTTGGTGATACAGTGCTCAAAGCCCAGCACATTTAATGAGGAGCTGAGGACAGGCACATGTACTGGCACTGCAGAGACAGGGATTGTGCACAAAGAATAATTAGCATGAAATATGAATACATTAATGAAGTAGTCTTGATCTGTAATGCTCTTACAGAGAGTGTTTTTTCTATGAATTTGAGGAAAAAGAAATTCAGAAGTTGAATTGGAAAAAAAAATCTGTTTTGAACCACAAAAAGAAATGGGTTTTGTTTTTAAACAAAAAGAAATCTATATTCCTGGAATAAAACCCCTTTTGTATGAATAAATAAAGAGATCAGACTGAGAAGAATGCTTTCTCTAATGTCAAAACAGAATAACCTGCAAAAGGTGCTCCTCTTCAAGTATGGAACTGCATTTTTCATGGGGATTTAGGTTAGATTTTCTAAAAATCTATTTAATATGAGTCTGGTTACTCTCAACATGAAGTGTTCAAGGCTGGGTTGGATGGAGTTCTGAGCAACCCTAGTGGAAGGTGTCCCTGCCCATGCCAGGGGTTGGAACAAGGTGATCTTTAAGGTCCCTTCCAACCCCAACCATTCTGTGATGATATGATGAAATCATTCCATGGATTTGACAGCAGTCCTTTCTTCAATAAACTGTTAAGATTATCTCCACTGTGGCAATTTTCCTCAAGTGTGGCTTCTCTTTCACGTGCAAGAATTGATATCTGTAAATGTACATAAAATACATTGATGATGAGTTGGAGGTCAGTTGCTTGTCAATTCTAGGTCTGTGTTCAGTAGTTCTGTGCAGAATGGTTTTTAAAACAATTCCTTTTACCTTCTGCAGTGTTTGTAGCTGTAGATACATTTTCTGGCAACTTCCTCAGTGTTGGTAAAGGAAACTCCAGCTGAGTGTTCCAGTGCAAGTTCTTCAGCTGAACACTGGCTGGGAATTTGTGACTCAAGTGAAGTAGGAGAAGAATAAAAAAGTCTAGAGGAGAAAGCATGGAGGGCAGACCACTTACTTACTAGGACAATTGGTGCTGACTATTAGATTATGCACCAATATTTCACTCACCTGAAAACTTCCAACAGTTCTAGGAATAACAATGTATTTGCTTAAATAAATAAAACCCTACTGTAAACAAAGCCTTGGTTATAAGCAAAATTTATGGTCTTTCTTGTAAAATAGTTCTTTCAAGGTTTTATTAAAGAGATCCTCCCCTGCATCCTTCAGCAGAACCATGGTTAGCACGTCCTACACGTCCTCCTAAATCTACTTTCTATCAAAAGAAATAGAATGTGGTGGGATTTTTTTCCTGCAAAAGCATAATCTGACAAAATGTGTCTGATTCATGGCCCGGTTCCAGTTGCTCCCTGTGCTGACCTGCAGTGATTCTGTGTTTATAGAGAAATGATGCCCTCTCTATGGATTTTATGTTTCATGTACTAAACTGTTTTTCCTTTCTTATTGCTGACCCCAAAAAACCCAAAAAAATGTGTCATCTGCTCTTGACATGGAACATTTCTCTGAGTGATAGTTGCTTCACCTGTAATGCTGTGCCAGGATGCTTTGGACAGAGTATCTGCTTTTGCAAGAATTTCTGCCACTTATAGTAGAGCAAGGATAGTTCTGTTACCTACATGAATAAAGGTTCTTTGGAGAGAGAGACATTTAAAAGCTGTCTAAAGGGTTAAAAGTTAACAATCATGCTATTAAGTTTCTGAATTCATTGAAAAATTGAAAATACTAGGTACATAGGCATTAATACAGATAATAACAAAAGTATCAGCTTTTTGAATTACTTATTATCCATCTCAAATGGATGTCAAGCTATAATTATAACTCTATATTGTGTGACTGTTGTGTGTCTTGTGCAACGTGAGAAACTGAAATCTCTCTGAAACGTCTTCCTTTCAGGTGCTTTATTCTGTTCTGTAAGGTGGGAATGTAATTATTGTAGAATACTACTATAGAATAATTTCCCACTGTGAAAAGGCTGTGGCTTAAAGGCTTTCTAAAAGCAAAAAGTCCACACGGTAAAAGTCAGAGTGGAATTATCATTAAGTTGCATATTCTGAATGGAAGTACCTGTGGAGTAAATTTCAAGCTTTTCTTTCCTTTTTTTTTTTGTTTTGTTTTGTTTCATTGAAGACTTGGATCATTAGCACAGAGACACTGCCTTCTTAATGAATCATTTTAGCCAAATTGTGCTTATGTTGGTAATAGAAAAGGTAAGCAGAGCACAGTTGCTAAATTCAGAATGTCCAGTGGATCCTGCTTGTGCAGAGTGCGCTGAGGTGAACAGCGGAACCTGACATTGCTGCTGAAGGTGAGAGACTGTGTGATGGTTTAAGGCCACGTTGGGAGGAGAACTCCTAGGGAAACCCTCCCTCCCCTCCCCCAACCAGTTCGGGAGAAAACTCCTGAGAGAGAAAGTGGAAAGAAACCTGTTTATTAAACCAGCAAAGCACTCCCCCAGCACAAATAAATTGAACAGTACCAGGTGACGAATTAAGGAAAACAAAACAAATGTTTTGTTTAGGGTTTTGTATACCCTGGATGGGTTTGAAGGGTTTCAAGCAGGGCACTTCCAGTAGGATTAGATGAGTTCCCAACTGAAGGTCTCACTGAAGGCACAGCTGGAGCTGCACATGCGCTGGGAAATGTCAGATCAACAGCAAACAATGCCTTGCAGCATCTTGCATCAGCTTTTTCCCTCCAACACCAATAAACAAATATATTATTGCTCACTTAATAGAGCTCTAAATTAGAAAAAAACAAGTTCTGTAGTGTTGGTTTTTCTGGTCTCTGGAAAGAATCTGTGTGTGCTAAAGCTGGCACATGCTCTCCTTTGGCATTGTCATAGTGGCTTTCCTTCCCTTTCCCTCTTCTGTCTGAGGTAAATGCTAAAGAAAAGCCCACCCAAAACCTTCTACAGGTCTAACTGGTGTGAGGTAATTATGCCTTAGTGGCTCAGCAGTTCCACTCCCCAGAACACACTCACTGCTCCAGATCTGAGCTGACCTGTTCCTTTCAGTGTTCTATTGCTTCATCAATTGTGGTCAGAGAGTAAGAAAGCTTCCCCTCTTGTTTTAAACTCGCCTTTTGTTTTAAACTCACTATTTCTGGCATGGAAACCTGGGTATGGCAGTCACCAGCTCTCAGCGCTGTCTGTAAGACATGTTGGTTTGGAAAAAAGCTAATTTTGAATGGAGATGTAAGCCAGTACCATTATCAAAGTGCTGTAATGAATAATCACAGCACTGAACTCCAAGGTCTGTATGAAGTAATACAGCTGCTTCTGCTTCCAGATTGATTTTTCATCTTGCTTTTCTGAGATGCCCTGTGCTGTCTGCTATAAAATCCTTCTTTCATCTCTCCCTTTGGTTCTGTGGTATCAAACCAAAAAGTGTCTTATCTTTAAACAGGCACTTATGAAAGGAAAACCTGACAAGGGGCAGGAGGTTGGTCAGCAATGGTGTATTGAATTCTGAAGAGTATCAAGTATCTTTTTATTTGAGTTATTTTTAAAAATTCCGTAATCCGTGGTTGTGTTACAGTTGAATCACTGCTGAAATGGGTTGTGTGATCAAAGCCTCTGGCAGAAGAGGGATAAGCATGACTTTGGAGAACTCTCTCATGCTCCATGTAATCTCAGGCATGGCTGGAACAGTGGTGCAGAGATTCTAGGAGCTGTCTAATCTAAAAATTTTAGTAGTGTCTCTTTCTGCCTGTGAATTTGGGCTTGGTAAGATTGGTGTTGATGCTGTGTTGTGACTTCAGTGCAGGCACATAAGCATCTGGTTCTAGTGTTTCTCTGGTTTTTGTGAATTGGCATGAAGTGAACTTTGAAGTCTTATGTGTGGAAAGATAAAACTTTTTGGAAAGATCATATGTGGTAGTTTGGCCAGGAAGTGATTGTTCAGGAAGTTATAACTTGACAAACCAATTAGAAAGAGGTACATCTGCATGAACATTTGAGAGTTAAATACCGGAGGTTCCCAGGAACTGCCCTTTCTTTTTTCTTCCGGGCAGTTGAACAGGTAACATCGGCTTGAGTCATTCTGTTAGAATGACCCGAGCCGACTGGGACCGGGAGCAGTGGGGTGGGAAGCTAGCCTGAGGCCTGGCGGCTCCCGGGGGGGGGGGAAGGCTGCAGCTCCGGTCCCTGTGGTGGCTGGCCCTGGCCAGGCTGCCAGGCTGTCCCCCAGGCCCTGGTTGCTGGTGCTGATAGACCGGGGGAGGATGGGATTCCTTTCCCCCCATCTTGGGCCCTAGGAAGCAACCTTGAGTCTGGGTCCACAGATGAGACCAGGGGATGGGAAAAAGACAATTCATCAGCATTCTCAAGCACATTTCTCCTCCCCCCCTCCATCATCATGGCCTTGAAACTTGACACTGTTTTGAGCCAGCAGCTTAGGGAGAGAGGACTTGGGCTGAATTTAACTCTTTCTTAACACAAGATGAAGCTTTCAGAACTCCAATCCTTTCCCTGAGTGAGAGAGGAAGGACGGAGTGATTTAAGACATAAAGAGACAGCATGGTACAGAGTCAGCAAAAGAACTGCTAAAAATTATTGGAAGAAGGGATTGAGGAAGTGGACATTTTTGACTACACTTCTCTGGATGTAAACTGGAGACTGAACTAAATTATTTCTTTAAACCATGGAAAGATATGCATTTGGGGAGGTGATTGCTCAAAAATCCGCACAGAAATTTGAACAAAGGTGTGTGTGATGGACTAAGTGAAATTGATTTTATGAGATGCTTGAACAGAGATAGAGATGTAAAGCCATCTGTGTGCAGTGAAGAAGTGAGAAGATCTCTGTTCCTTGAGATGAAGAATCCTTTGCCTTCAAAGTGGTTCACCTTTAAAAAGTGACACCCCAGTCTGCAGTATGTTTGAGTACATGACCCATAAGCAGCTTGGGAAACTGCTAATGGGAGGGGTCACTAAGCAGAGTTTACAGGGCGGCTATTTTTGTGACAGTTAAAACCCGCAAGAGAACTGTTTTAAGTTGTCAGTGGGATCCATGGGACACTAAGACTCCTCTCCCAAAGTGATGAAAGATTATGTTTAAATGGAGAAACTGACTGAAAATCACAAGTTGTCTCTTTATGTTGTTTGTAGAGAGTAAACATTAGTGGGGGGGGGGAAGAGTGTTTTGAAGTTTCATTTTCATTTTTATTTTTCTCCTTTTAGTGTGTGTGAATAAACTATCTTATAACTTTTAAGTTTCAGGCCTGTTTTTTGCTTTTTATTTCCTCCTAGTCATATCCCACAAAAAGTAAATACTAAAACCATCACAACGTATTCTCTGGACTTTTTCAAGTAGAAAAAAATTAACCCAGACATCTAATGTTTGTGAAATGGATGTTGCAGCCCTTCAGGCTTGAGTAGGTGAGAGTAGCTGTGGTTTGTTATGAAACTTTGGAATGTGTGATCTGCTGTGGTCTAAATGCAATTCCAGATTTTAAAACCAGTAGAGGAGTGCACTTGCACACAGGTGAGGAGGGGTGATAAGGGAAACTGGTTCTATGCCCTGTACAGGCAGAGTTACCACTGTGAATTCTGCCTTAGCTCACCCTCTGCATGTCTGTTTCTAAAATATTATGTGTTTAAACCCCAAGCCACTTTTCCTTTTCTGATACTGTAGCAGCTGAATAACTTCATACCTGTTTTGCATTGGGCTGGTGTAGCACCTTTGCCCTTGAACTCTTGCTCACAGAGGTGTTTGTCACTTGCTCTTTCTGATTTACGTGAATTATCACTGTAGGAAGAAAGTTTCATTTCTGTGAAAGGTGGTATTTTGCAACAAAAAACATTTATTACTCTTGTTTTCTTTTTCTGCTACTTCTGCAGTTTGCAAGCCAAGGAACTGGGTGTATGTTTTATGCCAGTTTGTCCTTGGTGCTGCCAACTCAGACAAGTCTGGTACCCTGGTTGGGAGGTGCGTGGTGTTCAGTGCTTTAAAGACTCCATCCGTGGAGATCTGGAGGCTTTAATTCTTGAACAGATCAAGTTTGCAATAGGTCACTCATCTTCTTGAATTGTTCTTCTCAGCTGTCTCAGCAGACACAAACCCAGGCTTTGCAGTGTGCTGTGATAGAACTCGTAATCCTTGTTGCCTCCCCATGGGACAGCTGATTTTTAACTCTTGGGTGGTTTTTTTGTTTGTGTTTTTGAGCACCTGGCCTTATTTCCTTGTTTAATTGAGAACAATTAGTGAGAAGGGCCTGATTACTGGATGAAGTGTCACTGAGATTTTAAATGGAGCTCATTACAGCTAAAGGGTCAGTGCTGGGGGGAATTCTGAGGTTATCTGGTGATATGTAGCTCAGGGCTTGTACAAAAACCAAGCCAGCTGCTCATGGGAGGCTTGCAGGGAAGTGGAAGGCAAGGGGAGAGCAAGGGTTGCTTTGTTGTTAAATCATCTTTTTGGTTCAGTTTTCTCTGATTTAGGCTCTTTAGAGGTAGCTGGGGCTGAGGGCACTGCCTGGGACTGGCTCAGTTAGTGCTGGCATGAACATGCCCAACATAAACTGCTTATTCAGGGCTGTAAACCCAGCAGAATTCCTTTATGCCAGGTGTTTTCCTGGTGGTAAAAATACCTGTTTTCTACATTCTTTTATTTTTTTATTAAAGAGATTGAAACAACTGATTGATGTTGTTCTTCGCACTAAAAATGAAGGGGATTTTTCCTTAGGAAATACCTGTAATGAAAGCCATGATGGCTCCTTACAGTGCAATAAAAAAATAGTGGTCAGAGAGCAAAACCGTATTCAGTCTGCTTGGAACTTCATCTTAATTTGACTTCCCAGTTTTTCAGTTACTTTTGAATGACTTTAAATATTCATTAAGTTTAATTAATGTTAAGCACATTAAGATTCTATTCCTTCGGTGCCAAATACGTGATATTTAAAAGGAAATAAATCATTGTTAATGGGCTTACTTAATGCTTAAGAAAATTCTGCAAAAATTGACTTAAATTATGCAAAAAATAAGCTTATATTTTAGGTACTCCAATGCCACATTTTTTTCCATTTAATTTCAAGTGCTGAATATAAGGCTAGTGAACCTTGCTAATTGAAAAGAAATCACTTCAAATATACACTGTTTTTTTAGTTTTGCTCTTTACCACTGACAACATAAATAATTAGTAAAAACATACCTTTGTTCAGTGTGATAAATATCAAATTATTTATGTTGTTGGGTTTGGATGATTGTCTTGGGTTATGGAACCAAAAATGTGTATTCTATTTCATCTGTTGAAAGCAGCTGGGGAGATGTTTTTTTTTTATCTCTTGTAACTCTGGGAGGAGGGGAGCATATGCCTTCTGATAATGGGCCAACTGTTAAAGCCAGGTGGGGCAGTGTTTCTTATCTCTTTTTGCAATGGGCCATTAAGACTCCCCAAGCTGTTCTCCCCAAAGCAGTATATCCACATTCCATCATCCTATTGTGAGATGCTCCACCCAGTGGGGGGAGCCAACCATTCCTACCTGGATAAAAACTGAGACGTAGGAACACAAGGCATCTAGCTTCACCCGATTCCTGGAGGAAGACTGGACACCATCTCACCATCCCTGGACCCCTTTCCTACAGGATCATCTCTACTTCAACAGAACCACATCTGCCACTCCAGGAGGACTTACTTTTGGACTGCTTCCAACACCCTGACCAACAGGGTGTCAGGGTGTAGCTCTGACTCTGTCAGGGTTTCTAGGATTGTTGTTTATTTGTTTGCTTGTTTGTTTGTTTTACTACTACATGTGTATTGTTAATATTCCTAGTAAAAAACTGTTTGCCTGAAAGTGCTTAATTGCAAAATTATAATTTGGCAGGGGTGAGGGGTTTACATTCTCCATTCTAAGGGAAACTCCAGCTTTCCCTGGCAGATACCTGTCTTTCCAAACCAAGACAGATTTTGGTGCCCAAGTGGGGCTCGAGGGCATTGAGAAAAAGGAATAATAGTTCTTGTGTACAAGATAGAAGCCCACTGCTCAGAATCATGTGGTCTAGCTTTCCCTGGTTTGGGTGGCATGTGGTCGTAGCTGTATTTCTGCCATTTGCAGGCCCTTATCTAAACATGGGCCCTATAACTAAGGCTACTGTGGCTGGCATCCAGTTTATTTTGTGGGTCAATAAGGTGAGGGAGGAGATGAGGAGGAACATTTCCAATGTGGCACCAGTGCGAGTCACAGGTCCCAGAGTTATAGCCCAACGACCCTCAGCTAGAGAGAGAGGGTACACCCCAAGAGCTGACCTGTGGTTTTATCTGCGTGACCATGGGGAAGACATGGAAATGTGGGATGGGAAACCCACTTCTGTCCTGGAAGCATGGGTGCATGAGCTCAAGGAGAAGGAACCAAGGGGGTTTCACTAAAATGAAAGTGGCCTCAACCTTCCATGACCAACCTGCCAGTAGTCAGAATGCTGTGTCGAATCCCGTTAAAGGAACCTCTAGTATGTGCGCTCAGGGAGGAAATAACCAGTGCTAGAGGGGCCCTGCCTCTAGCCAGGTAGAGGAAACGGACAGTCGAATCTATTGGACTGTGTGGATCCGATGGCCTGGCACATCTTACCCACAAAGATATACGGCTTTGGTTGACACTGGTTTCCAATGTACCCTGATACCATTGGGGTATGTAGGAGCAGAACCCATTTCTATTTCTGGGGTGACAGGAGGGTCCCAGCAGCTGACTGTAGTGGAGGCCGAAGTGAGTTTAACTGGGAATGGGTGGCAGAAACACCCCATTGTGACTGGCCCAGAGGCCCCGTGCATCCTCGGCATAGACTATCTCAGAAATGGGCATTTCAAAGACCCAAAAGGATATCGTTGGGCTTGTGGAGTAGTAGCTGTAGAGACAGAAGACATCAGACAACTGAATGCCTTGCCTGGCCTCTCAGACAACCCCTCTGCTGTGGGACTGCTGAGAGTTGAAGAACAACAAGTACCAATTGCCACAGCAACAGTGCACCGTCGGCAATACTGCACTGACAGAGACTCTGTGACTCCTATCCGTTAAATGATTTGTAAACTGGAGAGCCAAGGGGTGGTCAGCAAGGCTCATTCACCTTTCAACAGCCCCATCTGGCCTGTGCGTAAGCCCAGTGGGGAATGGAGACTAACAGTGGATTACCATGGCCTGAATGAAGTCACGCCACCACTGAGCGCTGCCGTGCCAGCCATGCTGGAGCTTCAGTACAAGCTGGAGTCCAAGGCAGCAAAGTGGTACGCGACCACTGATATTGCCAATGCCTTCTTCTCCATTCCTTTGGCAGCAGAGTGCAGGCCCCAGTTTGCTTTCACCTGGAGGGGCGTGCAGTACACCTGGAACCGACTGCCCCAGGGGTGGAAGCACAGCCCCACCATCTGCCATGGACTGATCCAGGCTGCACTGGATAAGGGTGAGGCTCCGGATCATCTACGATGCATTGATGACATCATTGTGTGGGGGAACACGGCAATGGAAGTCTTTGAGAAAGGAGAGAAGATCATCCAGATTCTCCTGGAAGCCGGTTTTGCCATCAAGAAGAGCAAAGTCAAGGGACCTGCCTGAGAGATCCAGTTCCTGCAAGTGGCAAGATGGACGGCATCAGATCCCCACTGAGGTCATCAATGAGATCACCGCAATGTCTACACCGACCAGCAAGAAGGAAACACAAGCTTTCCTAGGGGCCATAGGCTTTTGGAAGATGCACATCCCTGAGTACAGTCAGATTGTGAGCCCTCTCTGCCTGGTTACCTGCAAGAAGAACGATTTCCACTGGGGCCCAGAACAACACATCTTTGCCCAGATCAAGCAAGAAATTGCTCATGCGGTAGCCCTTGGCCCAGTCAGGATGGGACTGTTAGCGTTGGAGACAAATAATCACAGAATGATTATATGCAGGTGCTTTTATTGAGGAGCTCCGGGAGCCGGGGTACACAGACAAACCCAAATCTGACTCCGGCAGTGATTCACAACACACACGTTTTATACCCCTCTACCACACAGCTGCATACTGATTGGTTACCCTGGATTGTTCCTAAGCAAAATTTCTTGTAATTTAACCAAACAGTAATCATATTCGATTCCCCAAACAAGGTCATACTCGATTTAGTTAAAACAATGGCCTTAGCTACTGCAACTATAGCAAAGCTAACGTTCTATTCTCAAGGCCCTGTTGACTAGCAAGCCTGGGCCTTTCCCTTCCCAACCGTTACCTTTCCTAACCACCACCCCCCTTAGTTACCTGCTTGCAGTTCTACAAAAATCATTTTAACCCTATACTATCATTCCCCCCTTTGAAATTATTTCACTTTAATGAACGAAGTGTAAATGCTTGCACTGGATACAGTCTATTTGGCCTCAAAGTCTACACTGGATGTTCATCTTCAAATCCGTGGTTGTCCTGGGCTTCGTTGGGGGTGTCATCACGGACCAGAGGTGCTGGATGTGTTGTCTTGTCTCGTGTCAAGGCCTTCATTATGGTTCTGCTCCAGGATGTCCTTTTTAGTCTCTCTCCTGTTAGGATTCTGTAAACTAACCAGATTGCTAAAAATATGATCAACAAAGTCACCAAGCTCTCAAGGATAATTTCACCCATAAACTTACATTCCATCCTAGCCCTTTAAACATTTTATCTAACCAGCTTGTTGCTAAGTCCTTTTGCTATTCTTGTGCCTCATGCTCTATTTGCTTCAGCTAACTGGGGTCTCCATGGTGTGTGAAGGTCCCAGGATATCCCTAATAGTTTGCTCACCTCCTGTACCACTGTGGCTACAAAATGTGGGCCTCTGATGATATTCCTTGAGGCACCCCAAATCTGGGAATTATCTCTTGTAACAACCACTTAACTGTTTCTTTTGCCTGGTTTGTGTGACAGGGAAGGGCTTCTGGCCATCCAGAAAATGTGTCAACCCCTATTAGAAAGCACACTGGTTGTCCAGCGAGAGAGATGATCTGAAGATCAGGATACTCTTTGGAACACGTGCTTTATTGGTCGTGGGGAGGCAGCCTAACTGGGGAAGGGTCCAGGGATCCAGTGCAAAGTCCAAGAGGGTCCAAGGGAAGGCGTGCAAAGAGCAGGGTGAAAAGAGAGGGCGCAAAGAGACCGAGCTCCTCGTTACATTCCATTTTAACCCTTTCTATCGTGAATATTCTAATGAGCATTAACCAATCACCTTAAGATACAAAACCTACAGAATCTACATATAGCCTATGGGAACTACAACATTACAATACTACTCTACATACCAAAACCTGTGAAACCCACCTTATCCCTGATACCTGAGAAGGTCCAACCTTTTATTCGTCCTTTTGTCTTGGCAAGGGTGTCACTGATTCACTCAGCCAAGCTCTTTCAGCTGCCTAATCACCTTCTTCCTGTCCAGCAACTTACAGTTCAAACTTTGCTTTTAATTCTATTCCTCTTGTGGGTTTCATACTTTTAGAATCTTTTACTATTAAATTATCTCTGCAGGGCCTAGCTACTTCATCCTCTCCAACAAACCCCTACTAACAAATATTTGTAACCCCTGAGTCCTTGGCAGTTCTACAAAATCCACTTGCCAATAGTCTCCTGGTTCTATTCCTACTCAAATTCTGCCTAACTGTGCATGCTGTCTGACTACTGGGTTGTTTTTCAGACAAACTTGTCTTGGGTTGTGGAACCAAATATGTGTATGCTATTTTCATCTGTTAACAGCAGTTGAGAAGATGTTTTTCTTTATCTTTGTAACTCGGGGAGGAGAGAGGCCTGACGCCTTCTGATAATGGGCCATTAGCACCTTCCCAGTCTATACCTTCTCCCCCAGAGCGGTGCATCTGCATTTCCATCATCCTATTGTGAGATGCATCACATCCCCCTGGCAGTGGGGGGGCAGGCAGTTTTTCTGTCTGGATAAACTGAGACTCAGAGACAGGAAAGCTGCCAGCTTCACCCGATTTTCTGGGAGGAAGACTGGACCTCATCTCACCATCACCAGACTCTCTCCTTACCACCCCTGGACCCTCTTGCTACAGGATCATCTCTACTTCAACAGAACCATATCTGCCACTTCAGAAGGACTTACTTTTGGACTGCTTCCAACACCCTGACTAACAGGGTGTCAGGTTGTAGCTCTGACTCTGTCAGGGTTTTCCAAAATTGTTGTTTGTTTGTTTGGGTGGTTTTGTTTCCTATTACATTTGTATTGTTAATGTTCTTAGTAAAGAACTGTTATTCCTATCCCTAAAATCTTTGCCTGAGAGCACTTGATTGCAAAATTATAATTTGACGGGGGGTGGGGGGGGTGAGGGGTTTACATTCTCCATTCTAAGGGAAACCCCAGTGTCCCTGGCAGAAACCTGTCTTTCCAAACCAAGACAAAACTTCACACTTGAACATTATTGACTTGGCCATTGTTTGCATCCGTACCGAGACTAAGTGTCGTTTTAGCCATTTTACCAATGCCTCTGCACCCCAGTGACACTCATTGTGTTTTACCTGTAAAATTTCTCTCATTACCAAAGGGGGTACCACTATTTGCCCTTGTGCAGTTACATACCACCCTTCCGTGTTCTTCTGTGCCTTCAGCAGATGTGCTAGCCTGTCATCTTCAATGGTATACTTTGGCTGAGGAGGCAAATTAAATCGAGAAACATTAGATTTTGACGGTATCAATGCCATTGCTGTCTGCACCTCTTGCGCCACTTGGCGGGCTGTCCAATGAGCTCTTCGATTTCCCTCACAGACTTTAGAGTTGCCTAATTGATGTGCTTTGCAATGCATAATTGCTACCCGTTCCGGTTTTTGTACCGCATTTATCAGTTGCTGGACTACATCCTGATGTTTGATATGTGTACTTTGGGAGGATAACAGTCCTCTTTTCTTCCACAGTGCTCTGTGCACATGCACTATTTCAAAGGCAGATTTTGAGTCAGTCCATATGTTTACTGCTTTTCCCTCACTCAGCTCTAGCGCCCTGGTTAATGCTACCAGTTCTGCCCTCTGGGCAGATGTGTTTGGTGGTAATGCTTTTGCCTCCACTATGGTGTCAATTGTGGTTACCGCATATCTGGCATATCTGATTCCACTCTCTACGAAGCTGCTTCCATCTGTGAAAAGTTCCCATTCTGGTTGCTCCAGAGGGACATCTTTCAGGTCTGCTCTTGCTGCATAGGTGTACTCAATCACTTCCATGCAGTCATGTTCCAGTGGACCTTCCTCAGCTGTAGTACCTAAAAACACAGCTGGATTCAAAAGGCTAGGTTTTTTTAGTGCCACATCATCCTGCTCAGTCAGGGTTACCTGGAATTTTATCATCCTGCTTGGAGATAGCCAATGGCCCCCCTTTTGCTCTAAAACAGTGGTTACCATGTGCAGCACATAGACATCCATGTGTCTTCCCATCATGAGCTTCCTGGCTTCTTGTATCAACAGCACAGTAGCTGCCACTGCCCGCAGACATGGGGGCCACCCGGCACTTACGTTGTCGAGTTGTTTGGAAAAGTGACCCACCGGCCTTTCCCAACTTCCCAATCGTTGGGTCAGGACTCCCAATGCCAGTTGCTGCCTCTCATGCACATACAGCTGAAAGTCTTTAGACAGATCAGGTAACCCCAACGCTGGAGCGGTCATCAGAGCTTCTTTCAGTTTCAGGAAGGCCTCTTTCTGTGGTTTGCCCCAGGTAAACGGCTGCGTCTTCTGGGCCTCATACAGGGGTTTCACGATCAGTCCATAGTTCATGATCCACAGGCGGCACCACCCAGTCATTCCAAGGAAGACTCGCAGCTCGTGTAGGTTCCAGGGCTCTGGAATAGCACAAATAGCTTGGATGTGGTTAGTACCTAGTTTTCTTTGTCCTTGTGAGATTTCGCATCCCAGGTAAATCACAGTCTGTCGGGCAATTTGTGCCTTTTGTCTGGACACTTTATATCCTCCCATTCCCAGTGAATTTAAAATTTCAATTGTTACCTTTATGCATGTTGTCTTTTCTTCTGTTGCTATCAGTATATCATCAACATACTCCAACAAAAGGTATTGGTCTCTTGGCACCTGTCCTCCCCTGGTCCAGATTTCCAGCTCCTTTGCCAGTTGATTTCCAAATAGGGTGGGGGAGTTTTTGAACCCCATGGGTAACCTTGTCCAGGTGAGCTGGGTCTTTCTTCCCTTTTCTGGATGTTCCCACTCAAAGGCAAATAGTTTCTTACTCTCTTGGTCAAGGGGTATGCAGAAAAAAGCATCTTTTAGATCAATTATGGTAAACCATTTATATATCTCCTTTATGGATGCTAACAATGTATAGGGATTGGCAACCACTGGGTGAATGTCTTTGGTTATTTCATTTATACCTCTTAAATCCTGTACAAGTCTATACTCACCATTGGGTTTCTTAACCGGAAATATTGGAGTATTATATTCTGATTCACATTCCTGTAAAATTTGATACTTTAAAAATTTATCAATGTTTTTTGCTGTTCCCTGTCATGCTTCTGGTTTTATAGGATACTGTTTAATCCGTACAGCTCTGGCCCCTTCTTTCAATTCTACATGTACTGGTTGTGCTAATTTAGATTTTCCAGGTATATCTGTTTCCCACACAGAGGGAATTACTGCATCCTCCACCTCCTTGGGAATATTAGGAATTGGTTTTTCTTTTATCATTAAAATCTTTCCTGTTTTGGACTCAGGTACTCTCATTACAAGTTCACCATTCTCAAAGGTAGTTTCTGCCTCTAGTGCTGCCAATAAATCACGCCCTAAAAGCGGAGTTGGACACCCAGGCATATATAAAAATTCATGTGTTAAAACTTTGTTCCCAAAACTCAAATCCAGGGGTTGCAGGAATGGCTGTACTTCCTCCTTCCTTGTGGCTCCAATAATTACAGCTGACTTATTTCCAATTTTTCCCTCTACATAGTTTAATACTGAATGCGTTACTCCAGTGTCAATCAAAAACTTCACTCCCTTATGTCCTAACTGTAAAGTTACCGGAGATTCCAGGGGCATAGATTCTTTCTTCCCAACATATAACATCATCACCTTGGTAGCATCTCTGCTGGAACTGATTGCCCTGGTAAAACTGGTTTGAACAGTTTTCTTTTTTTTTTTTTTTTCTTTTTTTTTCTTTTTCTTTTTTTTTCCTTTTTTATTTTTTTTTCTTCTTTGCTCCTTCTGCTTGCAATATGCACACTGATTCAAACCCAATCTTGGTCCCCTTTCTGTTCCACCCATCAGGTTGTCTAAAATCACCTGAATATCTTCCCAATCAGGATTCTGAGTTTTCATTATCATTCTAACCACACGAGCAACCTTATCTGGATTATCTCTATACAATCCAGCTGACTGTTTCCATATGACCAAATCAGCAGGTGAAAAAGGTACCTTTACAAAAACTGGTCCCTCAGCTCCCACTCCCTGCCTCAACGGCGCAATAATAGTTTTCTTCTGTTTGCCTGATTTCAATATACCTTTCCTTGCCTGGTGCCAGGTTCGGGCCAACCGTCCTTGTGTACGGTGGGCTATTGGGGCATCTAACTTATCGTACTCACTGTCACTACTATCTGCCCTGTCCTCTTTATACCCCCCTCCCTTCCATCCCTGTCCCACAATCAAATCCTGATTGTCACCTGGGAACGAAACAGTAGGCGATTCTGGCAGAGGAGGGTATAGGGAGACAGAGGGGACGGGAGCTGGTGAAGAAGGCATAGGTGGGAGAGGAAGGTACCCCTGAGCAGGTGTCGGTGGAGGGATAAATCTCTGAGCAGACGTTGGCAGGGGAGGAGGATAGCCCTGGACAGCCACAAAGCTATTTTCTTGAGCAGACCTAGGTGGAAAGGGGAGATTTCCCTGAGCAGGCAAAGGTGGAGGAGAGGTATATTAATAAAACCGTGCGGAACAGAACTCCGGGCAGGGGTACATGAGGGAGAGGTAAGGGAATCTGGTGGGGTGAGGGCAAATGGAGTGGAACCCGATGCCGAGGAGGTGTTAGCAGGGGCGGTGGGTCCCACTAATAAATCAGCATCCAAATCGTCAGCCCCCCTCCCAAGAGTCAAATGTTCTACACAGCGCTTATCCTGGACGCAAGCTAAGCAGTGCTTATCTTTGAGCATCAATGCTTTCAAACCACACTCTGCCAGCCAAACTGGTTTCCCTCGCAAATAAAAGAACAAATCAACGTACGGTATTTCATCTAGTTTCCCTTCTTGTTTACAAAACGACATAAGCAGTGAAATTATATCATATTGCACAGACCCGTTTTCTGGCCACATTTTCCCATTCTGCAAAGCATATTTTGGCCACTGTAACTCTTGACCAAAATTTCTCTCTTTCCAATGTACCAACAAACAACCCAAAGGAGAAGCACCCAGGATGGGGGCATTGCCACCCAAAACCCCTTTTAATCCTCTTAGCTTCTCCACATTATAGCTATGACTAGACCACCAATGCCGAACCTGCAACGCTTTCGCATTGACTGACGGATGGCGCCTAGGCACAACCAGGAATTCCTTAGCCCAACCAAGCGTAGCTTTCGCCGCGTCTTACTGGCAGGCACCCATACCAGAGTAAAAGCACCTTACCTTCCAGGGAACGTTGTGAGCGGCGGGGGGTCGCAGCACCGATGGGCTCCCTGAGAATCCCTCGGTGCCGGCTGGAGTGTGATCGGGTCGCGTGGTCCTCAGCAGCGCTAACAAGGTCCCATCTGGAGTTGCCAAAATGTTAGCGTTGGAAACACATAATCACGGAATGATTATATGCAGGTGATTTTATTGAGGAGCTCTGGGAGCCGGGGTACACAGGCAAACCCAAATCTGACTCCAACAGTGATTCACAACACACACGTTTTATACCCCTCTGCCACACAGTTACATATTCATTGTTTACCCTGGATTGTTCCTAAGCAAAATTTCTTGTAATTTAGCCAAACAGTAATCATATTCGATTCCCCAAACAAGGTCATACTCGATTTAGTTAAAACAATGGCCTTAGCTACTGCAACTAAACCAAAGCTAACATTCTATTCTCAAGGCCCTGTTGACTAGCAAGCCTGGGCCTTCCCAACCGTTACCTTTCCTAACCACCACCCCCCTTAGTTACCTGCTTACAGTTCTACAAAAATCATTTTAACCCTATACTATCAGGACCAGAGGTGAAGAATGTGCTCTACTCTGCAGCCGGGAGCCATGGTCTGTCCTGGAGCCTTTGGCAGAAGGTGCCTGGTGAGACTCGAGGCCGACCACTGGGATTCTGGAGCCGAAGCTACAGAGGGTCTGAAGCCAATTACACTCCCACAGAGAAGGAAATCTTGGCCGCCTACGAAGGAGTTCAAGCCGCCTCAGAGGTGATTGGCACTGAAGCACAACTCCTCCTGGCACCCCGACTACCGGTGCTGGTGTGGATGTTTAAAGGAAAGGTTCCCTCCACCCACCATGCCACCGATGCCACATGGAGCAAATGGATTGCCCTCATCACTCAGTGCGCCCGAACTGGAAACCCGAATCGCCCTGGGATTTTGGAACTAATTACGAACTGGCCAGAAGCTGAAAACTTCAGTCTCACTGACGAAGAAGAACAAGAGCAAGTAACCCGGGCTGAAGAAGCTCCACTGTATAACCAACTGCCAGCAGAAGAAACACGCTACGTTCTTTTCACTGACGGTTCCTGTCGCATCGTAGGGATGAACCGGAAGTGGAAAGCAGCCGTATGGAGCCCCACAAGACAGGTGGCACAAGCCACTGAAGGAGAAGGTGGGTCAAGCCAGCTTGCTGAACTCAAAGCTGTTCAATTGGCCCTGGACATTGGTGAAAAAGAGAAGTGTCCAAAGCACTACCTCTGCACTGATTCGTGGATGGTAGCTAATGCTCTGTGGGGCTGGCTGGAAAGGTGGAAAAAGGCCAACTGGCAGTGTAGGGGAAAACCAATCTGGGCTGCTGATGAGTGGAAGGACATCGCCACCAGAGTAGGGAAACAACCTGTGAAAGTCCGCCATGTGGATGCCCATGTCCCCAAGAGTCGGGCTAATGAGGAGCACCGGAACAACGAGCAAGTAGATCAAGCCACAAGGATAGAGGTGTCCAAGATAGACTTGGATTGGCAACACAAGGGAGAGTTGTTCCTAGCTTGGTGGACCCATGATGCCTCAGGTCATCAGGGCAGAGATGCCACCTATAAGTGGGCACGGGACCGAGGGGTGGATCTAACCATGGACAGTATTTCTCAGGTCATCCACGACTGTGAGACGTGTGCTGCCATCAAGCAGGCCAAGCGGGTGAAGCCCCTCTGGTACGGTGGATGGTGGTCCAAATATAAGTATGGGGAGGCCTGGCAGATTGATTACATCACCCTGCCCTAAACCCGCCAAGGCAAGCGCTACGTGCTGACCATGGTAGAAGCCACCACTGGGTGGCTGGAGACCTACCCTGTGCCTCATGCCACTGCCCGGAACACCATCCTGGGCCTGGAAAAACAAGTCCTGTGGAGACATGGCACCCCTGAGAGTATCGAGTCGGACAACGGGACCCATTTCAAGAACAGCCTTATAAACACCTGGGCTAAAGAATACAGCATTGAATGGATATAGCATATCCCTTATCATGCACCAGCTGCTGGGAAAGTTGAACGGTGCAATGGACTGCTTAAGACCACCCTGAAGGCACTTGGTGGGGGGACCTTCAAAAATTGGGAAGTGAACTTAGCAAAGGCCACCTAGATTGTCAACACCCGAGGCTCCATCAATCGAGCTGGTCCTGCCCAGTCTGCCCCCTTGCACACAGTGGATGGAGATAAAGTCCCTGTGGTACACATGAGAGGTATTTTAGGAAAGACTGTTTGGATTAACCCCACCTTGGGCAAAGGTGAACCCACCCATGGGATTGTTTTTGCTCAAGGACCTGGTTACACTTGGTGGGTAATGCAGAAAGATGGAAAAACCAGTTGTGTACCACAGGAAAACCTAATCCTAAGTGAGAACTGAGTGTAAGGGTTCATTCTGTATAGTAGAGTTTATTGATTTAGGTATGATGCAGATGATAATAGAATAAGGGGTAGATAATGTCTTGGGTTATGGAACCAAAAATGTGTATTCTATTTCATCTGCTGAAGGCAGTTTGGGGAGATGATGTGTGTTTTTTTTTTCTTTATCTCTTGTAACTCTGGGAGGAGGGGAGCATATGCCTTCTGATAATGGGCCAACTGTTAAAGCCAGGTGGGGCAGTGTTTCTTATCTCTTTTCACAATGGGCCATTAAGACTCCCCAAGCTGTTCTCCTCCCCAAAGCAGTACATCCACATTCCATCATCCTGTTGTGAGATGCTCCACCCAGTGGGGGGAGCCAACCATTCCTACCTGGATAAAAACTGAGACGTAGGAACACAAGGCATCTAGCTTCACCCGATTCCTGGAGGAAGACTGGACCCCATCTCACCATCGCTGGACCCTTTTTCTACAGGATCATCTCTACTTCAACAGAACCACATCTGCCACTCCAGGAGGACTCACTTTTGGACTGCTTCCAACACCCTGACCAACAGGGTGTCAGGTTGTAGCTCTGACTCTGTCAGGGTTTCTAGGATTGTTGTTTGTTTGCTTGTTTGTTTGTTTGTTTTACTACTACATTTGTATTGTTAATATTCCTAGTAAAGAACTGTTATTCCTATTCCCAAATCTTTGCCTGAAAGCCCTTAATTGCAAAATTATAATTTGGTGGGGCTGAGGGGTTTACATTCTCCATTCTAAGGGAAACTCCAGCTTTCCCTGGCAGATACCTGTCTTTCCAAACCAAGACAATGATGAACTTATAAATAATATTAATGTTTCAATAGAGGGCACTCATGTGCTTCGAGGTAACCGCAAATCCCTGTATTTTAAAAAATGCTTGCAATGAATTCGAGCTGAAGTGAAATTTCATGGGTTAAAATACATAAATATTATTTGATAGTGCTTGACAAAATTGTTCGTTGTCGTGTTTTTATTTCTTGTTCCTTTCAACTTTGGACATTGGCTTTGTTTGTTTGGATATTTTACGGTAGGTTGCGGCAGTGCAGTCACTTTGCCTTGAACTGATTGTAAAAGATGTATTATTATGGCTTGCTAATACACTTACTGTTAGCGAAGATTGAACAGTTGTAATAATGAATAGAATTTAATAAATATCTACTTTCCAGCCAAAAAGCCTGTAGAAGAATCAGAAGAAAAGAAAGCAGCTCAGTCAAAGAAGAAGATCAAAGAATTAAGAGTTTTGGATGGAAAATCTGCACAAAATTTATGTAAGTGATGTGAAGGGCATTAGGTCAATGTCTAAGTAGCATCTACACCTCACTGTTCTTAAATTGTCTTTTTTTTTGTTTACATGTGCAATTGCTTTTTCTAAAAACTGCTAATTTGAACATGAGTCTTAAATTCAGAGGTGCTTAAATATAGTCTGAATTCGCTGTATAACTTGGGAAAAATGGAAAAAAGTAACAGGGAAAAATGATTTAAAGGGTTAGTGGGGTTTTTGTCAGTTAATTCTCTCAATTATTGCTCAGGACTGAAAGTACAATTAGATGATGATCACTAATTTGGGCAGAGTGCAGTGTGGGGGTGGGTTTTGTGGGATGGGGTTTAGAGGCCATTCCTATTTGGTCCTTCTGGCCAGAGCAATGAAGAAATAGAGATTCAAGGGAAGATATTACCAGATAGGCTACATAGGTACAAGTACTACTGCTATAAATTGTAACAAAACCAGCCCACTGGTATTTAACTTGCTTCATTCCTGTTTCATTATGGAGGGAAATCAATCATTAAGAGTAGTAGTCTTTTATTTGAATCAGAAACACCATAAATGTCACTAGTCCAACTGTGCCCATGGCAAATAAAGTGTGTAAACCCAAATGTAGGCATTGTTTATTACCACAGCCGTGAGCAGAAAATGAGCTGTGACACAATTGATAGAAAACTTCAAATTTTGAAAGTATGGATGCAGGATAATCAGCCACAGTAGTTAGGCTGAATATAAAGTACTTTTTTACAGTGTTATGCTGATCCATCTGTTAAGAATTCTTTGTAGTTTACTGAATGGGACTCTCTTGAGATTTTATAGCATTCTGAGATCAAATTGCTTTGAGAACTCCATCTTTGAAGGGTTTGCATTATGTGTTTCTTGTAAAAGTTCAGTTACCCTAAAAGTGGTAGGGCATTTTTCTTACCTTTGCCCAGCTCTTCATTGCCCCTTTGATGTGAAATTTTTTCTAGACTATCACATAAACATAATTTTCCAAATTGTAAGTGCAACACAGCTATTCATACATGGTTATGGAAGCAATAATAATAATAATAATAATAATAATAATAGGTCAAGATATCTATTATTGGCTGAGTGTAGGTCTGCTTAAGTAGGAATGCAGATGTCATTCATAAAGATTAAACTTTATTGGAAACTAACATTGATAGAGAGCAATTGAGGCTGATTTTAAAGTTAAAATTGTTGTAGTTTCATTTCTTAGAAAGGAAATTCATTATAAGTCAAACTGCAATAGTGTTCTTATCTGACATTTGTTTGTATGGGAGACTTCTTAACTGTGAAACACAATTTAGACAGAGAGATGATTTTTGAGCTGCTAGAAATAGTTTGCCTTTGTATATCAATCTTTTTTGACCTTTTTGATTTTAATGATGTATTACTGAATTTCAGCAATATTTTTGGGTTCCTTCCGTTTGCCTTATGAAGAAATAAAAAATATAATTTTAGAGGTTGATGAGGAGAAGCTGAGTGAATCCTTGATTCAGGTATGTGAAAATACCTCTGCTTTTGGTTATACCTCATTTTCCACATAAAAATGGCCTGAAGGAATAAGAATTCCAGAGTAAGACATGGTGTTTCATTGATTTTACTTCTGCTTTTTGAATATGGTCACAGGTAGCACTAAAACTGCTTTCCTGTTAACAAAAGAATTCCTTGGAATTTCCCCTTCCAGAAGGAAATCTTTTAGAATTCTGGTGTTTCAGCTTTGAAGACAAGCTGAAGATGATTCAGGCTGGTGCATAATGAAGTTTCATGAGGCTTCTTGTGGAAACAGCTCTGCCTGTCTCTAGTGAGAGATGAAACTCCCCGAATGTTTCAGGATACTGCTGCAACTCCAAATCTAGCTGTAAATCAAACCTGCTTTCAATCTGGCTGAGTCTTGTTTTGAGCCCCAAATCTCTCAGCTGGAGAGTAGAAAGGATGGAATACAACTTCTTTACATCCCTCTCCGATTTCCTCCCTCTAGGAGGAGAGCAAGTGTGTACATGGCCCCTCTTGTGGTCTCTGAGCAGTGACAGTTCAACAGAGAAGTATGGAAACCCTAAAAGTCACAATGATTTAGCACCCCAGCAACGCTGATGTTGTTTTATTTAACATCATACACAGATTCAGATTCCTGCTACCACACTGGGCCTCAATTTATCCTTTCATCCTTCCCTGTCTCCTGTTTGCACCTTTGTCCCATTCCCCCAAGGTTTTCTAAATTCATTTCTTCTTTTTTTGGACCTGAACAATGGTTATTCTGGGGACTCTGGTCTAAACTGAGTTGCCTCGGTGTTTGAAAATAAGTGCAAAGCCTTAATTTTATTCAGGACTGGGTTTATTGATCAGAGATGTCAGATCAGATGATTAAGAAACCTTCAGGTTTAGTAAAATCAAAAATGAAGGGGGAGGAGCCCTTGGATAGCTGAAGTGCAAAGTAGTTCCATATTGGTCTCCTCTACTACAAATACATTATTGTTTGGATTTCAACTTGTGTATATATGAAAATTTAAATGCAATCTACATTTTTACTGAGTATTTCTTAAAGCAAACTATTATTCAGTCTTAATATAAATATTTTAAATACTTAGCATATCTGTATTTTGACACCTCAAGATCATACAATAACTCATGATTTTCTTTGGGGATATGGATAAGATTGCAAGCAAATAGAACTTTTTCATGAGTTCCTGTGTATTTGCCATCCAAAAGATCTGTGCAATGTTGGGATGTTGACCTTTTTTTGTAAGGTATTTTTAAGTGTACTTTGTGCACAGATACTTTGAATGCTTAAGGATTGTAAATTTTTTTTTGCTACTTTTTGCATGTTTTATACAAAACAGTTATTTCTTGATTGATATTTAATGAGCAAGTTGCAACCATTAGGGCAAAAGGAGATTGTAGAGAGGCAAAACTCCTTGATGCTGTTAGACCCTGAAAAATGATACTCTAACCTTTTAATACATTCTTCAAATCAGAGGCTGTAGCAGAGCAGTTGATGTCTGTATTAAATAATTACTGCTTTGATTTGATGTTTATATAATGTTAAAGCTGCGTAAATAAAATAAGCGTCTCGTAATTTCCTCGTGCATTTCCATGTTGTGGTATTTTAAGCGTGTTAGTTTTAATATCCTAGGTGGTTTAATCTAACAAATTTTGATAGAATGCCTTGTTTGTTTTAGAACCTGGTGAAGAATCTTCCTGAGCAGAAAGAACTCAATGCCTTAGCTGAGTTAAAGGATGAATATAATGATCTTGCCGAACCAGAGCAATTTGGAGTTGTGGTATGTATTAGTGCAGGGATTAACTGCAGAGTTCTGTTTTGGCACATAAAAAGAAATAAATTTAGGGATAAAATCTTTTTGTTAGTGTTTCTGCAAGACCCGCAGTAGGAAAAAGTTACTATTTCCTGATGAGTAGTAATCAAAAAATCTCTATAATATGTATTAGGCCAGCCTGGGCAGGGCCCTGACCAACCAGGGTTGGAACCAGATGATCCTTAGGGTCCTTTCCATTTGAACCCCTCTGATTCTGTGATTCTGGGTGGCTTTCTGGAAGGAATTATAGTATAGCATTAAAAGCAACAGGCAGTCCTGTGCCGGACTAAATTTTTTGCCTGCCTGTCTTGCCTTGAATGTTTATTAAACAGTTCTGAAGAACCCTCTGCCTTCAAGCAGATAAATTTCCACAAGTCCATAGAAGACCTAGTTACCCCATGGCATTGACAACTCTGATAAGTTTGTTTTGTATCAGAACCTGTAAACATCTGAAAGAGTTACTATGTCCATATTTTATATGTATGTATGCATATACATAAAATATCTGTATTTATACAGACACAGACTTGCAAAATGGCTCAAGGAGAGGTTTGAAATTATATTGGAACTGAAATTGTAGCTTGTGTTCTGCTCCTTTCAGTAGCATTCAGTCCCTGGATCTGTTCAAGAGCAGTGTTAGAATGGCTGGGGCCTCTCTTGGAAGGAAATTCCAGCATTTCCATAAATTATTTAATCCGTGCTGGTGGGTGAGGGTGGGACACTGAGTTCTGTGCCAGCCCTTGGAAATCACTTTCTGCTCCTGGTCTTCCAAAGACCTCCTAAGTCTTTAGGCAAATGAGCTCCTGTTTTCACTTCCCTTTGTCAGCCTAAGAGATTAAAATGATGATGAGAGCCTCTGTAACGTGCTCAGGATTTATCCCCAACTCCACAGGAACTATGTTTGCTCTTGCTGGATCTTTAAGGCATTATGTACATTAAAATGCATTAAAACTGAAATAGAGGCCTCTTAAAATACTTTTTTTTTTTACTAAAATACTCTGATTTGAGCATAATTTGGTTTCAGAAGTGCCTTTTGAGTGATTTTTTAAAAAAATTATTTTTCAGTTGGGGAAGTAACAGAATATGGTTTGTCCTAATGAGATTTTTGGAGAGGATTTAGAAAATGAAAGATATCAATGGCTTCTTTTGAAAAACTTTAGCCTATTGATTTCCATTTTTTTAAATAAATGGCGTAAAGTTCCAAAAATCTTTTCTTTCCAAACAAAGATGAGGAATTTTGGTAGAAGTGGGATACATTATTTAGCCTTTCTGCAAAAAGTAAAACATTGCCATTTATGGATCAGTAACAATCTAAAAATCTCTATAAATACACATTTGCTACTTTCTTTGAAGCAATAATAGCATGCATATATATTTAAAATATAAACATATCAATGTATTATGTCTTTAGACAGACCAAAACTTATCTATGGATATATTATGTGTGTATATATTATGTGTATTGTGATATATGCATATATTATATATTATTTTATATATACACCTATTTATGGGTATCGTCCCCCCAACCTAGATATTGTCAAAGTGAGAAATTCCTTGGGTTTTGTGCAGAGAGAATATCTGGAGTGTGTTGAAGGGAAATGCTCAATGGAAGCAGGCAAGGTGGAGGTGTTAGGACAGAGGAAGCCTCTGATGCTTGGGAATTCTGTTCAGTTTCCTGCTTAAAAACAGCAAAGAAATTGGCAAAATTGTGCATAATGACCTTGATTTAAAGGGCTCTGTAGGCATCCCTTCATTTTACTGCTGTAAATTCGTTAGTGCTTCACCCTGATCTTCCTAACTTGGATCATCTCCCGCACTGCTCCCTCCTTCTGACACATTCCCTTTTATAAACACCACCCCTGGCTTATCTCAGCTGATATTTCTGGATTAGGCTGCTGCTTTCCATATCTGGGGCTCGTGGATTCCTCGGAGTTGGGATTCCTGCTGGACTGAACCTGGGTGGGCTTTGCCTTTTCCTTTGGTTATTGAAAAAGACATAAAAGTTCCCTTATTTCCCAGCAGTCCCAGGATGGCCATGGTCACTGTCCCATGGGTTTGTTTCTGAGGAAACACAGACTAGAGAAAGTTGAGAGAGTTTCCAAGTATTTAATGCAACATTAACTAGCAAAAACTGCTTAATCAAACATCTCTGATGCTGTTTGCCTTATGAAGGAACCAAGTTTCCTGAAGCTTGTTTGCTTATTCAGCTTTACCATCTGCTTTAATAAAAACCTGTACTTTGCCTTGTGGGTCCTGCTTCTGCCTTATTTCTAGAGGCCTCTAACTGCATTACTGGTGCTAAAATGCTGGGTTTGTTTCTGATTTTTATATCATTGAACTATCCATTAAAGTGGAAGAAATGCAGCTGAACTTAGTCTTGACTGAAGTTCTTTTTTTGAGTGTGTCAAATTAATTTTGGAGTTTCTCATCAATAATAATCTTAACCTTGACTTTAGGAATAGAAGACAGACTACTTTAAATAATACTTAAAGTGTGTCCCCTTATTTTTATGTAAATTTAGGTGTGTTAATTAATTAAGATATGTTAATTGGATAATCACTTTGCCCATCAAATTTAATAAAGGTTGGAATAAATAGCTTAAAATTTGTGTAGAAAAACCATACAAGTTTGCATTGATGTTGGAGCAAGAAAAACAGATTAACTGAATCAGCTGTGCAACATTAACTCGGCTAGGCAGAATGCTATCTGAATTCTACATGTAAACCTTGTGTTCAAGAGTTAATTTTTTCATGATATGGGGGCAGCTGCAACTTCAGTAAGGAACTGCATTTCCACTTCAGTGCCAGTTGAACATTTTTAGTATCAAAAGCCTAAGTTTGACTGAGGAGTTGTATAAACTTGCATATTCTGTGACCCTTTTTTTGCTGTCTAACCAGTTCAGCTGTCATGAGCAGTCCTGGCTGGGAGGCAGACAAAGTGAGGAGAATTGTACAAGTTTATTGCACCTCCATTGGTTTAGAGTCATTCAGTCTTTTAAATTGAATTTATTGGCTGCTTGTTTGGACTCACTGTAATTTTGTGAGCTGCTGCAGAATTAATCTTCCTGGAACGTTTCCAGGGGAAAAAGGCAACTTTAACATAGGTAAGAGGCTAAGTTGTCTTAGTAAGTTGACAATTTTTTATTAGAAGAATGTCAGCTTTTTTGTAGTAAGTGAGGCAAATTTAATTGTGCTTTTTGCCTTTCTCCAATAGACTTTGATCCTCATTTTAATACAGGGCTTGTGTATTGAATGATGATAATAAAGCATAAAGAACTGAATAAAGAACTTGATTAGGTAGAGTTCAGACAAGACCTTTATGAGAGCCCAGAAGGGGAAATGACATGCAGCCCAGCACTGACAGCTGGAAAAGAAATATCCATTTTCTTGCCTCTTTAACTGTGTGCAGTGGAAGCCAATGCTTGCTGGTCCATGCACCTGTTTGAATGTTTAATTTCTTATATGCCTTTGACACTAATTTTATTTAGAGCCATAAAGAATTTGAGCTTTCTAAGTGAATGTAGGCTTTGCTCCTTACCTAATTCCACGAGATTCTTCAAAGTTCAACATGTGCTCACTCTTTCTCTGCCAGTGAACACATGGGTTTAGAAACAGGCCCATAAAAAGGGGAAACCAGGGCAGGGTGGGACAGGAGGAACTAAAATAGCATTTGTGGCCATCTTCTACTGATACCTGAAGGGCAGGATGTGTATAAAAATGTTCTGGGTTTTAAGGAAACAACCCACATGAAACAGCTCTTAAAAAATTATCAAGATAGTTTTAAAATATTACGTAGGTCAGGGAATGAAATTAAAACTTACTGCTGGGTTGGTGGTCAAAAGCTAATAAATTATCAGTGTTCCATGACACTACACAGTATGAAGGAAGAAAGGACACTTCTCTGAAGTTTAAGGATTATTCTTCACAAATGTTTATGTCACTCTTCTGTGGGCTTGTACGTGTTTTGTTGCACTCTGGTTTTGGGATCTAAAGCTTTCACAACTTTTTTCTGTGCCATTTTGAGTAAAAACAGCAATTGGAGATTGTTCTACAAAAGTTAAAGCAAATTATGTGATTAATTTTGATTTCCATCTACTGCAGATTAGTGTAAGTAGATCCTTTCAAGGCAGATGCTTTCCATATGATATTTCTGAAATACAGAATGATTAGAAGAATACTGTTTCAAGACTTTCAATAATTTTGGCTTATAGAGGCTCAGAGAGAAATTTGTGACAATGGAGATTTATAAAAAAAAGATCACTAGTTCTGCTAAAATGCTTCTTTTCCGATCCTTTCCTTTTCCTTGTTCCAGCCTGATCATAGGAATTGTTTGAGACCATGTGGAGTGCCTTCATGTTTATGTTCATTTTAGAATGAATTCATTATTATTCAGGCCACTCAAGTCCTTCCTGTGAAAGTTATTGCTGCTGCTCCTGGTAGCTGTTGGGAAATAAAACCAGTAGAAAGTTGTGGTTCCTCAAAGGACCATGGTCAAATTTTGGCCAACAGACAGGAACACATCAAAATCTTCCTGTTTTGATAGTCAAGATCTGTGATTTGTCACATAGCAAAGCTTTTCTTGCTAGGTGCTTCAGGAACACCACTGATGGTGAATACATTGGGGAAGAAATCTTACTGTATTCTACTAAGTAAAATGAGATAGGTTTAGAATGTAATCATTCTTGCAATTAAATTAAAAATTTCAAGTGGTTTAAAAACACTCAGTATATCTTTTTTTCCTAATCTAAATTTCTCTTGAGAATTACAGTGTGCTAACTCGGAGGAAATAGCTCTAATCGCGTGTGCAAAATATGAAAGACATGGCCATATTTTGTTACCTAGCATGGTGAATTTGGTCTTGGGGACTTAAATTAATGAATCAGCATTGTAGATTATTTTCAGTGTCTGTCTTGGTTTGAAAAGACAGGTATCTTCCAGGGAAAGCTGGAGTTTCCCTTGGAATGGAGAATGTAAACCCCTCATCCCCTCCAAATTATTATAATTTTGCAATTAAGGGCTTTTGGGCAAAAATTTGGGAATAGGAATAACAGTTATTTACTAGGAATATTAACAATACAAATGTAGTAGTAAAAAAACAAACAAGCAAACAAACAAAAATCCTAGAAACCCTGACAGAGTCAGAGATACAACCTGACACCCTGTTGGTCAGGGTGTTGGAAGCAGTCCAAATAAATCCTCCTGGCGTAACAGATGTGATTCTGTTGGAGTAGAGATGATGCTGAGAGAAAAAGAGTCCAGTGATGGCGAGAAGGGTCCGGTCTTCCTCCAGGAATCCAGTGGAACCAGATATCTTGTGTTTCTATGTCTCAGTTTTTTTCTAGGTAGGAATGGTTGGCTCCCCCTCCACTGGGTGGAGCATCTCACAATGGGATGATGTAATGTGTCCTGTCCTTGGTGAGCCTTAATGGCCCATTAGCAGGAGATATCCCCTGAGGAAGGACAGGTGGTGAAAGAGATAAGGAACACTGCCCCACCTGGTTTTAACAGCTGGCCCATTATCAGAAGGCATCTGCCTCCCTCCCCCCAGAGCCACAAGAGACATGGAAAAACATCTCCCCAACTGCTTTCAGCAGATGAAATAGAATACACATTTTTGGTTCCATAACCCAAGACAGTGTCACTGTCATTTGCCATGTTACAATGTCAGGATTTATAACTTCCCATCTTTTTATCAGAGCAGGAAGGAATTAGTCCTGTGCTCTCTTTTGCCAAGTGTTAAGTGCAAAGGTGGTAGGATCCTGGGATGCCTAGAAATACAAGATAGGCTGTGAAAATATGCAGAAGCTGTAGGCTTGCTGGCTGCACAGCACTGGAGTTTTTAATGTAAGCTTTTCTCTTAAACAAGCATTTGTTTTTTTACGTTTTGATGTAATTGTTGTGCAGATGAGCTCAGTGAAGATGCTGCAGGCGCGGCTCAATGGGATCCTGTTCAGGCTCATGTTCGAGGAGCACGTGAACAACATCAAACCTGACATCATGGCAGTGACCCTGGCCTGCGAGGAGCTCAAGAAGAGTGAAAGCTTCAGCAAGCTCCTGGAGTTAGTGCTGTTCCTGGGCAACTACATGAACTCGGGCTCCAGAAACGCACAATCTCTCGGCTTCAACATCAGCTTTCTCTGCAAGGTAAGCTGCAGCCATAACACACTGCAGTGCAGCTTGGTGAAACTCAGGACACAGGAGAAAGTGCCCAAATCAGGGAAAAGCATCAGGTAGTGCCATTTACTGACTGCACCTCTGTCTTTAATAATGGACAGGGAAATACAGAGTTCCCAGGATTCCTTGGGTAATTTTAAGGTTTCTTTTTTTTTTGCTCCTAAGGAATGTATTTCAGCCTTCAAGCGTGTCTAGCAGAATTTGGGAGCCTTTATTTTGCATTTTGTTATAATAGCTCCTTTTTTAGACCAGTGACTATCATTTAATAGACTTTCTGCCCATGATAAGAGAATTTTATTATTTTTTTGAGTCAGCTGTCAGCAAGGTGGAAGATGTCTGTGTACACATTTCTACATGCAGAATACACACACTTCATGATGAGGAATCCTAATGTGATGAATTCACTTTTCAATAAAACCAGAGTTTTGTATTGATTTTTTTTTTTTTTGCTTGTTTCTTGAACAATCTTAAAATTGTTTGTCTTTTTACTGGATGCAGTACTTACATTATACAGTCTGGAAAAAAGAGAAGAAAAAAGGCAAGTATTGATCTGGGATAAACATTTGGGTTTGGAAAATAAATGTTTTTACAACAGAGAGGGTAATTTTGTACAGACATCTGTTTTTGTTACAACTTTTATTAAAACATGATAAAGAAAATAAAGCACAACTCCAGTCTGTCCGGACTGAGCTAGAAGGCTAATGACTGAATAGTAATTACAGATCCTTAAAACAGATTATCTCTCTGGATGTTATATTGCAGTGTATGATGCTATTGAAGATAGAAACGATTTGTAAACAACCTTTGGCAGAAGGCAGAGAACTTAATTTTGTTCAAATAAGAGACATCAACATCAGAATTCCTGGGATGTATCAAGCGAGAGCAGCTATTCCTGTGCCTGCACCAGAGCATCTTCATTGCCTGAGTAAGGAATGCTCTGTAAAAATAGAAATATGGCAGGAAAAGTGCTCAGGCTGAGGGAGGCTGCTGTAATAATTCACTAAAGGTGATATTTGCTGTGTTTGTTTAATAATTCCAAAGGATCCAGCTGCTTTTTGAGCCCCCAGTGCAGCAGGAGCCCCCTCAGGAGTTCCAAAATTCTGCTCCGTGGGAATGGAGCTGAAAGGAAAGAGGTTTGTTTTAGGGATGTGCAGGTACAGCTGCTGGTCCTGTGGTGCTGAATTAAAGCAAAGAGCAGCAGCTCAGTTTCAATAAAGCTTTTGCAGCATTCTGGCTGGATCAATGTCTGTTTTATCTGTTAAGTTCTGATGTGTTACTTTTTTTTCCATAGTGCCAATAGAACAAGACAAGCTGTTTATCCAGTCTAAGTATTACTGATCAGGGGACATTTATTGTCCAGCAGCCCTTGTTGTGGGAAGGGGGGGGGGGGAGGGGGGAAAGATTTCTAGGGTAGGAGAAGGTCTGTAATCTCATAAAAATCAATAGAGAACCTCTTTATAGCTATAATAAAGTGTCACTCCAGTGATGGTTTGTACATAAATTTTTCCTTGCACTGGCTGTCATGTTTAACCCTCACACCTGAAAGCTGCATCCAGAAGTACCTGGGAAAACCCAGCCCCCTCCTGGCAGTGGGTTATGGTGTGATTGGCATGGTTTAAATGTTTTACTCTGTCTAAAGGCAGAGTTTTGTTCTGGTGGTGTTTTCCTGGCTTACAGAATTAAACATCTTACTCTGTGTCTCCCTTGATTTGAATGGCTGTGCTGTGCTCTGTGTGCCTTTGATCCTTTCCCAAGCAATGGATCTCATGGTATTGACCCTCAAATTGATGCTGCAGCATTCAACTGGTGCTGCTTTCTGTAGACCACACTGATCTACCAGTTTATTTCATTTACTCTTCAACTGAATGTGTTATTTCCAAACTCTGTCTCTTGGGCAAAGAAAGGCCATAGACTCAAAACCTGTGTTTTAAAATTTGAACACCACAGTGTTAAAAATTTATCCTGAATCATCGAATGATAGAAAATCCTGAGTTGGAGGGGACCCACGAGGTTCATCAAAGTCCAGTTCCTGGTCTTGTAAGCACAACTTAATAGGCTCTTTTTGCTTTTTATGCACTTGGCTGGAGCATGTAGATGGGCAGAAATTAGGCTAAGCCATCAGGTTCTTTACAAGCCAAGGAATGTTATATCTATTGGGCAAAATTAGTGCAAGTAAAAAGATGAATATAAAAAGTATTGCATTTATATGCAAAAAAAATTAAAACAGTGGGTGGGGTTATTGAATATGAGTATGTATTGAATGCGAGTACAGGGTGTGAATACAGACACAACCATGCTGTCACCTGCCCAGTTCCTATCTTCCATTTCTTTTTTTATATTTAATTAGTATGTGCTCAACTGCACTCAAACAGCACCCATCTTATTTTTCATTATACGAGTGGGCTTAGGACTTGATTTTTAATGTACAGATATTGATTCTAAATATCAAGCAGACCTATCTGTATCCATTGTGTTAAAAATAAGGATGAAAATAGCTGAGACTTTTTTATGATTGGGCCAAAGGAATGAATCTGATAACATATGTTCAAGATCTAAATAAATGTTTACTACAAGGTGCTAATACTGACTCTTGTTGTGAGTTTGCTCTTGGTGGCAAAACATGTTCCTGTTGTAATATGAAAGCAAAATAATTTTGTCCATTTAGAAAAAAAGTGCTTTATCTACTTGATGATGTCAGAGAGGTCAAAGACTGCAAATCCCACTACTGTTGTTCACAGACAAATTGAAATGCAATTTCTTTTTTCCATGTAGATGTTTAGCCAGTAAAGCTATGATTTTTTTTTCAAGTCAGAACTTCTGTATATGTAACACATTAAAGTCCTTTAACTGCATACTATTACTGAGCATTGTTTATTCTTCAATCACTGAATTGGTATGAATTAAATTGCTTTCTTAATTGCCTAAATAACTTATATCTTTAAAAGCCTGTTTTTCCACTGCACTCATTTATTCCTAACAGGGTAATCCTTAAAGCTGAAAGGCCTCTATTAAATTGAACATCGATGGCAAGCCTGTCATGAGGATTATGGAATTAGAACTTCAAGTGATTTAGAGAATGAGAAAACAAATAGGAGATTTTACACACGCATTTATGTATTCTTCTTAAATAAATCCTTTATTTCATTTGTCATGTATGTTGTAGCTTACTTCTGTGTAAGAACTGTACCAGATGAGTAAAATGCTGTTAAAACAATTCTTTCCAGATGTATTACTAATTCTCTGTCAAGTGAAGTGTGCTCTTCTCAAAATCTTACATACACCTGCTCTGTCTGTTGCCTTTGTGAAGAAGAGGAAATCACTGCTTCTGCTAGATCTTCCATCAGCTCACACATTGCTTCTTTACATCTGCACAAAAATGGGCAAACTCAGAAATTTGGTCTTAAATTTGTTCTCTTATTCTCTTAAATTCACGATGTTCCTTTGTCTAGACGTATGCACTCTGCCATGGGATTTAGCCATTGAAAACATGTCACTGGTCCTATATTCTAGCAGTTAGTCCAGATTTTTATTTTTTTAACTAAAAAACCTCATTTCAGCAGTGCATGCATTCAGGCTAGTGAAGAACAGTCTTATCACTTCCAAGAATACTGATTTATTCCAGGCCACTAAAAAGTGCCTCTGCAGTTGAAAGAACAGCAAAAATATATATTTACCCGTTACTTCCTATTGTGCACAGTTTTCCTGCAGCTTTTCATAAATACAACTGGATGCATTAAATTTCCTTTAGCTACAGTCAGGATTACATTTGCTTTTTTTTGTTGTCGTTCTGTATTCCAGTAAGGCAGGGTGCATTTATTTTGTGTATCTCTATGGAATTGTTCCCCAAGTCTTTAGCCTAAAACAGCATGTTTTAGATTTTACTCCAAGAAAAAATTGTGGATTTACAACAAGGAGTTACTTTAATTCGAGTGGTCAAAATGCAAATTCTGACTGTTAGCATGATGTCCAGCTATGCAGCATTTCAGGGATTCCTGTAGAGATTTGGCATTTATGTCATTGAAGAAATGTTCTAAATTCAGTTCTGTTTATTCTCTGTTCACAGCTGGTTTTTATCTGGGGGATTCTGAACTGGCAATGCTAAAATCTCAGAACTTTATGGATTGTCTCCAGGTCTTGTTCTCATCAAAATTAATGATTCTTTCTTAAAATACATCATAGAGTAGATTCCTTTTATAGTCCTAAATTAAGAAGAATTCAAGAAATGTATTTTTTAAAATAATCTGTTTATTTGCAGGCAACCCGTGTAGGTAACTTTTTGCTAATAAGTTGAAGTCTGCAATATTCACTTTATTGAAATGTTTTAAGATTTTTTTTTCCTTTTTGTTTTTTCCTGTGTCCCCTTTTTAGATTCGAGATACAAAATCATCAGATCAGAAAACCACCCTATTGCATTTTCTGGCAGAAATCTGTGATGAGAATTACCAGGACATCTTAAAATTTCCAGATGAATTGCAGCATGTTGAGAGTGCAAGCAAAGGTAAGCAAACAGACAAAGCACCTGAAGGTAATAGTTGTTTGCTTTGACATTAAATACTTCCACCATTTCATTTGAGATTGTAGGGTTATGTAACCTGTAAGCATTGATAATCCATGTGGATTGTGCCTTTTTGGTATTTACTGAGCTGAGAAGTCAGGAAGGAAAAATAGTAATAGAGCAACTCATCTTCTTCTGTAGTAGGCTGTGAAAATAATACAATTTGTAATTTATTTGTATTATATATATGATCTTATAATATGTAAATGTATTTACAATACAAATGATTGTATTGTAATGTCAGTGAGGTGCTTGAAAAACTACGGCTCAGGAGTTGTTTCAGCAGTGCAATGATGATGTTGAGTGTCCCATCAAACCTCTGAAGAGTGAGCTCTGTGTGTGCAAGGAGCCTTCACACACACAGAGTATCTTCTTTCCACACCTGAGAGAGAATAACAAACATGCTCTGTAAAAATCCCAGGCTGCATATGAATAGATAGAGTTAAATTGTGCTGCACAGACAATAATTAATAATTATTTTTAATTGCAGCAGTCCAGGCTGGGGGATGTGATAGCTTAGTTCATCTGTTGGGCAGGTTTTTCATGTGACACAGGCTGTGCTGCTTGGCACACTTGTTGGTGAGTTTTCTGCTGAGGCAAAACTAGGTGGTAGATGAAGATAACACAGACTTTTAATATGCCCATTTCATCAGAAGATAAATACCTGGGCGAGCACAAGAATGTGAAGGAAAATAGGGGTGAGAAGTAGATACACATTTCCACCAGCTCTGTCCAGGTTTTCTCCTGGAACTTTTTGTCTCCTTTTTTCCAGTGTTATCAGTCAATGTCTCTCTTCAGTGCAGTGATTAGCTGTTAGACAGATACTTTATTAATTAGGCCATAATTTGCTTTCAGATTGTGTTCTTCTGTCTTAAACTGTCTGCTGAGAGCAGAACTCTTGTTTTCCCGAGGACCTGGGGAATAGTTCATCCATCAAACCCAATTTTGCCATTGTTTCACCTCAGACTTCTTCACACTTTTATGTGTCTGTTCTTTATCACACTTTTTTTTTTTTTTGCTGTTTCTTAAACTTTGCAAGAACCTTTCCATGTTGGTTTTTTTTTTTTCTCCTGCACATAACTTGTGTTTTATTTGTATTGATTAAATGTGTCCCTGCCTCACTTTGCTGCAGGATGGTTCATTGGTCTGAGTGCCTGGGGACAAAATGGGATTGATCTGGGATTATTGGGGTGTCTATGCAGGGCCAGGAGCTGGACTCAGTGATTCTTGTGAGTCCTTTCCAGCTCAGGATATTCTATGGACTAACATATTAATGAAGTTATTTATGCAAGTAGCAGTTTGGCATCTTATCTAAATTCCAAAAATGTTTTCTACCACTTGATAATTCTTTTCTCAAGGCAACTTTTTATCTTTTTCTTCCTTTCTTTGTAAAGTCTTCTGGTTTACCAGGCACTTTTAATGATCTTTTATGAATTTTCTTCTGTGGCTGACACTTGGCCTTGCAGCTTTGAGATTTTATAGTTTGATTCAAAGCCTCTGGTGTTCTGTAAGTTGACTTCAGGAATTAAACTGAAAGAGTCAGTAACGTTTAGTTAAGCTGTAGCATCCTAAACAGAGAAAGCATATTAATGGGAGCAAAGCCTCTAATAATTCTGATGCTTAGAACACATATGAAAAAGATTTTATTGCAGCTAAACTTGTTTCATTCTGTAAGATAAAAGCTGCATTTCCTATAAACAGCACTGACTTCTAGCAGAGCATAAAATACTGTTCATTTTTAGTGACCAAAACTACTCCTTCGGCCCTTCTTTGCTTTCTGGAGCAAGGCAGATTTTTGGCAGAATAAACGTAATTTTTGCAAGTTGCTTCAACTGTTCCCCATGGTCCTTCTGGGGGTTTGTTAACTGTAAATGTTCATCTGCTCTGTCACACATGGTGCTTTTTCTGGGTAGGAAGTTGAAATGCTTTGCATGGAGGAGATTTGCACATCCTATTTATTGTTTGGTGGTTTATAAACCAGCCGTTTTGGGGATGGACAGTTTGGTTTATTTTTCCTGTGGGAAGCCTCTTTTGGAATATATTGGCTGGATATGAGGATGCTGGCATCAGTTATTCATAAAATAGGAAGAAATCTACCAGAAAATATTATCTCTGCATGAATTTTAAATAAGGAAATATGAGCTAGACAGGTGAGTGTTATTACTTGAGATGGATGCTGGTACTTTTTAGTCAGGAGGCAGCCTTGTAGTTTGGACTGTACATAACCTTTCAAATGCTACACTTGGCATCTGCAACTTCTTTTCAATCTTGGCTGCATATTCTCAGTTCGATGTAAAGAAAAATAAATCCTGTTCAGCTTAATTTTCATAAAAGAATAAAGAACCAGCATCTGAACAATGACTGGTTTGTTTGTTTGTTTGTTTGTTTAACAAAGAGCAGATAAAGCATAAAACTGGATTTTAATAGGAAAAGGTCAATGGGATTAGATGAACTGCCTATGCATGTACTAAAATCTTCAATAATCTGATATTAGGTATAATAAAATAGTTGATCTTTTTAAAGATGGAAGATCAACCCACAGGTTTATGAAAAGTAAAAATAAATTAGGAAACAGTTTTATTCTGGAAAATGCAAGCAAAGGTCAGAGTGATTAACTATCAAGAGATCATTAGAAAAGCATTTCTTCTTCCTGGAAGCAGACTGTGAAAGGAAAACCAATCAAAACTCATAACGCTGTGGCAAAGTGCATTGTTTGATGTCAGTGATTTAATTTTCCTTTTCCTCTTCCCCATTCCCCCCCTTTTCCCTTTAACTTTTTTCCTTTTTTCCCCTTGTCCCTTGGAACCAGGCCCAGCCTTGTTGGCACATTCCTGCCTTCTTCACTTTTTAACCCACTTCCTGCTTTTCATGGTATTGGCTCTTACCAATTTATAACCTCAGCTTTTTATTAAATACCTGAAAAATTCCCATCCCATTTTGGGCTTCAGTCAAATTTCCAAACAAAAATAAAGAGGTTCCTTACAAGTCAGATATTTCTAAACAGCCATGTGGTTAAAAGTATAGTCTGGAATCACTCAGAAAATAAATTTTTAAAGTTAAGGCTCTCCTGAGTGTCAAGCCTTTCAGAAAACATGAAAAGTGAAATAGTGTCCTGGTTTAGGGTAAATTTGGGAGGAAACCTCCGAAGGTGTTCCTCTGGAAAGCAAACCCAAATGCCCCTCCCCCCAGCCAGTCCGGGAAGAAACTTCCTCAGAGAAAAAGTGGAAAAACCTATTTATTTAATAAACAAGATGCCCACAAGCACAAAAAACCAAACCAAACCAAAACAAACAAACAAACAAAAAAAACACAACAAAAAACCCCACAAAAACAAAAAACAAAACCACAGAAAAACCCACCAATAAAAACCTCTCGCCGCTCTGAAGACAGATGGCAAACTGAGAAAGTCCTTGCCGTGGGTGTAGCTCAGCTCACTCAGTCTCTCACCAGTCCCACTCCCTCTGGAGGTCCAGGCCCTGGAAGGCCGCAGGTGTGAGCCCTCGCTGCTCCTCTGAGTTTTTCAGTCCAGAGCAGATTTAAATAGTCCCAAGAAAAAGGAAAAAAAACAGTCCAGGGAACTTCTCTGCCTCAGCTAGCTAAAACTAACTAAAAGCACAGGAGATCTCTGTCCCACTGCTGTCCGTGCCTCAGACGAACCGCCCCGGAGCAAGGACGTGTGGGAGTCAGGCAGTTTTCTCAAAACAATCTGCACGCTGCTTCTTTCTACCCCTTTGCTCCCAGAACCATTTTAAAGGTACAGAACTTAATATACAGCACAAACAGAAGAGACAATTGGGGATACAAGCATCATAAAGTCACCCTAGGACAAATAGGTAACACACAAAATTAAGATGATTAAAATAAGTTAGCCATGTATTTTATAACAGCAACTTAATTTTAGTAGTTAAAAGCAACAGTTTTGCATCCCAGTTCATGATTTAAACATTGTGGCTGTAAATAATAAAACATAAAAATAAACCATAGCTATGTCTTTATCTGTTGAATATCATGTTCCTGATGTAGCTGTTACCTGCTTGCTCTGTCACTGGGATGTGCAGTCAAAGCAAATTGAGATTAACTGTGAAAGTGGTATATATATAACATAAATATCTATTTTTTAGCCTCTTTCAGTAACAACAAGGGCTTTTTGGAGCACTTAACACTCTGAATTCTTTGCCTCATATAAAGGTGTGCCACTTAATAGTTCTTTTAGAGTGTTGTTGAAAGTAAAATCAAGTGAAAGGCGCCTTGTGGCGGTGAATTAGGTCTGTGCAGTGGACTAAAAAATACCAACACTGGCACAGATTTGGCACTCACGTGGACATTGACATTTATTTCATTAGTTTGCAAGCATATGGTTCTGATGGTTGAGGCATGTCTCTAGAAAGGCCATTAGTAATCAGAAACACTGGGGAATGCAAATATGTGTATACTTTTTATTACAAATACTGTAATAAAATATTAATTTTGAGATTTTATACAGGTATTTCACTGTGATTTAATGGTATTGTTTTAGAATGGGGGAAATATTTTAAACCACCCTGTGCCACTGGCACTTTTAAGTACAGCAATTTAAAACATGCTCATGAGCAGCAGCCATTTTTCTGTCAAACAAAAGTTTTATAGTTTGTTGCAACAGAAGAAAACCTGTGTTTTAGCAAGGAGATCTGTAGCATTTCCACCTTGCACAGTTTAAATTACTGAAACAGATTTTGCCCAATCTGGCACATGAGTGGTGGGAGGCAGAAACCTCCCAGGCACTTCTTGTCTTGTAGTTCCAAGCAGCAATTTCTCTAAGAGATCCTTTTGGAGCCTTGTTAAGATTCTGGATTGTCTTACTCTCTGCAAAACTGCTTAGTGAATTCTCCCAGTCTGTGAAGGCTTTGAGGATTTTTTTAGTTGCTGTCTGTGTGTAATAAATGCTGTACAGAACCATGGTTGTTCTGCATTCTGGAGCTACATTTCGAAGTTATAATTTGGAATCTCCATTAAACAGCTTTCTGTATGGCTTGCATTTTAAGGCTCTGCTTCTCTCCCTGAAGTCTAAGTATCAAGGGCAAAATGAAAGAACAGTCCGAATGATTCTCATGGGCTGTTGCTTATTAAGGAAATTAAAGCATTTAAGAATTTCTGGCTGTAGTTAAACCAATTCAGAAGTGAAGATTGCTTTAAATGTCTTAAGTTGTGTAATCCATTTAGAATTCCTTAATACAAGCCTCTAGAGAGAGGGAAAAGCTATAAAATGACACTTTGTTCTTTCTTCTGCTTATCTGTTGTCAAATTTGCACTTTGATAGCTGTGAGGAGGGTTGTGGCATCTCTGGAAGTGGGTCACGCAGTCAGGAATGCCAGGCTTCAGTTGGATGAAGTTGCCCAACATCTCTGTGAGTTTTATATCAGTACCAGGTTGTGTGACATCAGCTTTTCTCCTTCTCTGTGCATTCCTTACTTTGTGTTGACTTGTCTCCTCTGCCTGATTTGCAGTTTGTCTTACACCCCTGCCAGCAGTTCTGCTTCAGCATGCTCATTTAATACATACTGATTTTGTAATTATAAGCTCTCTTTCAAAAATAAACTCAACTTCTGAGATCTTGAAAGATATTTGTAATTAAATCAACATCAAAGTACGGTGAGTTTCTGGAGTGCTCTGGATATCCCACACTGCTGATTGCAGAGCTGTTCTCACCCATCAGCTCCAATGCTCCTGGTTATTTTTCTAAAATTGGGACATCTGTTTTCTAGATTTGTAGTTGTAATACGAAAAGTCAGTTCAACTGAAAAACTTAGGTTCTATGGCACTATTTGCTATTTAGTTAGTGAGGTGAATGCAGAAGGTTATTGGGGAAAAGCTGCTCTTGACAAGGGAGAGTGGGAGGGTGGCACACACAGAGTGCCTGGGACTGAATCTCTCATTAAACTCCAAACTAGGAGTTACTTAAGCTTGTTAGAAAGGGCTTTTACATTAAAATTGTGGTTCCCCTCTGTTATAAATTTAAAGAGCCAATTCCATCGAAAACTATTTATTTGCCAACGAAAATTTCAGACAGAGAATATCGGCAAAGCCAACGACCAAGGAAACAGTGCCAGCACTGGGTGAAACCACAAGTGCAACCTCTACCGCGTTACACTCCCCCTGGTTTCACACTGACCCAAGCCCAAGCCAGCCGTTTTATACTTTTTCTGGCTGGGCTTATGTGAGTCCGAGATTTCTAGAAGTTCTTTTGTCCCTTGGCATCTTCATTGATGAAATTTCGAAAGCAGGGTCCAGTTTTCTGAATGGATTTCCTGGGTGAGGAAAGTTCCTAAATACTCTTAATGTCCCAGATAAGATATCATCTCAGGGCCATTAGTCCTTATCGGGTGCTGAGCATCCTCCTCCAGGTTGTTCTCCACCTTCTATTGGTATTGTAATTCTTTTGTTTCCTTCTCCAGAGATGAGGAAAGCCCCTTGCAAAATTTCCAAACCCTGTACTCTGCTTGGGGGGGCTTTTTGGCTTTCTTAGAGAAGTACATTTTATTTTCTGTTTATAATAACAACAACATTATGAAAACATAAACTATCCTTCACCACAACAACAACATTATGAAAACATGAATTATCATTCACCACACCCTCTATTGCAGGTGGACAGGACAGTGGCAGCAATGCACAAGTGCTGTATCTTGGTTTAGGCAAGGCAATGAAGTTCCTGTAACAGCCTAAAAAGGTGGAGCACAGCTGTGTCCCTGCCTTCTTCCCCCTTCCACTGCAGTGCTTCCTCTGCTGGGGAAGGAAATCTCAGCATGCAAATCAAAAGTGCAAATGCACATCTGTCCTAGGTTACAATGTAAAATTGTGCCCAAGGTATGTATTCTATCCCCATGAGCCGTTGCAGCCAAGGTGGGGCAGTGTTTTCCTTATCTTCTGTTAATGAGCCCAACAATGCCTTCCCGGAAGACGTTATCTCTGTTTAATGGGCCATTAAGGACCCATTGCATGACTCATAGGATGAAATCATACCATTGTGAGATGCTCTGTCCAGGGGGAGGAGCCAAGCATTCCCACCTGGATATAATCCAGGGTTTGAGACCTCACAAGCAGCTTCTATCCACTGAACTCTCAGAGGAGACAAGAGCTACCAGACGTTTCTACAGGAATCACTGCTTTGACAAGAACATCTCATCTGGATTCCTGGAGGAAGACTGGACCCTTCTCATCATCCCTGGACCCTTCTCTCTTAGGATCATCTCTGCTCCAGCGGAACCACATCTGCCACTCCAAGAAGATTTCCGGACTGCTTCAAACACCCTGACCAACAGGGTGTTAGGTTGTATCATTCCATTTATTTCACCTTTTTTCCTCTCTTCTTCTATTAAATTGTATCTCTGACTGGGAGTCTCACTGGTTTTGCTTTCAAACCAGCACAACATCCATGAGTGAAATCTGTCTGTTAAAAGTTCTGCTTTGATGCTTCCTCAGATCAAATTCCAGTACACAGTAATAGGTTATAAACAAAACATTGCCATTTGGGCAGACCTGCTCTGACTCCTAAACTTGAAAAGGTGCAGGGAAGAGTCTGTCAGGGAAAAAGTCCACTCTGCATGATGGATTGGTGGTTAAGCACCAGTTCTTGGTGTCAGAAAGCTTTCCCAGTTTTTGGAAGAGGAGGATGGTGGCTCCTCTAGCTGGGTAAGGTGGGAGCTGTTCTTCCCCTTTGACCCTGAGGTGTTTAAACATTTATTGTTTTAACAAATAGAAACTTACTTAGTATGAATTGAGTAATCAGTGCTTGTAATTCCTGCAGATTATGTGCTTAGCCATTTCCCTCCAAACTGCCTTTCATTCCTTTGTGAAAGACTCTTTCCATCTGCTCTCAGGCAAAAAGAAATAGTCATTAGTATGCTTACAAAGTAGTTATGGTACAAATACTGTCTAGACTTAAAAATCCATGAGTTCATTTGCTTCATACAGACTTGCTTTTGCTTACTGAAGTAATTTACGTTGTTGGCTTTCACTTCAGAGTTTTTTCCAGCTGTGGACATGGCCATCCCAGTTCTGCATTGTGATCAGAGACCATTTAAATTTCTTATGCAAGAGGCACTGCGCCTAATCAAAATGTATCGTTTCACCTCTTGTTGTGGGGAGGAGACTCAGTCTGATGCAAACTTATTTTAGAAGGGATTAGTCTGCCCTTTGATACTATTGTTGTATTAATGTAAATACAAAATTCTTAGCTTGTGACAGGGACCAGCTAGTGCTCGCCATCAACATGAGATTAACTGCTTGGAGCATTTTTGTGGGACTAAACTGCTCTACCAGACACTCACTAAGCCTTCCTTAGCATGCAGACTGTGCAACTGCTCTCTCCAAAATAAGTGGATAGGATTGGTTTGAGATTTTTTTAAGAGGAGCAATTAATATAAGGAAAATAATAAGGTGAAGGAAATTATTACCTTCCATCTCAGAATAATATTGTTCCATCTCTTCAGTGGCTGTGATTTTCTACTGTAATTAAATAATAATATACAAAATAATCTTTTAATCAGTCCAAGATTTAATGATGCATGATGAAGTGAGTTGGATTCAGTATTTGTGTGGAGACAATATTGATGGATCTAAGTGCTTGTATTGGTCTGCCACTGACGGGAGTAATCTGGACAATACATTATTACACATAACTTTCCCTTCTTCATGTTAATTCTATATATTACAGTGATTCTGTAGTGAGTTGAAACACAAGTTTAACTTCTGCTATTGGCTTTTTTCTTTGTCTCATAAATCCTTTTATCACCAGGGTTTGAGGTACACACATTCAAGGTGCTGTATTTCTTTCCACATTCAAGCTGCAGGTGCTCTCTGCAAGCCAACCTTTTCTTAGAGCTAAACTAAGGGCCAGATTGACGCAATTTGGCACAGACTGAGAAATTTTGCTGCCTTTTTTCCTCTCTTTGGCCTTGAAGATTGGTCTGTATATAGGTTTTGGGGTTTATGTGGGTTTTTTAAACAGGGGAGAACACTGCAGTTCCTCCAGGCTATTTACCCCACCATCTGCACGTGTTCACAGAGACTTAAAAAATTCCATCCCTGCCTCTTACTTCTGACATCTTTCTGAACCTGTTGTCCAGGAATCCACATCATTCCTTTCTGAACTTTTTTATACTCTGTCTTCACTATTCCCTGTGGCAGGAAATTTGACTGACTTTTGAATTCTCAAACTTTCCCATTTCTTAAATGCTGCCTTTCCACTGTGGATGGGAGTCTTCATTGTCCTGTAAAGCTGTGAGGGTGAGGTGGGTTCTTTACTACTGTTGATTTGTTTTCATTTGGAAATGTTTTATCTTTTTGAAAACCTTTTATCTTTGCTAATACAAGGAAATAAATGGCCAGGCATTCTTTAGGTTGCTTCCCTTTTTTTTTGGGATCTGCTCAACCTTGAGTGTCTGGAGGTTACACGCAGGGCTTTTTTTCTGGTGGCTGTTGCTGCTGGGGTTTTTTTCTTTATGTTTTCCTCATTTTTTGTACTTGCCTCATGTTCCTACCTTCACGTCAGTTATTTATGTATTGGATTGAGTTGGTTGTTCTCTCTTGCTGTAACATTAAGTGGAATAATGTTGGAATGGCTGCTCCAGAGAGGCTTTGTCAGGGAGAGCCCTTGCCACTAAAGGCCCAAATGCTGCCTTTTATGTCCATTTTTGAGACTAGTTCTATTAAGTGCCTAATTTTCCTGTGGGGTGATGGGTAAATGGAAGGTGAGCAAGGCTCTGTCTTTGAGGAGTGCATGGGGACAGGCTGTTCAGGGTGTGCATTTTGAAATGGTTTCAAGTGAAATGAATGGGCAAGGAGACCAGCTCCTTTTTAATGCCTTTATTAAGATCAGCTCTAGGTGGGGGCCCAAGGGGTAGCACACCGCTGCTGCTCCCAATGGACAACGCAGGGGAGGAGGTGTTCAGCTTTGCCGCAGGGCAGAGCTGAGGTGTCAGTTCTCGCAAAAGTCCCTGGGAAGATACTGGCTTATTGATAAGTCCAGGGTAGTCATGTGCAGAGGGTACTATTTAAGTTATGGTGACAAGACACAGAGCCCCAGTAGGTTGCCTGATGTTTTCCCTGCTCACCAACGTAGTTTGGAGTCCGGTCTGAGCTATGGCTCGTTTGTTCTAGGAGTTTTTAGATATCAATTCCACTTCCTCTGGGGGCTAAGGCCTATGGGAATCCTCTTGATTTGCATACCAGGTGGTGTCATCGGTTGCCATGCGGTTGCCATGCAGGGAGAGGGGCAGGGGTGATTCTATGGGAAAGATACAATTTCAAAGAAAGGGGTCCCAGATAAGTAAAGGAGAAAGCATTTAGGAAAGGCATTTGCAATTACAATAACAATAGGTCTGAGCTAAACAGAGAAAGCCTTACAAAGGGTAAGGTAAATTGAATCTAACTGAAAAGGCACTTTACAGCATCAACACTCAACTGAATTCAGAAACTTGTATTTTATTTCTTACATCAAGGCTTTGTGCTGCAAGTAGAATTTATGCTTTCATAAATTAAAACCTTGCAAGAGTTTGAAGAAATTTAAATTAATTTCCCTGAAAGTTGAAGGCATTCATGTTGATTCCTTTGCACGTTACTGAAGTAGTAAATCTCTAATAAAAGGGTTTATGGGAGGAAATTGTGAAAAACGAGGTTTACTTTTTATAAAAATTTATAAGTGTAATAGAAATAAAATAAAAATAGACAATTAGAAGACAGAAAAACAAAGCTGCTCCGCCAAGGGTGCAAACCAGCACACTGCCCCTTTCAGATCTTTGGTTTTTAAGGATCCCTGTGTTACATATTCAATCAGAAACTAATGCATGATTCAAACATTCATTTTGAATATGTTTTCTTTGTAAGTTTCAAAAAACCCCCCAAGTATGCAGTTTTTATCTGTGCAGGGTTCCTCACGTCTGGTCAGGTCTCATAAATATTTCTCAAGGTTTTGGCCATTAAAGGTTCAATTGTTCTTTATCAGGAATCTTCACGCAGGAATGTGGGACAGCATCTCCTACTCTCTGGTCGGTTTTAGATGCCACAAAAAAACACCCCAGTCTACTATGTTACAATTAAAGAATATACATTCATTGCATTTTTAAATTCCACAAATTAAAAGGAAATACAGTACAACCTTCTTACATTATACGTATAGCATTCATCTCAGTATTTGTGAAAAGCCAATTCCAAAATATGCATTTATAACAAAATGCAGCTATTTTATTATAGTCTATATATATATATATGTTCCCTGTTCTGTCGTCTTTTGAAATTTGTCTTGCAGAACAACAACTTCATAAATTATTTGGACAGAAACTTGTTCGTTTGCCTGGGCTAGGGGGGAAAAAGTGTACAGAATTGCATATTCTACAACATTTTTTTGTTAATTGAGTGTGAATATTGTTATAAATAAACAGGGCAGGAGATGATTATTAACTCCTTAAATGCCTTTATTAAAAGGGGAAAGCTCAAGGGATTGCCTACACCTCTGCTGCTGCTCCCTCAATCACGGCCGAGGAGGAGGCCTGAGTCGATTCTGCTGCTCACGCTGCAGAGCCGGGAGTTCAACCTCACGGAAGTTCCCAGGAACTCGTTGGGCTCATCTTAGTCCAGGGGTGTCTTTGTTTCTGAGTGCCTTTCAGGTTATGGTGAGCAGGTGAAAAGGGTTTACAGGTGGCTGGCAAGATAGCTTCATGTCTTGCCAGCCAGGTGGCATTCTTTATGGGTCTGGATTATGTGCTGATTCGTTGTTGCTAGGGGGTTTTGGTGTTAATTGTAGTAAACATTCTGGCAAGGCTTCATGGGGGTCTCTGCGATTTCCATAATGGGCGTCGGTTTCAGCTTTACAGGCAGGCAGGGGGTCGGCAGGGAGCAGGAAGAGGGGCAGTGTGTTGGTTTAGGGAAAATTAGGGGGAGAACCTCTGAGAGGAAGTCCCCTAAAACAAACCTCCACCACACCCCCCCGCCCCCAGCCCTGGGTTTGGGAAGGAAATTCTTTGGAGGAGAAAAGTGGAAAAAATGAATTTATTGACAAATGACAAGAACTCTCTCCACCACAAAAGAAAAGGAAAAGGCTCAAGTTACTGTGGGGGGAAGGCGCAGAGCTTCTTCCGTGGGCTCAGAGATTCTCAGACTTCTCAGGTCAGGTCAGGTCCGGAGCTGGTCCAAATCTTCGGGGGGGGGGGGGGGGGGAAGGGGAAAAGGAAGGGAAAAAAAAAAAAAAAAACCAGCGAAAAAACAGGCAGCAGAAAGCAAAAGTGGCCAAAGTAGCAGCAAGCGAAGCAAGCAGCAGCAGCAGCCAGCCAAAGCCAAAAGCCAAGCATTGGCTGTTAGACATAACAACAGTCCACGATATGGGATAGGAGGCACTGTCAACCCAGGACAGGCAGACAGAGGGCAGGGAGCAGCAAAACCTCAGCAACAGGTAAGGGCAAACAAAACTGGGACTTGGGTTACAAACTGAGTACAAACTATTCAAGATAACAATATGCATAACATCAACAGAACATCCAATGTATTCTTAGGAGTCTTTAACACTTTTAAAGTAACCATCTACAGAACAATCAACATACAATAGGAGTCATGGAGTTCCAACCACATCAATCCCCCCTCTTTTTCTTTGATCGGGCCTTGGCCCGCATCAATTTCTTACTCCTGAGAGTATAAGTTTTCTTGATACTGATTATAGATTTTTTCAGCTGTACTAAGTTCTTTTGGGTCAGATTTTAATTTTGGGATGCTTGTGAGGTTTTTGGTATTACTTTGTGATATTTGGAGGCTTGCTTGTACTGTGGAAGTTACAATGCAAATGAGGCAGGGGAATATGCAGGGGATTAAGAGGAGGCTTGCTAATACACTTAGGGCTATAAAACCTATCTTTTTCCACCAAGCTCCTTTAAGGGACCAAAAATTGTCCCACCAGTCTGTCCATTCTTGAGTGCCTATATAATAGGCACCCTTCTTTATTTCTTTGGAAATATTACTCCCATCATTTATTTCAAGGCAGCACTCTGAAGAGTTAAATTTTCCACAGATGCCACCTTCATTTGCTAATAAATAGTCTATGGCTAATTTTTTCTGATATACTACTCCTCTTGTTTGGGCTAACTGGTAACCAATATGATTTAGGGCTAGGGCTGTTTTATTTGATATTACATCTTGCAATTTAATAATTTTGTTTAACATATATATTGGGATTTGGTACCCCCATGACTCATCTTGCGCCCAGGTGGCTGGTCCATATGTTTTTATTATTTCTTCTGGTGTCCAAATTTTACCTTTCCAGGTCTGAGTGCTGCCTGTATCAATTACCGTTCACTTTTGTCTGTTCTTTTTCTCTAGGTTGTTATATAGTGGTACTCTTAAGTTGTTTCTAGATTCACGTGGTAGTAGGAAGAAAGCAGGCTTTATGATTCCCACAGTGCAGCTACCTGCCCAGTCCCCTGGGAGGTGAATGTAGGCCTTGTCTCCACATATCCAAAATAAGTGCTCTGGGGCTTCCCATGAGGTGTTCTGGGTATCAAAAGGGTGTTCCCAGTATTTGGATATCTCTTTGATTCCCCAAAAGGGGTTGATCCCCTTGCCAGTGCATTGATGTAACTGATAACCTTCATTGTAAACACACTCAGTCTCTTTTTTGCTAATTGCCCAATAGGTGTCGGGTTCCCTGGGAATCCATTCTTGAGTTGGGTAGTCTTTTATTATTAGGGACCTCTTACACACCATCTTTCCCACGGATGTTTTATATCGTTCTCCTGTCCTTTTTATGCATTCCTCCCCAATTATTTTAGACTTTAGATCCCATTGCTCTTTTTTCCTTTCTTTGTTATTTGGGGGTTCTTGTCTCATTATTTTCCACCTTAAAATGTCTAGAGGAGCTAGACTGATTCCCTCCCAGGGCCACACATTTGACATTTGGGTGCTACCACAAATCCAACAATTAGTGAGGTTTAATTCATGACTTATTTTCTCAATTAAATCAATAAATAAGTTTTTGTTGGGGGACTCATCTATTTTAGCTTTCCTTACGGTTAAGGGTTTTTCTTTTACCAGGTCTACGACTCCTTCCAAATTAGTTATTTCCTCTAGGCAGAACCATTCTCTTATAGGGCACTCCCCAGTCAAGCGCTGCTTAAAGGTAGCAGCATTTCTTGCAATCCAATACTTTTTTTCCATTTTCCTGACAGGTAGCTAATTGGTTGGCATCAAAGCAAGTGGGATTTACACTGGTATGAACTCTGATAAGAGACTGTAAATTCTCTCCATCATAGATTGGGGAGTAACACTTTGAACAAGCTCCTTCTATCAGTTTGTTCATCATTAGGACTACTGTCAGTCCCCCCAAGAGTCCAGTATGAACCGCCCTCATCTCGCTCTGAGGTTTCTCTTTGGTCTCACCTGGTCTTGCCTCTTGGGTTTAAGAGCTTTTTAGACTTAGTGTTCAGAGTTCTTCTTCTGCTTGTTCCCACTTGGTTGTTAATTTTGGTTAGCTTTCGTGGGGGGTGCTCTATGAGAGATTTATAATATTTTAACATTTTAACTCTTCTTTGATAATTACTTAATACTAGTAATCTTATAAATCTAAACTGTAAAATATCTTTTCTATAATAATCTTATGCTAATATTTAACAGCAATAGTTACATTTTATCATAACGATTGTAACAATTATAATTTTGCTTCTGTGATACCAACAACTTAACAGCTTATGCAATCAGAATTTATATAAAACTTTTAAACAACAGTGCTTAAACTTACAGGTCACTTGTATAACCTTTTACCTGGCCCTTGGTCCTTTCTTAAGGGTTCTTTTTAGTGGGTTCCGGTGTTGCACAACAGTCCACCCAGGAGGGTTGTTTGGAAGATCTGGGCTTGGTAAGTTATTCGGGGGTGACACTGGTCCTTTTACTCTGGTGATATGCGTCCAGCCTTTCTCCTGTGTTCGGACCGCGGTGTGAGTGGTAAGTAGCACCTGGAAGGGACCTTCAAATTTTGGGGTTAATGGGGCATTACTCCAGGATTTAACTAATACCCAGTCCCCGGGGTTAATTTGGTGTGCATTGGTGTCGAGGGGAGAAGTCTGAGGGATGTATCCTTTTTTTCTGAGGTTTTCTAATGTTTTTCCAATTGCCTATAGGTATTTTTGGGTTGCAGTTTCTCCTTCTATGTAGCCTCCGGTGCTGTAGGGGGTTAGGAGGAAAGGGAACATCATTTCATAGGGAGAGACCCCTATGTCTGCTCGAGGTCTTGTTCTAATTTGAAGGAGGGCAAGTGGTAAACACTTAAGCCAGTTCATTTGAGTCTCTTCAATTAATTTGGTCAGTGTTGCTTTCTCCTGCTTTTCTTCCTGCCCAGCTAGCAGCTGCAGGAGAACTGGCAACAAGTCTTTCTGGGTCTTGGAAGGGAGGTGAGGTACAGGAGCCTTACCAGAGCTTTCTGGGAGGATTCTCTTGGCAGCATGTAGCAGCTAATGGCAGCATACAGGCAGGCAAGGCACGACACGGCTTCTCAGGGTGTTGGTTAGACAGGGTTTATTTGGGGGTCCCACACCGGGGGGGAGCGGCAGGGCTCTCAGAGGAGAGAGGGGGAAGGGAGGGGGAGCAAGCAAGAGCAAGCAAGAGAGCTTCCGCTTCATGTCCTCAGCTTAAAAGGGCTTTCCAGCGAGGGGGCAGATCCAAGGCTCGGACCAATGGGATACTGAGGGTAGGAGGGGTTGGGTAACAATTGGGTTACAATGAATGGCAACTTAGGTGGTGGTTTACAACAACTTGGTAATGAACCATACATTTTGGAGGAGAACAGAACCATTTAGGAAAAATGAACTACCACAGGGCAGTACATTTTTAAGGTTTTATTCATTTGCTCCACCCTGCAGGAGCTTTGGGGGTGCCAAGGAGTATGTAGTTCCCACTTTATTCCTAATGCTTCCATTACTTGCTGCAACACTTCAGCCATGAAATGTGGACCCCGGTCTGAGTCTATGTAATTTACTAATCCATACTGTGGGATGATATTTTCTAACAAGATTTTGACAACTACTTGGGCCGTTTCCTTTCTTGTGGGAAAGGCTTCCACTCAGTGGGTTAGGTGGTCGACTATGACTAAGAGGTGTTTATAACTTTGCAATGAGGGCATTTCTGTAAAATCTACTTGCACGTTTTGGAATGGTCTTTGAGCCAATTCTCTCCCTCCCGGTTCTGTTTTTCTCAACTTTCTGATTGACTTTTTGACAGATAACACACCCCTTAGTGATAGCCTTTGTTAACCCATATACTCCTAAACATAGGTTCTCTCTTAGGAAGTGGTCACATAATCCTTGCACACCCCAATGAGTTAAGGTACTCGGTGAGTACCTTTCTGGCCAAAGGTTGGTTTAGAAACTGTCGCCCATCTGGTGTTAGCCATTTCCCCCCTTTTCCTTGATGCAGCTCTAATTCTTTAATCGCTTTCATCTCTTTATCACTGTATGTAGGTTCTACATCTCTTTCTCCTTCTTTCTGGGTTCCTTTTAGGTTCAGAACCTTAACTGGGTCCCCCAGTCTCAATGCTGCTTCTTTTGCCGCTTGGTCTGCTAATTGATTTCCCTTCCCCTCAAGGGTATCCCCCTTTTCATGTCCTTTTATGTGCACCACTGCTATCTCTATGGGCTTTAGTAGAGAACTAAGCACTAGTTTTATTATTTCTTTATGCACCAGGACTTTGCCTTTTGAGTTCAAGTACCCCCGCTCTTCCCAAATTTTCCCAAAAGTATGTACAGTTGTGAACGCATACTTTGAATCGGTGTAAATGGTCCCACTGTCTTGTTCTAACAAATCTAATCCCCTTTTTAATGCGTAAATTTCACACAGCTGGGCTGACCAATTAGAGGGTAATTTCCCTTTTTCTATGACTTTGATATCTTCCATGGTTAGGCTTTCGACTATTGCATACCCAGAGACCCTTTTCCCTTCTATCACCCTCAAGGACCCGTCGGTAAACAACCTTCTTCCAGAAGGTAGAGGTACGCTTTCCAAGTCTTCCCTCACTTTTGTTTGAAAATTCATAAGTTCTAAACAATTGTGTTCCAACTCCAGAGAAGGTTCACCAGAAAGGAATTGTGCTGGGTTTAAATTTTTGGAGGTGGTCAATTCTAGATTCTCAGTATTTATCAGTGTGATCTTGTACCTCAGTATCCTGGAATCGGTTATCCATTCTGAGGCCCTTTGGCTTAAAATAGTTTTCAGATCGTGTGGCGTGTGAATCCGTATTTTCCCCTGTAAGGTTAATTTTTGGGTCTCCTCTACTAAAGTTGAGGTTGCAGCAATGGCTTGCAGGCAAGTGGGCCACCCTCTGGCCACTGGGTCTAGTAGTTTGGAGAGAAAAGCTATAGGTTTCCTGCACCCTCCCCATTCCTGGGTTACCACTCCATAGGCAACTCCCCCTTCGGTGTTGACAAATAGGTCAAATTTTTTTTTAAGATCTGGTAAACTCAAAACAGGTGCTGAGGACAGTTTGTCTTTTAATTCTTTTAGTTGTTGTTCATTCTCCTCTGTCCATTCTATGGAATCTGGGTTTATTAATTTGTTGTAAAGGAATTTTACACTATGAGTGTACTTGTCCAGCCACAACCTGCAGTATCCGAACAGGCCTAAGAGTTTTCTTACATCCTTTTTGGTTTTTGGCACTGGTATTGATAATATTCCCATAATTCTTTCGATACTCAGCTTTTTATATCCTTTTCCAATTATGTGTCCCAAGTATGTTACTTCTGGTTCAACAAATTGTAATTTCTTTTGGGACACCTTTAGTCCCTTTTCTCCTAGGAAATTTAGAAGATGTATGCTAGTGGCCTTTACTCTGATTTGTTCTTCCCCAGATATTAACAGATCATCTACATATTGTAAAATTTGCACCTGTTTTTCAGGGGTGAATTGCTCAAGTAATTTTTCTAGTGCCTGCCTGAATAGGGTGGGTGATTCACAGAAGCCTTGGGGAAGGCGTGTCCATCTCAGCTGTTGTTTCCTCCTTGTCTCAGGGTGGTCCCACTCAAATGCAAACCAATTTCTACATTCTTCTGCCAAGGGACATGCCCAAAATGCATCTTTCAAGTCTGTGATAGTAAACCATGCATGCTCTCGGAGGATTTGACTCAGAAGGGTATAAGGGTTAGGAACCACAGGGTGTTTGGTGATTGTTCTTTTGTTTATCTCCCTCAGATCCTGGACTAGCCGATATTTCCCTTCTGCCTTTTTCACTGCTAAGATAGGTGTATTATGGGGGGACATGCATGGTTCTAAAATGCCCTCCTTTAGTAACTGTTCAATTATCGGGGCCAGCCCCTTCTTCCCCTCTGGAGATATTGGATATTGCCTAACTCGAATTGGAAAAATTCCTGCTTGCATCTCTATTCTTATTGGTGGAATATCAAGGAGACCACTCCTTCCTCCTTCTGCCCAGACCTCAGGGTTTATTTCTTCTAAGTCTTTTGTAGTCAATTTCATTATTTTTACTCTCATTCTCCCCCCTTCTGGAACAACCCCTACCCTCAGCTAAACTTGTAGATCCCTCCCCAATAAATTACTTTCTACATCTGGTAAGTAAATAAAGTCAGTAGTTATTTGTTGCCAATTCCCTCGTATCTCAAAGTTCTCTATGACTGACGCCTTGAACGGTTTTCCCTCTGCTCCTATTACATCACATAACTTATTTCCTATTGTAACTCCTGCTTGGAGCTTGTTGATGCTGGATCGGTCAGCCCCAGTATCAACTAAGAGTTCATATTCTTCATGTTGGGGACCCACTTCAAAATTTACCATGGGCTCCTCCTGATGGTTCATCGGGTCCTCCAATGCATAGAGCCCATGACACCCCGAGTCCTCGTTATTTTCACCATCCTCTCCTTTTAACAGTTTCTCTAGAGCCTCCTGCTCCCTTTGTATGGCCTCATCCAAAGATAACTTTTGGCACTCCTTCCGTATATGTTCTATCTCCCCACAGTGGAAACACTTCCAATCCTCTCCTGGCCTCTTAGGGGTAACCCAGGGTGGCAGAATCTCCTTCCTTCCTTTCTTTAACAATGGCTTTGTGTTCCCTTTGTTCGGTGGATCTTGGCTAGTGTCCTGGGTTGTGGAGCCAGGGTTTGTATATTCTATTTTCATCTGTTTTAAAGCAGTTGGGGAGATGATTTTCTTTATCTTTGGTAACTCAAGGGGGGAGAGGCCTAAAGCCTTTGAGTAATAGGCCATTAGCACCTTCCCAGCCTGTACCTTCCCCCCCCCAGAGCGGTGCATCTGCATTTCTATCACGCTATTGTGAGATACATCACATCCCCCTGGCAGTGGGGTGGGGGGGGGTGGGGGGGGGGGCAGTTTTGCTGTCTGGATAAACGGAGACACAGAGACAGGAAAGCTGCTAGTTTTTCACCCGATTTCCTGGGAGGAAGACTGGACGCCTTCTCGTCCACTGGACCCTTCCCACCACAACTAGACCCTTTCCTACCACCACTGGATCCCTTTTACCATCACTGGACCCGGTTCTTCTACAGGATCATCTCTACTCCAACAGAATCACGTCTGCCACTTCAGAAGGACTTACTTTTGGACTGCTTTCAACACCCTGACCAGAAGGGTGTCAGGTTGTAGCTCTGACTCTGTCAGGGTTTTCCAAAATTGTTGGTTGGTTGGGTGGTTTTGTTTCATATTACATTTGTATTGTTAATATTCTTAATAAAGAACTGTTATTCCTATTCCCAAATCTTTGCCTGAAAGCCCTTGATTACAAAATTATAACTTGGCGGGGTGTGAGGGGTTTACATTCTCCATTCTAAGGGAAACTCCAGTTTCCCTGGCAGAAACCTGTCTTTCCAAACCGAGACAGCAAGATACTGCATTTACACTTTCTCCAGCTACAGCTACCATAATTTTGGCCTTTGTCTTTGTTTTCTCTTCCTCCCTTCTTAAATAGACCTTTAGAGCCTCTTTTAACAACTCATTTATTCCTTTTTCTTGCCAATCTTCCATTTTTTCTAATTTTCTTCTAATATCGGGCCACAATTTTGTAACAAATTGAGTTTTTAGTAATACTTGGCTTTCTGGGCTATCCGGGTCTATATTAGAATATAACTGAAAGTTCTTTCTCAATCTGTTTAGCCATATAGCTGGGATCTCATCCTTTCCTTGCATTCCATCAAAGGCTAACTTGGTGTTGCTACTATGGGGAACTGACTCCTTAATCCCTCGGACTATTAAACTTCTATAATCATCCATGTTCCTCCTGTTCTCTTCCCTGTTTGGGTTCCACCTCGGATCTACTATCGGCAGTTTCTGATCACCAGGGGGGCCCATCCGATTTTCCCTTTCCCATATTTGCATCCCTGCGGTCCAAATCATTCTTACTTTTTCAGGGCTGAATAGAATTTTAAGGATGGAGTTTAGTTCTCCCCAGGTGTAAGTGTTGGGGCCTAAAAACTGGTCTACTTGATTGGACACTCCTACTGGGTCTTCCACTAAGTTTTCTAATTCCTTCTTGAAATTTCTAACTTCTGAGGCTTTCAAGGGTGCATTCACAAATCCTATCCCTCCGGCTATTCCGCCCATTGGGACCTCTCTTGAGGGGAAAAGTTTGGTTTTTGATCGGGTATTACAATACGGTCCTCCCTGGGTCTCGGTTACTCGGGGTGCAGTCATAGGCATAGGGTGTTGATTGCCCCCAAGGGAAGGTTCTGAACTAGATGTTAGCAAACTCAGTTCCCAGTTGGGAGGTGGTGCAGGGACCATGGTTGGTGAGGGAGATCTGACTGATGTTAGGGGAAACTTGAGGTGTTGTTGCAGGATGGAAGGGGTTAGTGCTAAGTTGGGGCGGTGAAATAGGAGTACTCATTGGGGGTGAAATTGTTAGGGGACTGACCGGAGGGGGAATAGGGGTTACGGGTTGGGAAGGTTGAGAGGGATTTACACGTGGGGCTTGAGGATTTGGGGAGACGGCCTGAGGTACCTCTGGATGGACAGGGGGAGGGGGTAAATAGTTGAGAGGATCCCAGGTAGGGCTATCCTCTTCTTTTTCTTTCTTATTGCTTTTCTTTTCCTGCCCCTGTAATCTACAGATCTTTACTTTCTCATTCTTAGTACTTTGCTCTTGCCAGCAGGCCGCATACTGTATCTGTTCTGATTCTATGTCCCCTCGGGCCCTTAGGTGTTGGTTCAACTGGGAACACATCCACGGGTCTGTGGTCCCACACCATGGCCATTCCCCAGGTAGGCTTAAGGTGGGCCAAACCTCTACACAGTAATATATCATTTTTATTTTACTTAAGGCCTTAGTGCTTTCCTCCTTGTCTCACTGCTCTAACATCTTTCCAAGTGGGCTACCTGGTGGGATGTTTGTTACCTTAGCTCTCTCCTGCTCTTTACCAATCTTCGGTTTGCTCACACAAGAACCCATTCTCACTAGGTCTAAATTAAAATCTCCTTACGGTGCCCTTACCCAAACGGAAACTTTAATATAGGGCAACACAAACAAAAAAATTTCGATCTTCCTTCTAACCAAAGCTTCCTTAATGTGCCCCTACACAAAAGTAAATTTAAAGACGGGCGACTCAAATTTTAATCCTCACTCACTCCACGAACACCCGTCAGTGGCCCCAGTGACCCGTCCTCAGGGTTTGGGCGCCACCCCTGCCAGTGCTCGGAGTGCCCTGACTGTAGCCTGACGACCCGCCCTTAGGGCCTCAGCCACTACCTCAGCCAGCACCCTTTCCTCTTCTGTATGTCAATCAAGTCCCTGTAAGCAGCCGGTCAACCTGGGCCCAGGGTTCCAGTTACCACCCACAGCCAGGACTCGGACATACAGTGTGCGACTCACTCGCTCTCCCTATTGATAAGTCCCTCACACTTTGGGACTTCCCTAACTCTCACTCCCCTACACCCAGACAGTGTACTTCTGGGCACCCCCGACCAGTGCTACTCCGTACCCGGAAAGCGTACCCTCCCTTGGGCACCCCCGACCAGTACGAACTTTCTTCGCACCCGGAAAGCGTACCCAAAATACCCCTGGCCAATGTAGGCTCTTCGCACCCGGAAAGTGTACCCCCCACCTCTGGGTACCCCCGACCAGTGCGCCCTCTCTTGTACCCCGGCAGCTACTCTCAGGTGTTAGCGTATGCTAAACTGTAGCCCCAGCCGGTACCTCTTTCACTCCCCACACCCCTACAGTTACCCCTACTCTGGGCTGTAACCTCGGTGTGGTGCGTGCCTCACACTACTCCGGATCCCTCGCACGCTTGAGGTGACCCGGGCTGTCTCCCCCTACAGATCCTATGGGGGGACCTATACCCTCACGTGCCCTATGACGTGCCACTCACACACTAAACTGCCTCCGCACATCCGGAGGGGGCCCCCTATGTCCCTGGAAACGCCTCTCTCACACTGTTCTCCTTTTGCTTCCCTCCGTTCCTGGCCAGTTCCCTCGCGGAAGACTGGAACCGCGGCACTGGGAGGTCCACACTCACTTCGGGGATCCGAACTACCAGTCCCCGTCTCACTCACACTCCTCTCGCATGCCTCCACTCCCGCCACCGGTTTCTCACCAATGCTCCTAGGCAGTGTTCTGCGGTGTTTTCTTGGTCTGGGATGGCCAGCTGTCCAGGAGGCCCGAGGTCGTGTGGTACCTTCCCTTCCGTGGTCCTCTTCTGGCGTGGCTTTTATATCCCGGATGAGTCCCCAAATTGTTATAAATAAACAGGGCAGGAGATGATTATTATTTCCTTAAATGCCTTTATTAAAAGGGGAAAGCTCAAGGGATTGCCTACACCTCTGCTGCTGCTCCCTCAATCACGGCCGAGGAGGAGGCCTGAGTCGATTCTGCTGCTCACGCTGCAGAGCCGGGAGTTCAACCTCACGGAAGTTCCCAGGAACTCGTTGGGCTCATTTTAGTCCAGGGGTGTCTTTGTTTCTGAGTGCCTTTCAGGTTATGGTGAGCAGGTGAAAAGGGTTTACAGGTGGCTGGCAAGATAGCTTCATGTCTTGCCAGCCAGGTGGCATTCTTTATGGGTCTGGATTATGTGCTGATTCGTTGTTGCTAGGGGGTTTTGGTGTTAATTGTAGTAAACATTCTGGCAAGGCTTCATGGGGGTCTCTGCAATTTCCATAATAGGCGTCGGTTTCAGCTTTACAGGCAGGCAGGGGGTCGGCAGGGAGCAGGAAGTAGGAAGAGGGGCAGACAGAGAGCAGGCAGGGAGCAGCAAAACCTCAGCAACAGCTAAGGGCATACAAAACTGGGACTTGGGTTACAAACTGGATACAAACCATTCAAGATAACAATATGCATAACCATCAACAGAACATCCAATGTATTATTAGGAGTCTTTAACACTTTTAAAGTAACCATCTACAGAACAGTCAATATACAACTAGGAGTCATGGAGTTCCACCCACATCAAATATGGAAGTTAATTATGGGAAGCACAGCTTTAGGATGCAGCCTTCTTGCTTGGATAGAGTTCCTCCCTACTTTCAAAGCCAGTATTCTCCTAATCTGGGGTTTTCTGAACTTAGTTTTATAGAAGGGTGTTACTTTCCATCCATCTTAATCACAAAGTTCAACAGTTATTTGTCATAGCTTGCTGAATTTCTTTGCACTTTTGAGTTCCAGACAAAAATAAACTTTTGCTACATTGTTTCAGTCTGTTCAAGCTGCAGTTTGTTCAAGTTTTAAAGGTTTGTTAAGGGTACGGTGCTCCTTTGTTTAGTCTCGGTCTGGGATTCTGTCTCAAAACCTGCTGCTGTCAGTCATCCAGTCTGTTATAAAGAGCCAATCTTAATAAAAACAATTTATTGCAAAGGAGAATTCCGGACAAGAAATTGACAAAGCCAAATAAAGCAATAGACAGAGCCAGGGAAGCAAGGAAAGCGGTGCGCACTGGGTGAAAACCTCTCAACGTGGCCTCTACCGCACCACGTTCCCCCTCGAGGTTTCAGGAGCGTCCGGGCCAAAGCCAGCCAGCTTTCTACCCTTTCCTGGCTTGGGATTATGTAGTAGCGTTATACATGTCCAGACTTGTCTCTCGGTTTTGCTGTATCCCTGGGTGATGTGGATGGTCGGGGTGAGATACCATCTCAGAGTCATCAGAGGCTGATCACCTTTGTCCTGGCCATTCTTCTTCCCATTGGAACTGTAATTTCTTTGTCCTTTTCCTGGAGCCGGTGATGGGTTCTTGTGAAACTTTCTAAACCCTCTACTATGGGGGGGGGGGGGGGGGGGGGAGTTCCTTTTGGCTTTCCTAAAAACTACATGTTCACTAATATCTACTATAACAACCAGTATTATGATAGCATGAGGTATTCCCTATTACACATACCATATTATGAAAACATGAATTACTCCTTATTACACAGACCACTGCCCAATTCTCCTGAAAGTTCTAAGCCAGTCTCTCCCCAAACCAAATTTCAGTCGTCTGTATAATTTGTTTTCCTTTCCTTTCCCTGTTATATCATTAGTCTCCAAAGTCGATGTTTATCTTTCCCGCGTCCACGTGATTGGCCGGAAGTGACCGCACGTCCAAGCCCATAGAGTATATAGCCCGCTGTGCCCGCCGTTTCTGGGTCTGTCTGCCTGTTTGTCGCGGCGATTCAGATAATAAAAATCCTTGCATCTGAAACAGCAGATCTCCCTCCCTCATTTCGTCCTCTGCCTGCGCCGAAGAAAGGTTTCTAAGCTGCTGAACTGAAAGGTTCAAAGACGCCCGCTCCGCATCACAGCCAGGAGTCGGTGTCCCACACAATATCGCCCGTGCAGAAACCAGAGCTAGCACGGAGATTCCTACCACGGCGATACTACATGATCATGCATTTAAATATTTTCAAATTGCTGCAAACAGTTAAACTTGGTGTTATGTTGCCTATTTACATACCAGCTGCTATTCTTTTTATGAACAGAATGACCATTTGCATTCTCCTTGTTTATTTTTCACTTCCAGCATTTTCCTTTGGTGCTGTTTGTCCCCCTCTCCAACTCCACAACAGCCCATAAAAATATTATAGTAATTCAAGTTCTTCAGTTCAAGCAAAAATGTGGGCTTTGATCATAATATCAAATGATTAAACTAATGCAACCATAACCTAAAAGCTTTGATAATTTGTGTTTTTCAGAGTGTATTAGGAGTTGATTTCAAGGTTAACTCTCAAATGTGAATTTAAAAGCTACAAGGATTCTGTGGTCAATATAGATTCCCACCCCAATTGAATTAAGCTTAAAAACTTCCACTATAATTCTAGGATTACATGATTAGTAGTTCCTTTGGTACCCAGTATGAAATGGATAAAATTTAAAATAAAATCAAGATAATGGGTGCTATAAAGGCAACTCTATTGGTACCTTATGTATCTGAACATGCTCGTGAAATCAGTGTTATGGCTGATGTGAGTCTTTGCTTAGAAAGAATAGAAAATTGATTTTCTTCTGGGAACAGCTTCTTTATTTACCAGATTTATATTTCCTATGTGCTGTTTTTTAGGCCACAGTGACTCAATTTCCTTTTACTCTTTAATCTCATGTAGTCACAGCACCATTTTCTTTTTTCAGTTGCAAGAAAATAGAAAAATAAATGGTTCTTTAGAAAGTACTTAGTGGAACTTTTGGGCAAACTGCTTTTCAGCAAAAGATAATAAAAAACTCCTTTAAAAAAAGGAGTTATTTGCTTTTCTTGGCTGCACTGGGGGAAAGGGGTTTTGGGATTCTCTTCTTTTTCTTAAGAGCACTGATTTGGGAATTGTGCAAGAGACAAAGAATGGGAGAGAGGCTTGGGTTCCAAAAGGCAGCTTTGAAGAGGAAGTGCTTGTCCAATGGCTCTTTGTGATAAAAACGAGACTGACAAATGGACCTCATGGATTATGCCATAAAAGTCAATATTTTGAGTTCAGATTGTTTAAATTCTGCAGCTGGACCAGGAATTCCTCTGCAGAGGCTCTGTCACTTTTCATTCAGGTCTGGAATTTCTTTGTGATGTGGGATTGCTTCACTTTCACAATGGTGCTGTCCTTTTTTGCTCACAGGATGTATCAGTTGGGGTTGTTTAATCCAAATTAGCATCACAGTGCTTTTCATTAGAATAGCTTGTCACACAGCAAGCAGTTCTTTACAGTCCCCTCCTTTTTTTAATTAGTGTGCTGTACTCTGAGTCCTTTACTTCCTTTTGATTATCAGCAGCTTTTATTTTTTCAGACCTACCTTTGCTATTAACACAGCTCTGAGCCCCAGATATCAGTGTAATTTCAATGTAAAAAAAATATTTAATTTTTCCCCCATGTCTGTTCTTTAAATCATTCCTGTAACAGAAATGTCTGTTAATAAGATCATTCATTTAACCAAGTACATGCATTAAGAAGATGAAATCTCTGAACTCTAGTTAGTTTTTAATCTTTGAATTAGATTTAAAAGTATATTAGAAATAATAATATTAGAAATATTGGAATTTTTACCATAAATTTAAATTGAAATGGAATAACTTGAACTCATGGTAGAATTAAGTGGTGACATTTCAATGTTAAATATGATGATCTGGTATATTACAGTAGATTTTTTCACTTTATGAAGGGAAGGATTTTTATGAACAGTAATTCAGAAAAATATGAGTAGTTAATGGAATCATTCTCTTTCAGCCTATTTCTACTGACATTGTTTTTTCTCATTCTGATACCCTTTCTGGAATCTGGAAGGTTTATAAACTTTTCTCCCCGCCCCCCCCTTAGTTTCAGCCCAGACTCTCAAGAGCAACCTTGATTCGATGAACCAGCAGATCCAGCGCCTGGAGAAGGACATTGAGAATTTCCCTAAAACTCAGGATGAACACGATAAGTTTGTAGAGAAGATGAGCATATCCTTTTTGCACATCCTCACTGGTGATCTGAGCATTCTGATCCTCTGCTTAAGTGTTTACAGCACTTGAAAATAGGTTTTAAGTCTCTTTTTATGCATTTCTTCTAGAGCAGAGAAAAAGCAGCAGTGGGCGTGGTGAATGTAAGCAAACAGAGAACTGAAAGCATCAATAATCAGATTTTCAAGGGGTACCTGGACAGCTTTCCTGAAGGAAGTAATTACAGTGAGCAGCCAAACTCAGTATGGGGATTTTTTTTTTTCTGTCTGAAAGAATTATTGAATCAATTTTAGAAAAATAACAGGAGTAAAGTTGATATATTTATTATTTTAGCTCCAGCTGTGGTGGTTTTTGAAGGGCAGAGTAATAATTTTGTTAATGGTTTTAAGTTACATTTTTAACATCATTTTAGGGAAATATTTACATTTGTTTTCACTCCAAAGTGTTATGTTCTTTAATTTCTGTAAAGAATAGAGACTGTGGATTCTTTAAGCACTACCAAGTAAAATCTGTGGGGGACTGTAATATGATGTCTGTCTAGCTTGTTTTTGTATATCCAGTTTTCATTTTGTTCAAAAGTTTAAAGTGACAAGTCTACTGAAGATAGAAGAAGCTCACAAAAATGCAGCAAAGAGTGAGAAAAAGCTCTTTTTTAAAAAAAGAAAACAAGAACATCCCAGGTTTTTATTGTGCTCAAATCACAGCTCTGTGTAGAAATATGGGAGCGTTTGGAGTGTGGTGCTTGGCCAAGTCCAAGGCATTTTGTGCATTTCCAGAAGCTCAGGTAATTCCTGTGATATCTCTTCTTCCTTGCTGCAACAGAACTCATGACAGAAATCGTGGGGTTTTGGGGTTTTTCAGAGGAAAGGAAAAGGAGGGGATTGATTTTTAGATCCATTCCCAGCTGCTCATCATGTTTGGTAGGTGGATGTAATGAAGATTCCTCCCCGCTGCTGCGTCTGTGCAAAGTCAGCTTTTGGCAGGATTTATGATCTGAATGGAGTCAGTGACAGAATTTCACAAGCAGATATTTAACATCTCCTCTGTATGGATTTATTTTAAGCTTCTGACAACACTGCTGGAAAGTAGCTTAAGGGAGACAACTCCTGACTAAGTGAAAAATTGTTTCTTATTCCTTACATCTTCCCTTTCACCTTGTCTTGCGTGCAAGGTTAAGAGACTTGCTGCTGGTAATCGCTTTTGTCAGTTCTGTTATTAAACAAAGCTCATTATTATTTCCCTGAGTTTCATTCACATCAGAAAAACTTTCATTATTGCCTTGTAATTGTCTTGTGCCTTGTCACCTCATCAGAGGCTGAATTCTGTGCCCATTTTTGTTCATAAATTAGACCAATTTATGAAATACACCTTTACCACTGGTTGTTTTCTTGAGTTTGACAGCTGTGCTTTCTGGGTTACAGAAATTATTGTTCAGGGGCTTTTTGGGTTTTTTTTGCTGCCTATGTGTTTACTTACAGACATGATTACCATCACTCAGATGACTTGGTGAGGAAAAAGAGCCAAGTAGATAATATTTAACATTTTGCTCTCTGCAGCTTATCACCTGAATTTCTTAGAGAAGAAAAAGTTTGCCTGACAATGCAAAAGAGTAAAAAAAACCAACTTACTAATGTTTCTTTGTATTAGCAAAAACAGGAGGAGCCTATGAAATGTTTGAAAATGAATTATTCCCAGTGTCCTGGGAAGCCTGGCTTCAGGCCATGGATGTTGATTCCCAGGTAGATTGCAAGCCCTGGAATTGAACCAGGCCCCCAAAACTGTGCCTGCCTGCTTTTATCAGCCCTGGGACTCTGGGGGCTTGGCAAAAGAGAGAAGCCTGTAAGCAATTAACTGATTGCACTGGGATTTGTGTTTGCATAATTAATAGATCACCTGAGAAGTGATGTATTTCTGTTTCAGAAAGTCATCTCCCCTTAGATCAAGTGATCAAATTTGTTTCTGCTTATCACTGAATATTTTAAGATTTTCCTACACTCCCATATTTTTTATTAGATTGAAGAATCATTTTGGAGGGTGTAAAAATGACACCCTAGTCTGCAGTATGTATTTCTTTGATTTCCTCAACTGCCTGAAGATTTGTTGGTGATGGTACATCCTGAGATTGGAAAGTTATAGAATTTCAGGCTGAACATCTCTCTGAGTGTTTCAGAAAATTTGAGATGTCTCAGTAGAGTTTTAGGATGCAGCAATTATAATATTCAAGGCATAGTTTCTTGTTGCTGTCATAAACAAAGCTGTTTACCAGTAGTTGTGGATGAGAATTTCTTCAGAGGATGTGAGAGTGATACTGCTTGGAGTATCAGATTAATGTAGGAGGCCAGTGACAAGAAAAATGCCCTTCATAATGTGAATTTGTAATAATGAAATTAATATTCAAAATACAGAAGCAAATTCTGTCAAACAATTTTAGTAATTTTAGTTTTTCTAACTTTTTTTTTTAAATAAGATTTGGTACTGCGAGTGACAAAAAGATGAAGAGAAATTCTGCCTGCATTTTAATTTTGGATTTTTTTCTTGGCCAGTTTCTAAGCAAGATAATTTTCCCTTCACTTAATCAGTTTTTCTATTTAGCACGTACAGTTATTCATCTCAGTGCAGTGTGGCTGAAGAAAATAAAGGGATTAAAATACTCCTTCTGTGAATTTCTTGTTATATTAAATAACTTATGTGTGATTCCTGAAACAACTTTTTTATGATCTGATCCGTGACTGGAATTGTATTTTACCTGAAGATCAGTTTGTAAATAATTCAGCTTTAAATGGGAGAGGCTTCTTTTATAATTAGCCCTGCTGCATGCAGCACTGGGGAGTCTAATTCAACAGTTTAGAAAAGTAATTACAGACTATGCCAAATCTGGCTTACACTCCTTGTTTTATTTCAGTGTTTCTGCCTCTAATTAAAGATCTTTTCTAAAGTGCAGAACTCTGAATTTCATATTTGCTTGCTGTAGGTGTATACAGTGATTTCAGTGATGTTAAAACATGAGTGTCTAGTTGGGGATTGAGAGGTATTCAGATTAATGGAGTTCAAATGTAAATGTTATTAACAAAGATTAAAAATAGCTGAATTGAAAAGCAATTTCAGAGGGAACAAATGGAAAGTTGTACAGAGTTAACAATAATATTGATTTAGAACTATAAATACATGAATAATAAATATCACTTCTTTCTCCCTTCCAACATGTACACACACTAAAGTTTATTCCTCTAGAAAATAATTTGTTCCGCTGGAAATAAACAGGAGCTTTGAATGTTGTTCCAAGGGGCAGCAGGGCATGTATTTGGTCACTGGGTTCATGCTTTTTGTTATCCTGCTACCTGGACTAGAATAACTTTGGCTGTGTATATTTTATAAAATATGTGACATGAATTTATTTTTCCAGTGTGTCCTACATGAACTAGTATATCTTTAAATGTAGACCTTGTTTGGCTTTTCAGCTGGATCATTTACCCTAATAAGAGACATTAATGTGCCTAAACTTATTAAAATCTTTTGCCTACCAGAGCAATCAATGCTGCTGTGTGGGTTTTCTGATTGCATACATGTGAAGAATTAAAAGCTTATTTTTAAAGAATTACAAAATTAAGGGAATGATGAATGAAAGAGCAAAAATTACTGCAGATAGAAATTCAAAGCACTGTGCATTCATCTTATCATTAAATGGAACAGCAGCAATTTGTGAACTAATTTTAATTTCCAGTAAGGAACACCATTCATTAGAAGAGAATCCTTTTTATGGAATAAAAAAGCTGTCTTCCTGAAAGGCATGTATCCTCACTTGATGTGCATTTATGCTCCCAGTTCTATCTCATAACCATTACAGCCTCACAACTAAATATGAGGGGTTTAGTTCCTCACTTGATGCACTTCAATTGTACAGAAATGATCTGGGGGCAAGTCTGGGGACTTTTATGCAGTGAGAATGTTGAGGATTTAATGTGAATTAAACATCCGCTGATAATTCTCTTGTAGGAGCTGCACTGCAGAGTCCCTTACAGCACCCCCTGGGGAAGGAGCAAACGTTCCCAAAGCATTGATCCTTTGTTCCCAAAGGGTCTCAGCATCCTGAAAGGGCTGGGAGCTGTGCTCCTGTCAGTGCCAGAGAAGCAGGAAAGCAATTCCAGCCTGCCCCAGAGCAAGTGGGAATGGCAGGAACACTCCTGGCATCTCTCAGCACTTGGGATTTTCTCTTGACTTCTCAGGGAACAATAATTCCCTTCAAGTGTTTGGAGATGGCGTTTTTAGGAAAGCCTGGTTTTGTTTTTGGAACTTGAGATATACTAGAGTCTTCATTTCTGCAGGAAAATGTACATTAATATCTGAATTTGCTCATAAACAGGGGATTCTCACAAATAACCCCACAGGGAAATGTTTCTAGGAGCTTTTGTGTATGTCCCTTCATTTGAAGTAACTGCTTTCTGCCTGAGTATATTTAAATGTGGTTTTCAATGTAGAGGCATTTCTCAGGGCTTTGGGAACTGGAAGAGAGAACCATTTAATGATTTTTCAAATTTCAGGTCATGTATAAACCTTAGAGCTTTATAGATCTGCCTTTTCTTGCAGTATTTATGTAAAGCTTTTTTCTCACTATCTACAAAAATGACATTTGAAAACAGTTTAATTTGCAAGTGCAACTCTTGACCAAAGGAGTATTATGGTTATTTATTCATATAAAATACTTTTCCTAAGTATTGTGTAGGGAGAGAAGCCTACCTTCCTGCTTCTAGATGGAGCATGGATTTTATTTGTTATATTTTAAGTTGCTGTTCCATCATAGTGTAGCAAAATGAGATCTGAGCTATCCCAGGCTGGGCCTCAGATTCAGGCCTGTGTGGAAGTGGACAGGCCTGTGGCGCAGCAAAAATTCAGGTTAAGGTGTGTTTAGGCATTAGATAGGTTAGTTATAGTGTGATCACGGTGGCTTCCTTAAGGGTGAAATTGTTTGCATTCTTCTTTACACTGAGTGCCAATTAGAAAATGCTTGTTACTGTAAATTATCTGAAACTGTATTTAACCTGCCATTTTGAGATAATAATGGGAGAACACATGATCTAACCAAATTGGTCGTATCTGCGTTGCTCGGTCCAGCTTCCCATGTAATAAGGGGTTCCCTGGCTTCTTCATAGAAGTCATCAGAGTGTTTTCTTAGAGTGTTGAGTGTTTCTTTAAATTTATTCCTTCTGCTTACAGTTCAAAACAAGCTTTAAGGGGCAGGAATCAGAAAGTTGCAGCTGTTTAAGATGGAACAATGATGAACTTGTTGAAACTTTAGGATTTGTTTAATATCAATAAATAATAATGAGCATCCAGCAGTAGGAGGAAACTTGTATTTGGTATTGATTATTTAAGACTGTAATTTTTGTAGTTGTTTATATTTAAGTATGAGAAATTATTTCTTGGAAAATAAATGTGTGATTAATTTAACTTTCTATTAGCTTCATACAAGAGAACCTCTATTTTTTCCTAAATTAAAATACTAAGTGGAAGAAAAAGACTTTGCAGTGCCTATTGAAGACACACCACAGGAAAATAATGATTTATTTACTGTTGAATCTTTAGTTTTATGAGTTTTATGTTTAAGTGGAAAATGTCTTAAGCAATAATTACAGGCCTTATAATGCTGTACATCTGCTTTGCAATTAATTTTAGTATATAAATTGTTCAAGTTTCAAGGAACTTTTTGAAGCAGAGCCAGTGCCAGGAATACCTTTATTTCTTTTGCCCTGCTACAGACTTGTGTCAATTTGAATTCATTGGTGGTAATAAAATCTTCTTCAGAATATCCACCTTATGCCACCTATTCTATATGGTTTTATGCAAAGTGATTAACATGAGCAAAGGAAAAAGTATCACATGGGTGGTGTACGTTAAATTTTGCATCTAGGATGCTCTCTTCTAAGCTTTTGTAGCTCTTAGACAGCAAAATTTGTGATTTGAGTCTTAGATTTGAGATTCCAGTGATTTGCTTGGCTGTTTGACAGCCCCCGAGTCTGTGTGCCCCAGATTTGCATTATTTTGTATTGCCCCAAATGCGAGGAAAGAATCCTTAAAATGCACTTTTGGAAAGGAAATTGACAATGTATCATCTTCTGAGAGGTTACAGTTAAAAACCTTATATCTCTGAACACTCGCCTGATATTTAAATAGGGCTGCCAAAGCAACCAAGACACACACTTGATTTAACTGCTCGTGTTTGTAATTCTGAGAAGTACATCTGAGGGGCTGCTGGATTTCATCAGCATTGGCAGGAAATCCCCCTGCTGATAGAAGATAGGAAGAATTCATTTGTACAAATAATCTGCTTTTCTTTTCCAAACTAGAGGCTTTTTTCAGAAATTCAGGGCATTGGTGAATAAAGAGAGTTTTCCTTCTCCGTTTTTGCACTGCTAATTGTTTAAGCTCATGGCATCTGAGTAGTTTGAATCCTATTGAAGAACTTACCCTGCCAAGTTAAAAATCAGATTACAAGCCATTTGGGCTATATTTAGTTACTTATATTCAATTGACATTATTAAGCTATAGGGGGAAAAAACCCACCAGTATTTGATGTTGTTGAGCTCAAATGTACTTCAGTTGTTTACTTAGTCTTGGGAGAGTGTGTCTCCCCAGCACATAAAATGATCTGTGTGTGCAGAGCTGCCTTTTTACAAGTAAAAGTTTTAAAATAAGGTAATTAGTGGGTCAGAAATATGGCCAGGACCTCTTGCAGTTAGAGGGAACAACATTAGCAGCACATTCTGAAATCTCAGCCCTGAGCAGCCCAGCAACACTCACACAAAACAATCCCAGAAACTGAAATTTGTTTGTTTATTTATTTGGAGGGGCTGTTGTTCTCTGACAGTCCTGATAGAACTGTTGGCATTCAATTTGATTTCCACTGAGAAATGTCCTCTGTGGCCCTGTGGCATTTACTAAGCCTTTCACTTACCTGATTTTTCACCCTGGGATAAAAAGAAACAATTCCTCCACTAAAAGAGGTTTGAAATATTTGCATGACTGATGTCACATTTGGTGTGACTGGATGTTTGTCATGAAGGTCAATAGATATAATTGAATTAAGGTGAGGTTAAATGTTCTGATTCTGCTGCAGATAAATATTCCAGACCTGCAGCTCATTATCCCCTTGTGTTTGCTGGGATGTGCAGCAGGTGAATGCTGTGAATCTTTGGACAAAGTTAACTTCTAAAAATATAGTGCTGAAAAAAGGCAAATTATTTTGCTGTTCTAATAGAATGACTCTCCTTTTCTGGTCATGACTGAAACCAGTTGTGTCTGGTTTGTTATTTAATACAGTAAATGGCAATGTTGCTAATTAGTGTCCCCAATAATCATCTTTTTAAATTAGTGGGGGAAAAAATCAATCAATTTGTCATGATCCCGTTACAAACCTAATTTCAGAATTGCTGTGCACGTTTTTACACTGGCCATTTAAAGGGAAATGCTTTTCCCTCATTTGCTCCTGTGCTTTGAGCATGCATGGTTCCTAAGCTGTAACCCTTGTAGAATTAGATATTTCCCAATTAAAGTTTAACCTTATGGAAAAACAACTTTAATCTCCTTCTGCTTGGTCAAGTCCAGTTTCCCTACTGAGAGCCAGGATAGCATGAACATTTCTTTGGTAAGAGATGGCTGAGGAATTAAAGTTTCAGCAGTTCTAGTCTTCATTTTCCTGCCCTATGCTTTGTTTATTCTGAGTAAATTCTAAGAGAGCTGTGAGAAATCCTGGTGGAAAGGACTGTCAGTCTGCCTTCTGTTAAATCTGAAAGTTTTAAAAGTCAGGGTGGAATTACAAGGGCTTCTTGTGGGGTTTTTGGAGCAGCAGGTTTATCTTGAACCAGAGCATCACACCATCACTTCAAACCTAAAGCCCCTCCTTTGTTTTGCAGCCTCTTTTTCTTAGCTTTAACGAGCCATGGTGAAGCTTTCTGGGATGAATGTAAGTGATGGGGGGGGTAATCACTCCAAGCATGAAATTTTTCTTATGGTATACTGAAATTCTGTATTTTCCTCAGTGGTGCACTAAGCATCCAAAGAATTGTTAGTCTGTTTTTATTGCAAAGCATCAAGTAACAGACATGCTGTTTAGATATTTCATGTGAATTGTTTGATTTGATGTAGTCTGCATGTTCCTGTGTGATATAGAATTTGAAAAACTTTAAATTGGTCAGGTCTCATCTGGCAAGATTCTACATGTTTATTTTTATCCTAATATGGTTTTTTTACAGTACTCTGCTTGGTACCTGGCTTTATTCCCTTTATTATATATCTATGTGTTTTATTGTCTTGATGTTCATTGTTGGGAAAAGAATTCTACCCTGGCCTGCATAATTGATCATGAGATATCCCATTCTTTTATGAACAAACGTGATATGAGCCAAGAGGGAGCTATTAGTAAATCAGTGTTTCAGTGCTTGACCAGTAATGTGAAAATTGTTGATTTGCTTTGAGACGAGCTCAGCCTCAGACTCCAGGCTGCCTTAAGGGTGTGAACACAGCATTATGAGAGGTAACAAAATGTTCAGTAGGATAAGGGATCACTCAGGTTCTTCAGGGGCTGGTGGGAAATCCATTTTTATCTACCTGCTTCAGAGAGAGTCTGTAACAAAATTTAGTCTATCAGCTAAATTGCCGGATTAAAAAAAACAGTAAATAATTCACATGCAAAGAAGAAAAATACAGTGGATCAGGAATCGAGATCTAATAGTGTGAGGAAAAACTCCATTATAATGGAAAAAAATATTAATGGACTTGTGCATCTAGGAGGATGTGGTTTATGGCAGGATCAATTGTACACGATCTGCTCTTTTTTATGAGGTAAAAATCCAGAAAGTCAACACAGTAGGAATTGCAGTATTAACAATATGTTCTGCATAAAGTAAAATTAATTAATTAGAGTATTTGCCAAGGGTGTGTTCTTTATTTTGTGGTGCAGAGATGGCACAGTGAGAGTGCTGATTTCATGTTTTTCTGTTTGTATAGATGCCATACACCAAAGAAGTCAGAGCACTGCAAATTGTTGGACAGGGTTGAAAGTAAGGCTGGGAGGGTGATGGGATCTCACAGAAATACCTGTGGGCAGGCCTGGGGGGAGGAAAATCACAAGCAGTACACAGAGACAAAAAAAAAAAAAAATGAAAGAAAAGGGTTAGTAATTCATCTTCATGAAAAATCCTGTGATTTTTAATAGGAGTATTGAATCTGTGAACTAACATAAAACTTTCTGTGTATATGCCCTCACTCATGTCTAATAAAAGCTTTTGTAAACTTTCCCAGATGGTGAATTTACCCAGTTCAGCTAGATTTTCAGGGTCAGTTGGGACTCATTTTTTGTTACCTTACTGTTGCTCTTTAAAGGTGTTTTCTCTCCTTGTTTCTCCCTTGTTCAGAGGTGTACAGAAAGAATTAATTCTCTTGTCTTGCCCAACTCAACAGTGCTTTTTAAAGAGCTTTCCACTCCCTTTCTTATCACATAATATTTCTTTTCTTTATTTTTTTTCCACTTTGATCCATCTTAAAGCAAAGTGAAAGTGCTTACTGTGTTCCAGGTGATAACTAGGATTATTTATGTATAATCTTTGCTTGGATTGAATTTGAAAAGCACCTAATAATGTTGTGTTTTACTGCACAATCTTCATTTCTCTTACAGCTATTTGATGTCAGTTAAAAAAGAAAAGACAAACCCCTTTGGAAAATGATCCTTTGTATTTTTACTGGTCTGGACTAAGGCAGAGTTTTCATAAAGTTAATAGTTTAAAATACAAGAACTTTGGAACATTATAAATGAAAATTGTGTTATGCAAAGCACAATATCAATTCTCTTTGACAGTTTATTTCTACCTTCAGATTTTCATTCCTCTTTACAAAGGAAAGCCCTGATATGAGGAGATGTAAGATTATATTGGTTCTTTCATACTGGGTTGCAGTAAGAATTCTGTGAACAGAAGTGTACAGATAATCTGTACATTCCATTGCAGTGTGAATAAAGGAAGAAATTGGTAAATGTCACAAATGGGGAGGCATAATGATATGCAAGAGGTGCAGCTGTGTGACAGTCAAGAACTTCCAGTCGCTTATTTTTCAAATTTTCTATTTCTTGAAAAACAGATATTCTGTAAATTGTATAGTATGGACTTTTGTACATTTAATTGCAGACATTAGATCAGAGATCTCTGTTGGATTTTTGGTGAATCCCTAAGAGGATGGAGCTGTGCCCCAGCAGGGAGCTCTGTTCTGTTCTGCACCTTGAGACATCCCCTAAAATTGTGCTGAGAGCTGAGGAAGATCCAGAGAGGACTGGGGACAGGGAAGGAGGAGAGAATAAAAAGAGCCTGTGTTGGCTGGCTGGGGACAGAGAACGTTCTGACAGCAGTCTACACAGCACATGGAAAATTATACAGGAGAAAAAAATCTTGTAAAGATTCCAGAGAATAAAATACCATGAACAGAACTCTACTTCTGTACCTGGAACAGAGATTTAATGGCTCCTTGATTGTGAATCGTTGCCTGAGGTAAACTGGGCTTTCATGTTTAAGTTTATATTAAACCAAGTTGTCCAGATCACTAAAAGATATTTTTGTAAAGGATTGTGCTTTATTAGAGGGATAATCCATTAGAAATCCATTCTCTAATTATTGTATACTCATTTTAAAATCAGAAATTGAAGGGGAAGTGCACTCTGTAAATCCCTGGAGCTGCAGCTTTTAGATCTCAAAATCAAACTGTCCTGAGATTCTGCTTTAGCAAAACTGTTGGTGTTGATGGAGCTGCTTTTTGCCCTCCACACAGAAACATTTATTTTTTTAAAGACTCACGTGTATTGTTGGGGAAGGATGTCACTGAGCAACAAGAGGTACCTGTGAATAAAGGAAACCTTGATTTCAGATACTGATTGCCCTGTGAGTCTGCTCATGGATTTTCCCTCTGGCCAGAACAGTTGTTTAAGGGATGTTTTCAAGTGTCTGTTGTCTGAGATAGAATTTTGAGGGATAACTTCACTTTCCTGACTTTTCCTTGGTTTGATCCCAGTCACTGGGGACAAGGCTGTTTGTGTGCAGGCAGTGGTGAGCTTCTAGCAAATAACTGCCCAATAAGCGATTAATCCCAAAAATGTGGAACCATTTCTAGAGGGGAAAGAGGAGTGGAGGGACATACACCACTCAAATCATATTTGGTGTGTGGCTTTACATATGCACCTGCTATTCAAAATACCATTTAGGTGCAAAATAAATTCATTTTAGTGTAGTCTTTAATTTTTCTCCTCTGCTTGAGTTTGTGAATATTGCAGCAGTTGTTTGTGCTAAACAAATCTAATTTTGAATAAAGGTATTCTATGGTTTGGGGTTTTTTTCTAAGGTGACATAAAATTCCTTTTCCTCCTTGATTTGGAACATCTGGGCTCTTGAAACATTATACAATCAGCAGTTTTTCAGATTTCTCAAGACAAGAAATTGAGGGCTTCTGCCATGGCAACCCTAAAGGAAACCTAAAAATATGGGGGGGCGCATTTCTCTTTTCCTTCTCCAACCTTTACCACCAAAAACTTTCTCTCCATGAAGTAACCACCAGATCTGATTGAAGCTTGTGAAAAGTGCAAGTGGCAACTCAAATATCCCTCCCTTAATGAAACCCAGCTGAAGTGAGGAAAAGCTGCATGATCAAAGAGAGGGAACGTGGCTGCAGCTTCCCTGAAAGACTCAGGGCACATCAAGCTGTAATTATTGTTTAAGGTGTCTGATTGTGTGATCCAAAGCTAATAGAATATTTCTATGAGTGGCCAACAGGCTTTTGCTGAAATACCTAAAAACTGTTTTTTTTAATTTTTGTTAGAACATGTCAACACTTTGTGTTATTTGAAACAGTCACAATTAATTTGAATATAATATGCAAACAAATTTTACAACAGCATTTCGTTTGTACAGGCTGCATTTCTGTTGTTTTCTTTCTTGTTTTTATTCATCTAAAGAGATTTTTATCTAATTGTTCTCCAGGGAAGGGATGCTACAAATCCATTACTCTGGTAGCATTTTCTGTCTGATACATGCTTTACTATCATGTTCTCGGTGTTGCCTTCTAATTAATGCAGGAATAGTGATTAATTGTTTGCCACTACAAAATAAAAAATATATATTTGAATTTGAAAAAAGGCTAGAAATACCAATCTTCATACTGTTTCAAATTATTTAAAAATCAAAATATCACAAATGAGAATTAAGAACTAGATGATTTTTGCCAGGATGAAAGGTTTGGTTTGCTTTTAGGGGTTGTAGAGCTTGTAAAAACTCTCTCTTTAAAATGGGAGTATGGAATTTGGAGATTATTTCTCTGTTACAATAATGGGGAAAAAAAATCTGAGTTCAGCAACTTTCTTTTTCTTTGAATAATAAAACCCTCAAGTGGTTCAGGTTAATTTAGGTTAATGCCTAGCTCTAATTTTGGAGTGCTTTTTTTGTTGTTTGTTTTAAGATAAGGCCTTGCCTTCTCTCTTTAGAAATTCTGCTTTTTGTGTTCCCTTTGGAGACCCAAAAACCCCCTTATTTTTAAAGTTTTCTTTTTGCTACCACATGAAATTCCTAATTTGCCACCTAAGTCTTGGAGCCAACTTCCCCAGTATAAAACAGTGGAGCTTTGCTCCTTGGGCTGAATATTTTATAAAGCAGGCCCTTGTTTATCAGTTTTTGCCCAGAGACTTCCTCTGGGACTTTTAGAGAATTGAGCAGTGATCTTTGTGTCCTCATTAACAGGAGTATAAATAAAAACGTAATATTGAAATGATGTTGACAAAAGCTTTCTCCTGTGCATGGCAATGTGGTGGAATCAATGGAAATTGTCTTTTCATTATTGAGAAGTTTGAATGCAGCAAAGTTCGGAACTGATATGATTGCTTAGAGCTGGGAGGAAGTAAACACTGACAGATTTTTTAGTGTTTACCAAGATGAAAGTTTATGGCCATTTAGGCACGTCAAAGCTTCATCTGAATTAATGTGAATGAAGTGGTATTCTGAGATTTTGGGAGAAGGAGCAGGTCACAGCCAGGGTTGTTCTTGGATGGTTGTGACCTTTCTGTGCTTCATTTCGACAAGCACAAAACCCACTGAAATCCTGTCTTTTTACAATGAATGCAATTGTGTTACATAATTCTGATAGTTAATGATAATTTCATGTACTAATGGAACAAAGTGGGAGGGAAGAGCCCTCCTTGCTCAAAGATAGCTGAGAATCCACTGTTTTTTTGTGGTTTGGTTTGTTTGGGTTTTTTCCTGAGCTGTTCTGTCAAATGCTGAATGATGAGGTAATTTGCTTTGTAATGAGGAAGAAATTCTCACACTGAGGTTTTTATGGGTATTTGATTAGGGAATCTTTAAGCTTTTCAGAAGCATATGATTTTGTGTACACAGATCAAGTTGGGCTCCTGCTATAGCTCTCGGTTTCTTTGGGTTCTAATTTGGGTAAAGTGAAGTGTATTGCAATGAAGATTTCTGCTTTTTTTTGTTTGTTTGTTTGTTTGTTTTGTTTTTGCAAAGACTTCCAACAGGAAGAAAAGATTAGGGATGTAATTGTGATTCATAATTATCTGTATATGCTCCAGAAGTCTTGGCTGCTGGGCAGTCACAGAGATGCATTATGGATGGAGTGTGAGTGATAAAATTGTTAGCATGTGTTTACATCCTGATAGCAGGTGAAAATAGAGCTATCAGTGGAAATGACTTAATGCTGTTAAAGCTGAATTTCTGTCTTCAGTTATGAAGTTCTGTTTGCATTGCCACAGTTCAGTTAAAATAATGCTCTATTATGAATGAGCTGGGAGATTAGAAACTAAGAGCTCTTGTGCATCCTTCATTAAAGATGATACCACTGACTCGAACTTTCTCTTCTGACAAGTTAAAACAGATGGTGGTTCTTCAAGCCAAAATCCTGCCCTTCAACGGTATGCAAGAAAATGTGGAAAAAACAAGCTTCTGAATAAAGTATTCTCCTACTTGAACAAGCACCTTTAAACTTGCTAGTAAAAAGTCTGTGATTTTTGGTTTGGTTTAGAGTGGTGAGAGTGAAACCAAGTTTAGAATTTTTAATTGAGCACTAGGTAAAGCGTCAATCTCTTTTCTGGAAAACTGTTGGAATTAAGTATTGCTATTACACAAAGTTGACATACCTCAGATTCCACACTCATTTTTTTTTCATGAAATAGTGTTGGCATATCTGGCTGTGCTCCCCTGGAATTACTCCATTGGCTCAGTCAGTACATTTCAAGGGGATGTTTAAAACTACTAATACTTAAGAAGTAGGAAGGTTGGATGAAGCACAGAGTGTGACAGTAACTTTGTTAATATTGCATGGTCTGTGACTGGGAACTATTGTCTTTACAGCTCTGCCTTGTCTTCTTCCAAATTAAGCACAGTTGAAATACTCAATTCTTTCTTTGCTCATCCCGTGCATCCGTCTTGCTGACATCCTTTTGTCTTGCAGGTCATCTGTTAAAGATATTTCTTACTTGCAGTTTGGTACTTAATAGATAAAATATAATAATGTGGAAATCACAATGTCTGTTTCTAGAGTGGTGCTTTAAAATATCTACTTTTGGTGTCAGTACTGGGGTTTTTTTAGTGCTTACTGTTATTTCGTATGTGAGTGTGCAACATCAATGGAAAACTGGGAGCTCTGTCTCCAAGAATAGGCTGCAGATCTGGAATTGTCAAAGTATTTTTCTTTTTTCAGACTTTTCGGTCATTTTGGGGTTTGTATTATATTATGTAGGATTGTTTTTAAAGCCTCCGCTAAATTAATTTGTACATTTATATGTATTTCTTTTTGGTGAGTTGCTCACGATAGCAATCTGCTGACTTGAAGGCAATTCATATTTTTTCTAAAATGTTTAGACTGTGCTCAATAATTCAGTAATGTGCCATTATTACCTATTTAATGTATTCTTGCCATTAAACTTTCATTTCCTTTTGTGCAGTTAAATATCACTGAAGACTGAACTGTACCAGGTTTATCTTGAGATGAGTGACTCAACAGTCCAAGCTTGAAATTCTAACCAAGCAGGTTAAACTTGTTTTCAATAAACTGAGAATTAGGTATTGCCACAGCTGTGGCATTATATAGGCAGATATTGTTTCAAAATCTTAATTTTATAAATTAATATCCATCACTCTGTTGGTTTCTGTTTTTAAATGAGCTTTACGAGCTACCAGCTTTGCTCTTAGGCCACTGAGGCTTCAGTTGAGAGGATTGCTTGGAAAAATTGATAAAGTTTTCAATCATACTTTTAAGAACCAATTTTTAAATGTCTATTTATGTACTCTGCCATTAGTTAAAATGGGCAAATCCAGGTGGAATACTTGGCATCTTTCCAATGGAAGGTATTTTCAGCTTTGTTGTGCTTGCCTGTAGCTTGTGCAGTGACAGTTACTCAGCAGTATCCAAGTGCTACACAAACGTTGTGAGTGGAACATCCACCTGAATTTCCATGCTTTATTCTGCAGTTTGCTGACTGTTTTCTGGAGGATCACTTTTGGGTTTAGTCTAATCTCAAAAAGAAACAGGGATTTTTTAGGATTTCTCTCTGTCTCTTGTCCCCTGTTTAGTTTGCAGGCTCGTTGATGTTTTGCAGAGAGCCTGGGATCTCAGAAGTGGTGTGGAATTAGAAATGTGACATCAGACAGGCTCTCAAATGAGAGGGGGAAGGTCTGGGGAGAGGCTGGAGCAGAGCTCTGCCCTGTTAACAACCAGAATTCATGTGGCAGGAGCTGTTACAAGGAAAAGCCACAGGGAGCCAGGCTGCAGGGTTTCTGTAGCTCTGGGAATCACTCATGTCTTTTATTCTTGGGGGTTCATATGTGCAGCAAACACTTTCATCAGCCACAATTCACTATCAGCAGAGCTGGTTTAATCCTGGAGCAGATGTGTTTTTCCTAGTGATTTGTGACTGTGGCTCCAAACAACCCCACAGAAGAAAAGAGCAGACTAAAACACTCTTGCTTTGAGGCAAACCAATATTTCCTTTAGAGTAGCTTACACCCTTCCTCTATTTGCAAAATAATTGTTTGTTTGGTTTTTTTCCATGTAGGGAAAAGAAAGCACCACAATTTTCTATTTAAAAGCATTATGTCAAACTTTTAATGATGGCTGCTGGGATGAAAGTCAATCTCAGTCACCCTTCTAAGCTTCCACACTTCCTAAGGAAATAAACAAGACTTCTGTTGTTCCATGGTGTTTTTCTCACTAATAATTTCTCAAAGCTGTTAGTCAGTTTGTTTGTGGATATTTCATTTTTGTAAATTCAGTGAAATTACAGAGTTGAGATTGTGCCCCAAAAAGTGAACCTAATACAGGCAGCCTGAGGCATGAACTTGTGTGGCTGGGCAGGAAAGAATCCACAGAGAAGAATTTTGTAATAAAAGGTAAAGAAAATGAGATGTCATACTGTATGATTTTGTCATTGATAGTTATGCACATTTTACCTATAAAATGGATGTGTGTGAGGTGGGGGACACGACTTCACTTGAGCAATGAGATCATAGATTCTCACAGCAAACTCAATTTCACTGTGTTTTCATAGAATTCATTTTATAAAATTGTTCATCTCTTCAAATAAAAATGCCCACAGTATTAAAAAATTTTATAGAGCAAGTTGTATTCTCTGTCAGTGGCAAATCTTCACCATTGGAAAGAGATCATTTAATGGAAGTGTTGGTATGAACTTACAGACATTAATAATATTAATTCATAAAATGGTAACAATAGTATTACTATTAATATTAATTCATTAAAATGTCCTATTTGGAAGCAGAACAGCACCTGCACATTTTGCAGTTGTAACCTTTGTACTGAGAGCTCTTTCCTTGTGTACTGTTTCCTTTATTTTCTGTGGTTTTATTTTTATTCCTTTATTTGTGCTGCATTTGAGTCATTTTCCTTAACAAAACCTCACAGCTTTGCTGAAAGTGCCCGAGAGCAATATGAAAAACTGTCCAACATGCACAACAACATGACAAAATTGTATGAAAATCTGGGAGAATACTTCACCTTTGATCCCAAAGCAATAAGCATAGAAGAATTCTTTGGCAATCTGAGCAACTTCAGAACTCTGTTTTTGGTGAGTAATACCTGCAAAATATTATCTATTTTCTTATATATTTTTTCCTTACAATTTTAATTCTTTCCTTGTCTCTCTATTTTTTCTGTTGTGCTTAATTTTGTGTTTTGTTCCATGGCAGGAAATTGGGTGAACGCTTCCAGAATTATTTAGATTTTGGTCATGACATATTGTCCTCCACTGTGTAACTTGGCAACTCAACTGTGGATAAGGATGAGCCAAATTTAATTCAAATTTGGTATTTTAGCAATGTAATTAATCACTTTTAATAGACCAGGGCAAACATTAAAAATTCATAGTGAAGCTTTTTTTTTTTTTTTTATCTGTAAGGGGCAAAAAAATTACAAAAAAGAATTAATATTTTCTGCAACATTTTGATGCTTGCAAGAAGTTTCCCCAGAGGAAAAATATGCTGAAATTCCTTTAAACTGTAGGATTTACTTTGAAAAAGTAATAAGTACTGATAAGAATTCAGGACCAATGAGGTAAGACTGAGGGTAGAGAACATCTCCAAATGTTCCCTAGAGCATGCACATGTGTTAAATTTGTCCAGTTCACATTGCTGTAATACCTTCCTGCTTTCTCTAAGTGGTCTCATTAATTTATTTTAGTATTTTGGTGATTGGCTGAAGTATAATTCCAAATATTTTGTAAATGTTGATGGCTCCTTTTTTTTCCTGTTCATCATTCTTTTATGTTCTTGCTGGTGGCTGTCTATTGAATAAAGCTTCTTTCTTGTGCCATGAGCCAGTTTAGTCTAGAGGTTCAAAAGTTGTTCAGGTTGCTGGAGGATCACAGGAGTGAAGTAAAGCATTTCCACAGGATTTTCCTTTGCCAGTGGAGCACGAGTCAAATTCAAGCCTGGAGAATAAAGAAAAAGGTGTATTCTCTTGGAGCTGTCAACTGCAGAGAAATTGAATAAAAAGTAACAGAAAGGGTGATTTGTTGTGGGTTTTCTTTTTTCCTCTTTGCAGTTAAAGATCCACTGGATAATAATATGTCCTTAATATTTAGGACTCTTCTGAAGAAGAAACATTTTTTAGATTTTTAGTCCTTTATTCCATTGAAAGTAAACACAAATTTCACCCTTCCTTGAGGACAACTGAAACCTGATCTGACATCCAACCCAAAAGGATCAGTCTCTTATCAAATAATGATTAATCAGTTGCCTGAAGCAAGATGCCAGTTTGTTCTTTTCCATTTGTGCTCTTTAACTTGCTGTCTCATGTTCTCTGTCAAGTGACTTGTAATGTTTTCAGGCTGTCACTTTCTGAATGTTTGTGTTGGTGGCAGAGGATTTCAAAACATCCACCAAATCTGTCATGCCTAGGTTTGTAAATGGACATCAACTTCCTTTCAATCTGATTGTGCTGTGGAAGTTGTATGAGATATTCACCTCAGTACTAGATAGGAAAATTGCCTTTTTTCTTACCCATTTTTTAAATGTTTTAGATTTTGTTTGCTCTGGGGGCTTCCTTTTCATGCAGATGGTCTTAAAGGTGAATTTTGAGTCTAAAAAATCCAAGTTGTTTTTGGAGCAGGAAAAGGGATTTTTGGGTGTAGTTGTATGAAATGCAGAGAGGCTGTTTTGTTCAGTGGAGTGGTATTTTCTTATGGGGTAGACAGTTTTATCAGTGGTGACTGCTTCGCTCACATTTGTGTAAATGCAGGTCTTTGAATAAGGAATTAAATCTTAAAAGACATTAGAAATGTACTTAGAGAAAAAGGGTTGTATTCCAGTTTCAGGCAGTATTTAAGCAGATGTAACTCATCAGGTGGCAGAATGAGAGATGGGTTTGGTAAAACACCAGTGAAATAAATTGTCCTTTTGTATCAACACTGGTATTGATTGATAGCTGCTGTGTGCCCTGCAGTGCAACATCCACAAAGTGAAAATCTCCCCAAAATGAGGAGACACATGAAATGCTCAGGAAACTGAACACTTTTTACTGATGACCACTACTCTGGGCTTCAAGATTTTGTAAGATTGATGCCCTGAACCAGACAGGACACAGAACATCTGTTATGTTGCCTTCATAAAAAACAGTTTTTACCACAGTGGATTCAGCATCCTGAGTAGAAATGTACCTGTAAGACCTTTCCTTCTTCTTAATATTTGTTTATAACTTGCTTCAAAGTAAGTTTCAAGCTCTGTGACTCAGGAGTGGGGTTTTTTGGTGGCTTTTTTGAAATGTCCCTAGAATGCAGCAGGTCATTTGCTACAGTAATATAACTCAATGAATATACAATACATAAATAAATACATAATAAACATCTGATTTACTATGAAATACAGTGCATAGTCAGGCTAAATCCCCAGCTTTCAAACTCATAAATTGAGTTTGTAATTCAGGAGTGGTTTAAAAGAAAGGTTCTATTTATTCGTTGTTCTCTCTGGTTATTTGTCTGGGGATACGCTTCATCCCTTCTGCCTAAAAAGTAACAGTTCTTTAATGCAGCCTGAAAGAGAACAGTTTCCAGCTAGCAGGAAGCTGGGAAAAAATAAAGAATAATGAGCAAGAAGTATTTTCTTTGGCGAAATTTCCCAAGTGGTGGTACCAAAAGTGAAACACTGTTCTTATTAACAGGCAATATACAGCAAGCCCTTCCTCCCTGAAATACAAACCTTTTGTAAGCTCTCTCAATTCTCATGAGTGTATGCATTCAGCTAGTGCTGAGCAGAGTAGGTTTTAATCATTATTCTGAACAAATCAGGAATTGGATGTAGGCTAGGAAAGGATACAGGTGGTGGAATTCACACAGGAGCAGTAAACTCAGCTTTATTTACAAGGGGTTAGTGCTGCTGGAGAAGTGCTTTATTCATGATGTAAAGCACAAGAATGGCATTTATCTTGGAAGCTCCCCAAAAGCTGTAAAAATAACTAATAATAAAAGAAATTAAACTGAGCTCAAGTACACTGTGTTGGCAAGTGTAGAAATAACTGCCTAGATGGAGTTGGATTTTGTTCTGACCTAAGTTGTTTCTCTGTTGAGGTGGTTGCCTTTGTGGATGGGGTAAAAGCACTGGATGTCATATTTCAGGGTAGAGATGCCACTGATTAAGGAATATTTCCAAAAGTTATAGGGGAGAACATGGTCCAGAGGAAACCATGAAGTTAAATTTCCTGATCTTGAAAGGAACAGGATTAAAAAGTTTTCTTTAGATTTTTTGTTTGTTGGTTTTATATTCAGTGTTGGTAGCAGTGAGTCCAACTGAGAAATGTCATTATTTCCAGGCATTATCTTTGGAAGTTTGTAATATTTAAATGAGGATTTTGAATCTTCATTCCACTCTGAAAGCAAACCATAGTTGGGGATTTTGGCTGAGGCAGAACTTAAGCTGTTAAAAAGCTCTTGTGAAGCAGTGACTTCATTATCTGCTCTGAGTGAGTCCCTTGGGCCTGATCCTAAATCCAGAAGAGACCCCTCCACAGATAATGTGTGCAGGCTACAGATGCCAACATCTGCACTTAAATATTTCTGAAAATTAGACTGAACCTGACTTCTCTAAAATCTCCACAATTTTGTTTCACATATATAATCTTAGTCTCATCATTCTGTTTGTTCCTATATCCTATTAAGATAATTTGATAATTGGAATCCATATTTGTCTTAATTGTGATTTCAGATCGATCGCTGCATTATTGCAGCTTCATTTAGCATGCTGATGTTGGAGTAAATTACAGCTCGTTCACTTCCTGAAGTTCATATTTGCTTGCTTAGCATGTTTAGGAAAATCCAAGCAGGCTAATGGAACTGGATAATCCTGTCAGAACTCAGAGTGAAGCATGAAGTGGAAGGTGTAGGAAACCTCAAGGAAAAAATTGCAGCTGTGTGTGTCCCTTCAGTGTTGTTTTTTTCACATTTGTTATTTCTTTGCAGTGTAATGCCACACACCCTCTGCAGTACTTCCTTCCACAGTCCACCAACCATGTCTTTCAGGAAGTCTGCAAAATCTTTCCAGCCGAGGCGTTTTTGTTTTGTTCTTTAATTACATTATGTCTTTATATACTACGCTGTGTGTAATTCTCACAATCTCTTTTAAAATCTGTTGAGAATTTCCACCCAGAAACTTTGAAACCTTTCAGTATGTCACACTGAAGGTCCTGCTATTAAAAAGAGTAATTCACTTTTTCTTCTGGATTCAGGCTCTTGTATGAACAGTTCTTACAGACTTACCTTAGAATGAATTTTTGTTAAAAAGTCTAAAGGATTGTGCTCATGTGATGATGTGCCAAAACACTGATTTGTCTCTTCCTTGTTCCAGAAAGATTGCTTTTGGAACAAAACAATAATTGGTCTGCCCTGGGCCTTGATTTCTCTTTTAGGATTGTACCCAAACAGACAACATTTGTTTTCCTGGGGCTTTCAAGTTGAGTGTTTTTTGTAAAGATGATGATGCACCTTTGGTTTTTTGTGTGTACTTCAGCTCTGTGTCTCTATCAGGAATAACCTGAATGAGGTGTGTCTGTTTATTCTGCTGTCCAAATATTGATTGAAGGGAGCTGGAAAAGCAGTCCCAAACCTGTCCACTCAAGGGCTATTTAATAATGATTCCAACTTACACAGTCGAGTAATTAAGTGATACCATGCAACTTTTCATTGGTAGTGTTAAATTTGGTTTAGTGAACACTGCAAACCTCTTCTGCCTGGACAGTTTGAAGTGTTTTTACATGCCAGCAGCAAACCCCTCTCCCTCCCTGCCCAGGCAGCAGTAGCTCCATTTGCCAAGCCCTTAATCTGTCCTGGCAAGCCCAGGATATTTGTGCCACTGGGGTGGCCCTGCTGTCCCAAACTTCATCCTCTCTGCTCACTGCTCCACGGCCACCCAGCAGGAAATTCGTCTGCTCGTTTAATACCAGCTCCTTACATCTCTTTTCCATTATTTTCATAGGGATAACAATGTATTTAAATGTGTTATCCTCCAAGGAACATCCATTAAAGATCTTCCTTTTACATGGAAACTGATTGCTCAGTCTGCTGTGTTTTAACTCTCTGAATTTCTGTAGATTAACTTCCACTTAATCTGAGTTTGTCATTCCTAATGACTTATGACTGAAGAAGATTATTTTGCTGGAACTTCAGCTGACATATTTTGCATTTGCAAGGCAAATTTGGGGAAGGCCTGAGGGATCACAGGCAGCCCTCATTATTGGTGCATGACCACTTTGTAGCCAGCTGCATCTTTAATATCCAGGGAGATTTGTGCATTACAGTTTGTTTTCTTTCTTCCTATTTTTAATAATTTACCTTCAAGAGTCTATTTACAACTGTGTCAATGTATGAATATGTTTGTCTGTCAAAACTGAAGATATGTACAGAATGCAAGAGATGCATTAATTTTTTATTTGCTTCTTAAGGAAGCTAAGCTGTAAACTGGCAGTGCTGAGTACCAGAACTGCACTTCAGTGAATCCTAATAAACACAAGAGGGAACATCAAACTATATGTTTCTTCCACTAACTCATTTAAAAAGAGATAATATTCCTTGCTGAATCTATTTCTCTGCTAGGAGAGACAATAATTTGGTTTTGTTTTTATTATAACAAAGCAAACCCACACTCAAACTTTCTCTGACATTTAATTTGCTGTTGAATTAGCAAAACTGCTTGGCCTTATGCACCAACCAAAATAACAGAGGGTCATGAAAAGCACATCAATAAAAGGGTTTTATGCATTTAAATATTTCTGTCTGCTGAGATTCACTCAAAAATAATTTCCTTTTTTGCATGCACTTACATGTTTTCAGAAGACAGCACATAGATGAGTACTTTTCAAAATGTGTTCTAAAGCTGTTGGGAAGGCTTTTATTCTTACCAGAGGATTGCCTCTTTGTCTGATTTATAACTGTTAGATAAATTTAGTTTTAATTGGAGAATAAATTTAGTTGTGTAGTAGATCCCTCTGAACAGTTCTTTGTCACTGTGGAACTATATTGCAGTAACAAACCTGCTGATTTTTATTCCCTCTTTTAAAAGCAGTGCCAATTACAGAGCTATTTTTTCAGTCTTGAAACTGATCTTTACCTTTTGAGGTAATTTAGCCTGTAAAACTACACAGAAAGGGCATCACTGGCATTTGATAGTTTAAAAAACCTGTTAATCTGGAATAGCACTGTTCTGTATTAGAAGAAAACCACTGCAACTCAAATGTTTGGAAGAGAAAAGGTCTGGAGGAGTATAAAAGCATGCCATGAGAGAGAAAAATAACCCTTTGCAGTAGAACTGTAGAAAATGAAACCGAAAGGGTTGATATAATTCAGGCAGAGCAAATGCTGTAGAAACCACTGTACACCTGAGTCAAAATTCTCTTTATTTACATTAATCATCAGTCAGTTTTGAGAAACTGTGATCAAATTTATTGGCAATATTAATTCAAATAGAAAGTATGTTTATAAATATAGGTGAGTATAGATTTATTTTCCTTTTTGCACTGACTTTGATAGCAGGTGGGAGTATGTTCTTGCCAATGATTTATTTCCAGCTTTCATCTAACTCTGACTGAATGTATAACAGTAAATGACATAACAAATATGGAATGGTTGAGAGTCCAACTGCCTGATGGAGGGTAATAACAAGCAAGCATATTCCAGGTGGTGGATGGGTGTAGATAGATAAAATGGGGTACTCTCACACAGCTGGCAGTATTTTGTTACCTTGCTGTTCTTCAAGAAGATTAAACCTTTAATTTGAATGGCTTTTTGGGTTTTTTTAAAATCACCATTGGTATCAGTTGTATTTTATGAAGTGCAGTCTGAATTTCCACAGAATCTTCCTTCAGATAAAACTCAATTTGGCTCCAAGAGAATTTCCAGATAAAATAACTTTAGAGCTTGTTTAGTTCAGTCTGCTGTAGATTTCTGGGTAGAAAATGTGACAGAATCTGTGATCTAATCACTAAGGGCTAGTGAGCTACCAGTGCAACTATGACGTTTCATATTTGCTTTCTCTCCTAAGACTGGGGGCATTTCCTTCCATTACAGCCTGGAAAGCTGCAGTAAAATGAAATCTCTGAACATGCAGTGACAGAACTGTCCAAAACCAAAAGGGATAAGACATTGAGTTTGTCCTCTAGTTACCTTTTTTTTCTGAAAGAAAAGGTGTTTCTGGTGCAGCTGGCTCTGTGATGGGGCAGTGAGTTCAGTTCTTGGTGCAGTTTGAAGTGAGCACCTGGTGTCCAGAGTCTCTGCAAACCAGAGATGAAATGTGGTGTTTGACCTCAGGAAACTCCTGAAATGGCACACTGAAAGATACTGCCCCTTGCTTGAATGAATATTCTGTATTTGGGAGTCTTGGATTTTTAATTTTCTAGTTTGTATAACCTGTTAGCTCAGAGACCTTTTAGTCATAATCTAAAAATTCAATTGTTTTCCATTTCTTCTCCTGTGTTTTCTGTATTTTAGTCATCCAGACTGGCTATTTCATCAAAAATTTTTGATGAATTGTATTTAAATTCTAGCACCTGAGTTTCAGCCACTTGTAATTGAATTTCCATCATAGTGGAAACTTGGCTTCCTCCCCACTCATCCCTCCTAAGACCATGGCACAGGCTTAAGGTAGACTTGCAGTCTTAATAGGGAAAACCACAAACATATTGCTGCTGAAAAAAGTTTTTTTTCCCTTCATCATAAATGCAAAGCTATTTCAGTTTCCATTGCTCTGATCAATAATGCTCACATGTACAAGTGATGTGGTACATTATGTTCCCTCCAAGATTTATGAGGTTGCTCCAAGTATTGGGTCAAGTCCCTGGTTTTTTTTCTCTTCTCATTTAATGTAAACACAGGATTTGTGCAAACCGGGTTATTCTGGTTGTCCTCGGTGTACAGACACTCATACTCATTTCCTCTAATGCAGGAGGCATTAAAGGAAAACAACAAAAGAAGAGAATTGGAGGAGAAAACCAAGAGAGCCAAGCTGGCCAAGGAGAAAGCTGAGCGCGAGAGGCTGGAGAGACAGAAGAAGAAGCAGCAGTTGATTGATATGAACAAAGGTAAGGCAGCATTTTTAGCTGAGAGATTACCATTAAAAAAGGCAAAACCAAGTCAGGAGTAATAAACTGAAGACTATTTCTGATCAATATGGGAAATACTTGCTGACAGTTCTGAAAACTGAAAAAAGTTCACTTTTCCAAATGGAAAATTCTGTTTTGTTTCAGCCTACCTGGTCATGTCATTCAATTTCTGCCACTTAATGTGTGTAATGCTCCTTTCAAGGCATTTTGTTGTGAATTATTGGCTTTTATTGCATTTGTAGCACTTAACTGATTTTTTTTTTCTTATGGATTGACTTCTTAGAAGTGTCTTCCTTGCTTTGTTGTTAATTTAATTCTGTAAACATCTCTGTAATCAAGGTATTGTGGCAATTAATGTCTTTCTTTTTGGGCTTGGGGGGCTGTGTTAGAATGGATGTTCTCCCAGTAGTCCTGTTAGGAGCTGGAAAATCTCGTTGAGCTTGGAACCTGAGTACAGAGTGACATTTCAGCATGACAAAAAGCAAGGTGTTGATTTTGTCAGCTGGGAGAATATTGTATTTCACATGAGACCTCTCTGACAGAGAGGAAGGTAAGAAAGCAGAAGGGATGGGGTGGGCTCAATATTGATGTCGTGCAGATTTCCACAAGGTTGTAAAATAGAGGCTTTATTCTTTACCTGACTCCAGAAGACAAGCAGAGGTAAAACTGGATTCAGGCAAGAGATTACTTGCAGTTTTTTGTTCAGTTTCTATGAGTTTGTGTTAATCTGCTAATCTGACCCAGCTATAAAAACACCTGTCCTGGTTATCCATTTAACAGGGAAAAATGCTGCAATGGTACCACAAATCCTGTTATCTTTGGCCTTGCTTGAACTGGCACTGACACTGCCTGGAATATTCTGTAACAGAAATTCTTTTCTATAGATGACAAACTTTATTATCAGATCATTTAAAGATGAGTCTAATTTCAGTATAGCTATAAACAAAATGTAAAATTTAAACAAAGGGGATGCATAAATACATTTTCTTTTCTTTTCTTTTCTTTTCTTTTCTTTTCTTTTCTTTTCTTTTCTTTTCTTTTCTTTTCTTTTCTTTTCTTTGTAAAGTTAAACTAGTGAAGGTTTCTAACAAGACTTTTCTAACCCATTCTTTCAGCATATGAATAATATTTTTTTAATATTTGCCACCTGCCAAAAAAATGTCCATGGTAATATGGACAGACACTTTTCTGTGAGTGGGATAAGAACCAGCTAAATATCCCTCCATCCCCGTCCCTCTGCCAGAGTGCTTGAGAGAGTTTATTTGAACTACCACTCAAGACAATGCAAGGCAGAATATTTTGTGAGCTGTTGAAAAGTGTGGAAAGCTCACTTGGATGCTGTTGTCAGTGACTTGGGCTGTGGTTAAGGGCTGGAGCTCTGAAGTTACAACTTGTAAAATTGCCTCATCTCAGTCCTGAGAGCACACCTTCCTTTTTCTGCATCCCTTCACTTTTCAAGCAGGTGAGGAGATACCTCTCAGCAGTGACATAGATGCCTCACTACACTGACAGCATTTTGCTTTCCGTCATGAAAGTCTTTTCCTATTAAATTATGCAACTAAAGTTTCATTTGGCATTGTAGTCCTCTCTTAATGAAAATGCAAATATATGAATGTCTTTACGTGGCCCAATGCACCAGAACTGCCATTTAAATAACTAATGTTTGTAAACCTGTGACACAAGGTTGATTTAATACTTCTAAGATATTTTTTTCCAGTTTGTAAATATTTTAAAATATCCATTTCACATATTACAACTCTGCTGCTGTGGTAGGCAGAGGGCTAAACCTCCATCTCCACTGGATTCCATGAAACTGATATTCAATTGACTGTTTTTGCCAAATAACTAATTTTTTTTTCTTGATGCAACTACTTCTGTATGCTCATTGCTGCTTATATAGTTTATAAATTTGTCTAAGTGAATGTGACACAGCAGACTTAGGGGAAAGAGGCAGATGTCCTCTCAAGCTGTCACTTGGATGAGGTGATTTTCACCCAAAGGCTCGTTTTAACCTCACCCTCTCTCAGCTCTTTTTCTGGATCTCCCCGAGTCAAATTTGATCTCAGTGCTACAGCCTTTGAGGTCAAAGCAGTTGGGTTCCTGCATTTTCCAGCTTCTTGTGTAGTTCCACAATAAGTATTTTTCCTGTTTTCTGACTCTTCAGTGACCGCTTTTTGGTGGTCTCTGGAGAATCCAGATTAGGTTAGTTATAACTAATTAACTTAAAATTAATGTCTATTTCTTGGTGTAACTGTAGAAAACCTCAGTGTGGCCAGAAACAAGAATTGTTCTAAATATTTCCTAGTGATGAAGTAACTCAGACTTTGCCAGTATTTTGAAGACCACACAGTTTGCTTTGTGTAACTGAGCTGCCACATAAACACTACATCTAAACTGATAAAAAACCTGCTGAACATTCCAAAAATATTTAAAGATGAATGCAAAAATATTAAAAGAAAACTCTGTGAAAATGAATATTCCAAAAAGTTATCAAGATTGTTAGCGTTAGGTGAAAAGTCCAGGTTCCCTGGTGAAGTTTGGAGGCACAGAAAGGTTTGTGCCTTATGCACACACCTACAGATCTGAAGGTTCACAGTTAAAATCATGAACAATTCTTTCTCCTTATGGGAGATGAATTTGGAGGAGAAGCCTTTCATGACTTCCATATGATTCAACATCTGCAAAAATCTTGCAGCATCGCTTCTGTGTGCATGTCTGAAATAGAGAAAAAGAATTGGAGAGTTCAGTTTCCTGGGAGCTGCAAAGTGTCTAACAGCAACTCTGATGCAAATGTTATTTAATCAGAAACAGTTTTGCTCTTCATTATATCTGATTACTGTGGCAATTAAAATCACCTTTAACCACCAGTATTCAGATAAAAGATAGAATGAGCTTCCTCAGTCCCAATTAGGATTGAATTAGTTGTTTTGAAGACATATTAACATTCTCCCCTAATGAAGATAACGCGAGTGAAGCTCTGTGCTGGAGGTTGATGGATATTCCTGCTTTCCCTTTCCAAGTACCCCCATATGAGATTTCATGTGCTTTTTGTTCAGGCTGGTGTGTTCTAGTGTGAGCAGGAGTTCTGCTGTGTTTCCTTGAGCTGGTGTTTCATTTCACTGGTGCAGGATATCATTCCAGAGGTTGCTTTTGCTACAGTTTTCTAATATTTCTGTGCTTTTCTGGTTGGTTTTTCTTCCTTCCACATCCTTTAGCATAAACAGAAATTTGTACAAAGCTTATTACGAGTTGCATGTTGTTTTGTAAATGTCTTTTTGAATTTCTGTATTGGCTGAGGATTACATGGGGTACCTGGAGTGGTAAAATTTGGGTGTTATTAACATTTTAAAGATGATTAGTTTGTGGTGCTTGATGTCAATGAGGCAAATGTTCAAGTTCCTTTGGGAAGTCATTATTTTTCATATTGATGTTGATGGTCTGTTTGAATATGCTGCAGCCCTCCTGAAACCTGATATTCACAGAACAAAAAATAGATTGAGCTTTGCATTATGCTTAAAGGTGAGCATCTACAGAACCAGGATGTTTGTGTTTTCCCCTTCAAAGCAATTCTACAGGAACTGCAAAAAAACTTTGTAAGATCTATTTGTGCAGGAGTTGAAAGCCATCTTGAGAATGGGGTGAGTGTCAGAATTCCTGAACTGCTGCTAAATGGGTCAGAAACAGCTCAGGAGAAATGCAAATAGATGTGAGTATGGACAGGAAGTTAGAAAAAAATTACAGCTTGAAATTGAATCTCACCTTTAAATGTTTTGCTCTGGAAAAATTTGGGTTTGATAATGAAGATGGCCCATATGGTACCTTCTGATTGAGTTTATCAGGGGGAAAAATTATTTGAATAACAAATCTGTGATTGAGATAATTGCAGAGAAGAAAGAAAAATTGGATTATTTTCTCTTAAAAGTAGGTTTCTTGGGGACTCTTTACTGAACAGTAACAAGTAGTAACTGTGGAGTTTTCTATGCAAATTCAACTTTTCCTTAGAGAAATTATATTTGTATTTCAAAAAGTAGGTACTGTTATTAATTTTGAAAGTAGCCGTGATTTTGTTTATCTCAGTGTAACTGCTGTATAACAGTTGATATTTTGTAGAACTTACAATGTTAAAAATCATTTCAGAAATAATTATTGATCAGCTTTAGTGTAAGGCTGGTTCAGGAATCAGGGTGGGACGGGGTGAGGAGCAGAAGAACCCTTGGCTCTGTGTAACAGCTGCTCAGTGATAAGAAAAACTCCCCTGAATTATCCACACTGTTTCCAGTTCCAAAACGCAGCCCCACACCAGCTGCTGTGAAGAAAATTACCTCTATCCTAGTCAAAATCATCACCAATATTAAAAAAAGGAAAGTAAAAAGTCATCAAGAATGTGTAAGAACTCTCCTTTCCTCAAAATGTGTTTCCAAAACTCCTTTTTCCCCTGAAATGTTAGAGCAGTTGTTCAATTATAAGGAACTTTTAAAAGAAAATCATTAAGCATGATAAAAGCATTGATGACTTTGTTCTGCCTTGCATATCTGCATATCACAGAAATTAAAAGTAGTTCAGTACTGTAGCTTAAATGTAGCCTTGAAACTGCAGCAGAACTTTATTTACAAGTGTAATTAGTGAGGTATCACATGGGATTTTTTGGTTGTTTTGTTCTTTGGGGGGTTTTTTTGGTTGGTTTGTTTTTTGGGGTTTTTTTTTTTGGTGGGCTGCACAATCTTTTCCTTCCCCCACACAGGCAGTCTTTTCTCATTTGTTCCAGGTAATTCACATTACAGCCAATTTTAGATGTGGTCCTTGCAGAAAGAGGCTCGATGGGTATCTCAATGAAGCCACAACAGACCTTAACTGTTGTGACATTTTCTCCCAATAAATAAAAAAATGTGCATTTCAAACATTGTTTTCAATAGCCTGCCAGAACAGCAAAGCACATTTTTTCTCCTATTAATTTATTCATGCCTGAGGGTAGGTTATCATCAACAATATTCTAAATTGGTGTGTAAGCAATGGTTTGCCTTGTTTTGTAAACTGACATGAGCTAGGGGTTCACTTCTCAGTCACACTGTCCTAACTTGTTCTCCTTTAATGAAAAAGTAAATAAGAGTCTGTCTTGGTTTGGAAAGACAGGTATCTGCCAGGGAAACTGAGGTTCCCCTAGGATGGAGAATACCAACCCCTCGCACCCCGACGAATTATAATTTTGCAATCAAGGGCTCTCAGGCGAAGATGTTGGGAATAGGAATAACAGTTCTTTACTAGGAGGTTTAACAATACAAATATGATAGGAAACAAAACCACCCAACCAAACAAACAAATAAACAAATAAACAATAATTTTAGAAGAAAACCCTGACAAAGTCAGAGTTTCAATCTGACCCTGTGATTCAGGATGTTGATAACAGTCCAAACGTAAACAGTCCAAACACTTCTGGAGTGGCAGACGTGATCCTGTCGGAGCAGAGATGATTCTGCGAAGAAACCGGTTCAGGGACGGCCAGGAGGGAGACAGGATGACGAGCACAGGAGACGAAGAAGCTCTTGCCACACCGCAGCGAAGGAAGCGCCGAGCACCCAGCTCCTGCAGCAGGGCCGAACCGCCAACCCCCGGCCACCCCCCCCTCCCCCCCACCCCCCACCGCCAGGGCATGAGATGTATAGAAATGCAAATGCACCGCACAGGCTGGGGAAGGTAACAATGACCTATCAAGGTGGGTCATCAGGCCCCAAAACAGATGTAAATAGAATACACAAAACCCAGCTCCACAACCCAAGACAGAGTCACGAGACACCACTCTGCTGCAAACTGCAGAGCAGGACTGCTTCCTGGAGATATTTATTATGCATGCAAAATGAATTCAGCAAATGAATAAAATGCAAATATATGAGAAGAACACAAAAATATGCTTTCCCAAAGACATTGAAAGCTGACCTTTTTAAAGTGAATATATTACAATTAAAATTCTCTTACTGGTTATGAATAAAAAGTCTTGTTTAAAAGTTTCTACAGGACACACATTAGACTTTGAAAAGTGCTTAAAAGTTCAAAGCAAAAGAGGGTAGTGCAAGATGTGAATAGAAGCATAATTTTAAAACCCTTTGGAGCAGCAGGAGGCAGCATGTGTTACCTAATGTAGTATTTGACTGGACTCTTTCGGTAAGGGCCCAAATTTATGAAAAATTTCCTGTAAAATTCTTGTAAACCTTTGCCCAAATGGCTGTGCAATATCTACACTTCCTAACTTAGATCAGTTTGCAATCAGTATATTTGTAATAGTGAGTACAAGATGTTTTGCAAGTGCATGTGGAAAATACTAGAAAATAAAAATGTGCCAGCAAAATATGTGGGTACTGCTGCAGTAATCAGTCCAGACAGCAAAAAGGGAGGGCAGCAAAACTTTGCTCCAGAAACAAGAGCATGTTTCCAGTTGTGGATCTGAGCTGAGGAAAGCAGATTTGTTGGAGGTGGACCATGCTTGGCTGAGCTCTGGGGCTTCACATGAAGAGCAGTTTCTGTAGTCCCAAGTTATTCCAGCAGCTGGAACCTTCTGAAATATCACACAAGTTCAATTTAGTATCCTTTTATTCAGTATTGCTGCCTGACAAATCTCACCTAAAGCTCAGAAAGACCCCAGCACAGGCAGGTTTGATTGCCAGGATATTTGCAATGGCAGCCTCAATGTTGTGCTGCTGCTCCTCAGCAGTGCCAACCCTTGGGAAGGTTTCTGTTGGGATGAGTTTACTCTGCTGGGACTGCCCAGATTCCAAAGCACAGGAGGAGCTTGTCTTACATCCTTTCAGTGGCTGCTTTCTGCAGTCTAAAGAAATTGTGCTGCCTCTGGCATTTCATGTTGGAATCCACTCCCCTGGTTAGATGAAAGGCTTTTCCAGTTGTGATTTCTCTTCTGTGAGTGCTGTAAACAAGCTGGTGCACCACTGCTCCTGGAAACACAGGATCCTGGGTTTTTATCACGCTGGCTTATTGTTGTTTCTTTGGTCACCTCTCTAGACTGGAGGTCTTGGGCATTCCCTGTTGAAGAGCTCCTGGCTAACCTGTGAAGTTACACACACTCATTCAGTTATTTCAGCTGATTTTATTATTCCAAATCTTCTGCACGTTGGGTCTCTCCAGCAGCGCAAGGGGCAATAATGTTGTTCTATGGAAGAAGAAAGTTATTTTTGTCTTTATTATTATCATTAAAAGTGGCCCAAATCTGTTGGATAGCACTGGTCTAAACCCTGGGACCTGCAGGAGCACAAGTATTTCTGCAACCTCCTAAAAACACCCCCACACAGTCTGTATCTCAAAACCAAAGCTGCAATAGAATTAGGGTCAAATCCAAATGAAAACAAATGGGGCTTGTAGTTAACACATCAATTAATGATTGACAATCCTTTAGCCTTTGCAGTCCTCGTTAATACCTGTAGTCAATCTGGATCTTTGCTAAGGCAAATCTAAGTAAATTGCCAATTTTTTTTTTTTTTTTGCATATCTCCACACATTTGCTCTTTCTTAAATTCTTGGGGCCAACTTGGAGAAGAAACAATGAGGAAGAAAATTACTTGTTCCAGATGAAACTCCCATCCTTTTGTACAATGAAAGACATCTAAAAGAGGAATAATGATTATGTATTTTATTTCTGCTGACAGAAATGTTGGAAATAAGTTTTTAGTTTTCAAACTTCTGGCAATTTCTGTCTTTGTTTCTTATTTATGTCTATAAATTGCTGGTACTGTGTGAAGAACTGCAGCAAGAACTATAGGGAAAGACTGAAATTTCTGTTGAATTTTATTTATCAATTTTAATCAAGGCTCCCTGAAAATGCAGTTCTTTGTCCAGTTCCCACTTAACCACCTGAAGACTTTGATTAAGATGCACTGCTGAGATCAGACCTTGCATGAATTTTACTTTGAGGAGTTAAAAATCTCATCGCTGTCCTACAGCTTCCCTAATAATGTGTTTTATGTTGTATATTCTGGCATCCCAAAACTAGGCTGGGTTTTGGCAGTTGCAGTAATTAGCAGGTAGAGCAGCTCACTCAGCAAAACAGTGGAAGGCTGCATAAACATTCATGAAGTATTGAAGCATTTTTGTCTTTTTTAATAAATTCTGCCAACACTTTTAATGAAGATTGAAGAATATTGTAATTTTTCTACACATTAAATATTCTAAGATATTAACTACTTCTGAGTCTGCAGTCACTGCCATTAAATGTGTCAGACCAACTTGATGTGCATTAATTTGGACAAAGTATATTCACAGACCTTTGATTTTGAAGGTAAATTTAATACAGAGCCAACAACAAATCAATGACTATGCATGGGTAGGATAAGAAGCACAAAGAAAAACAATTATGTTGTCCAGTTTAGAGAAAATTCTGGCCTTGTATGTGAGTGGGAATTGAGAGAAGCTAATTTGCTTTTTTTTTTTTTTTTTTTTTTTTTTTGCAGGAGCTCAGTTGTTTAAGACTTTTAGATGGAATGTAATTAAAACTGGTATTTCAGAGTCTTATGCTGGTTCCTGCACTTTCTCTGCTCCCTTTCCTCTTACCCTGGAGAGAACTCTGTGGATGTGTTGTGTAGGGTGTATAGAATGATTTAAATTAGGTTGATGTATAATTTAAAGGTATCAAGTAGTTATTCTCACGACCAGCTTGTAGAAATTTGAACCAGGTAATGTTTTAGGTGTGCTCTTACATCAGGTCTGGATTGAATCTAATAAATCTGAATGTAACAGAGAACCAGGACAGAACAGCTTATTCATTAATAGGCTGCTTTTAAACTTGAACATTTGAGAGCTTGAATGTGCATTTAACCTCCTACACCTCGTGTGAATCAGAAGTTTTTTACCACATTGTAATTTTTTTGCATAATGATCTTCCCATTCCCAGATGGGGAAATTTATATTAGTTTGGTGCCTGAGAGATATGGATGACACGTCCACCTACCTGCTGAGTCTAACCTATATTTTAGTTTTGGGTTATAACACAGATATGGGAACAGAAAGAGGCATTCATCAATAGTTTTGTAACCTTGCAGTTCTTTGACCTCTATTTCCCATGCTGCTGAATGCTGCTGTCAACTGTTATTAACAGACTGAAATGCAAAGGAATGTAGAGACTCAAGTATATAAAAAGAAGTAATTTTTCTACCCAGATTTCCATAATGCACCATAAAGTCCAGCAATTTAAAGGCTGCAAATTAGCTTGGATATGGAAAAAGCAAAATAAAAAAATTAGCAGAAGTACAATTCAGCTATTAAGAAATGTTATACCATTGACTTCCACTGCATGATTATCCCCTCTTCATTCTTTCCTTATGTCACCTGAAGACCATCCATGGTATTGATTGTATAGATAATTTTTCCCAAAAGATTTAGTGAATCATGAAGTCAGGAGGCAGCATAGAAAATATTTTCTCTGTGCTGCAATATTGAACTTTCTGCTGTTCAGTGTCATCAGATGCATTGATTAGATTGACCTGTTTCCACTTTGGAAAAGCCTTCAGATATCCCAGCAGTGAAGCAGCCGTCACTCAGGAGCAGCTGGATATCTGCATGCTGAAGATGTCATCAATAATGCACAGGATAACATCTCCAAGTTTAAAGAACAGTAGGATTGGCATCAGTTTTGCCTAATGGAGCCATCACCCCCAAAGCAGGCAGTGCTACCTGCACTGCCAGCAGCCTTGCACTATGTGGCTCTCTCTTATTTGGCAGCATTATGGAAACATGACAACACTTTGACTTTTATTTCTTTCTAAAGTCTGCTCTCCGTGGTGCTGATTTAATTTTCTATTCCTGCTGCTCTCAGAGGGTGACGAGACAGGAGTGATGGACAGTCTGCTGGAGGCCTTGCAGTCGGGAGCAGCTTTCAGAGACCGCAGGAAACGAACGCCGCGAGCACAAGGTAAGAGAATTTCTGCAAACTCTGGGTTATGAACCGAGCGGGCTGAAGCTGTTTGGCAAAGATTCGCCAACAGTTTTCACTGGAAACCATTGGGCTGCTGTTGGGCACTGAGCTCCTGTGAAAGCCCAGCATGGTCTGTGAGACCATGGATTTTTAACCTGCAGCTCTGTCTTCACGTTACTGTGTGCTCTGAGGGCTCCTGTTGTGTTTGAAATGGCATGTAAACATCCCTGCACTAAGTGAGCTTTATTCTTACAACTGTAAGTATAATTAATTTATTGTAGGTGGTGCCATGAGGAATATTAGCTTCTTAACAAATAAGACTTTGAGTGTTCAGCTGATCATCATTTCCAAGCACTGCTCTTGGGTGTGTTCTGCTTTGGTAGGAACTTCCAGTATTTGGAGTCTTAAAAGTAAAAATACATTAAGATAGCTTTGTTTTCCTGAGGAAAACAATAGTATTGGACTGAACTTTGTCCAGTTTATTGAGCAATTGCTTCTTCCTGCAAAGCTGGTTTTGAGAAAATTTGAGAAGTTAATCAGTGGCAGTGTTTCCTTCATTCACTTCTTTGCTTGTGATATTCCAGTAGCACACAGTTTGTGAAATGCACTTACACTGCTTTTACTTGTCATCAAAGCTCATGGTAACTGTGTTTTGCAATTTTTCATTGCAAACATGTCTTACAGTAAAAAATGCAGTCTTAAAAATCTACAGTTGAAGTTATTTGGCATAAAATCAAAAGCTTGGTTTGGATATATTATTTGGCAAAAGAGTCATAAATAAGCCATATTTACCCACCTGATCCTCAGTGAGCTGGGGTTAGGTTCATGTTGGCTGATGACTTTTTTTTAGAGGAACAGAAGAGTAAAGGCAAATTCTATTACCCTCTTTAATAGCAAAGGTAGTGCATAATTATTTTTAATTTGCCATATGCATGATCTTATGAAAAAAATAAAAATAAGGGACTTGATTTGTTTATACTGTGAAGTCAATTCTGCTACAGTTCCAGTATCATTCTTAATTCAGGGCTTGTTTCTGCTCTCAGATCAGACCTGAAGGAACTCCTCGATCAAAATTTTGTTTTTTTCCCTATCTTGAGAAGTATCATTTTGAGAGATGCTTTATCTGTATGGTGACTTGAGGAGACATTTGTCACCAAGTGGTGACAAAGCAAAGCTTCCCAGGGACCAGAGGAGATTGCACAAAATCTGCTGCAGCTGAGAAAACCGAGAAGATGATTGAACCTGGGCCAAAACCAGGGACTCCTCAGCAAAACTACGGGACAGAGCTAATTAAAAATCCCTTTGACTGATCTTCTGGTTTATGTAGTTACTTTGACTTCTGCATTTGGAATTTCATTGAGTCAGGTGATATTCCAGTGGGGCCTGGCTTTTAAATTTAAGGAGCTGATTGACTATGGAGAACTCACTGTGAGAAAAGGACTGGGTCTTCCAATTCCAAACTCTGGCCAACTGTAAGTGCTCTATAAGAGAAGAAGGCCATAAGGTAAAATTTTCAGGGGTAGCTAAAAATTGAGAACAGGAGGCAATAAATATTAGTCCCAGTCAAATATCTCATTTAAACTTTCATGTAAATTTTCTCATGTGGTTTAGAAACATATGTGACATCTAGTGAGTAACTCGTCTACACACCAAAAGGTGCCTGAAAATGTGGCTGTGACATTTCTGAGCAGTGAACTACAGCATGAAAAACCTGGGACCACATTTACAAACTTCCACATCTCTCTTTCAAAAACAGAAGGAACAATGACAGTTCCTTCTTTGGTGCCACTCTGTCCTACAGAGTTCCAGCCAGTGAGATTGGAATAAACAACTCCATGCCTCCTGTGGTTCAGTGGAAGGGGAAAAAAAAGAAACAGAAGGCATGGAAAGAAGAGATTGGGGGATTTCTGGGCTTGCTGGGTCGTGTGGTTGTGATTGGCAGTTGTATAGCAAATGGAATAATTCTGTCTGTGGGCAGTGCACAGTGCAGGAGTTTGCTGTACGTTATTAGAGCTGAACTCCTCTGGAATCAGACTGGGTTTGGGGCACTCAGAAAAAAAAAAAAAAAAAAAAAAAAAAAAAAAAGCTGACAATGGAACCCAATCACAGAACAGAAAATGCTGGGGCCCTCCAACCTCCAAGCTTAATTCTTTCTCCCTCTCCTGAGGGGACACTGGCAACAATAGCTTTTTTTGCTATTATGTTATTTTAGAAATGTGATCCCTTTAAAATGAAAAAAAAATCATCCTCACAATGCACATCTGTACAGATTTGAGGGAAAACCATCCTAAAAGGCTTCAGTACACCATGGTCTCTTGGGGTTTTTGTTTGTCACCCAGAAGAGCAGAAAGGCTGTGGGTGTTTGCATTTCCCAGGAACATTTAATGTTCAGAGAGCTCTGAAATGGTCTGCACAACACTTTGACACTGAAGCTTCACGTGCTATCAAGATTGTTTTTGAATTATCACTGATGGTTTTCTAGACACAGCTTATTGCTTGCCATCCTTGGGAGGTTTTGTTCTCCAGCTCTGCAGTTTTCTGGGATGCTTTCAGACTTGCTTTGCCTTCACACCTGTTATTTCCTTTCAGGATGAATACAATAAGCTGTCATAAATAAAAGTAAGACTTAGCATTAAACAAATTATTAGAGGTCAGGGGAGATGAGTAATAAAACAGAAAGCACCTTGTGTTTCTTAAGAAATTGTTCTTTTTGAAACCCCTTAGAGTACCGCAGTTCCCGTGCTGAGGCAGTTCTTCCCTTGCTTGCTGTCCAGTGCCTGATTTTGGAGCACGTTTTGCCCTCCAGATGTCAGTAGAAACATCTTCCAGACAATTTTCAATTCTTGTGTGTGGCTAGAATCCCTGACTTAGAAAAACCTGTTGGCATTTTCAGGGAAGCAAAGGTTTAAACTGTTTAAAGTCTCTATAACTGGAGGTAAAATTTTATTTAAAAAAGAAATCACTTTAAAACCAACCCACAACCCAAACAAAACAACAACAAACCCACCCATAATCTTTGTTTAGGGCCTTCAGCTACTGGAAGTGTCCTCTGGCCTTTGTAGTCATGACTAGAGTTGGTAGCAAACTCAAGAGGTGTTAAAATAGGACAAAAATAGTTCAAATCTTGATGTGTCTGGTAATTTTCCCAAAGTACATTTCCCATGCCCTGCAGTTTCTTTGCAGTTCATGTGTATTGAAGAACAAAGAGACCAAATTCATGCTTGCATATTCATGTCTTTGTTTCAAAGAGGCTCATGGATGGTGGGAAAATGGAGAAATTATCCTAAAGCTGCCACAAGATCAAAATATCTCAGAAATTATGCAAGAGGATTCTTTAAGGATCACTGAAATACCAATCTGAGACAAGTTCCTGCAAAATATTGATAATAAGGCAGTGTTACTCTGAGAATTATGTGTATAGAAGTGTAAGAGAATCTGTGGATTTTAATTGCACGTTGTCATCTTTAAACACAATGGCTGCAACTTTAGATTGCTGAGGACCTTTTAAAAATTAACTTATAAAGGAACCTTTTAAGGATAGAGGTTAGAGTACGTTTGAAAAATATTGTTTGAACAGTTTGTGTTTTCTAGTATAAAATAACTTTTGTAGGGTTTAGGACTGCAGATTTTGAATATGGCTCAGCTTGTTGTAAATGAAAACAGGAGCTCTTAAAATGTTTTTAATTTTTTTTTTTTACTTCCAAGGATTAAGGAGGAATACAGTAGAATGAATTTCAAAAAGGAATTAGGAACTTCTAATTAGACTTCCTCAGACAATAACTGTACAATACTTTTAGACAGATCTGTTAAATTTACACACATTATCAGGTTCTTGTTTGACTTCACTGATGTTCTAAGGAGTGCCATGAACCCAGATGGAAGCTGGGATCTGCTCCAGAGAGGTATTTAATAGTCCATTATTCTATTTACAAAATATGAAGATGTATTCCTTCCTAAAACATCTTTTCTTGTAAGTAAACAAAAGGCAATTCAATCTCAATAGAAATCTCTGAATACAATGAAAAGAAAAAACCCAAACAAAAACAAACAAACCCAAATTGCAGCTCCAGCTATTAACAGGTTGTATTTAATATGGAAACAAGAGAAACTTGTAGGAATGTTTAGAAGCAAACTCAATCATTTAATTGCAAAAGCAATGGCAAATAGGGACCAGATGTGAACAGAAGTTCTGTTTTAAAACAAATAATAATCTTTTATCTAGAAAACAAATTAACAGCTGGTGTTTTGTACAGATTGTATCAGAAATTGAAATGCAGAGAGAGCTCTGGTTTCTTTTACTAAAAAGGGGCTCAGCAGTGTGTTTTACTGATGAATGGTGCACTGATGTGACCTGGAGTGACAGGAAACAGGAACAGCAGCACTGGGTACTTGAGAGCCCAGGAAATGTTGTCAGGTGAGTGCAGCATCACCTGGAGAGGATGAGCACATGTGAATCTCAGTACTCTGAGCTGGGTGAGCCTCAGTGCCAGGCACAGCCCACACCTGGAACTGGTCTGTGTTGTGGGAGAAGCTTTTCCATAGCTTGGAAAGGATTTGGGTTTTTCTGCAATTCAGGGAGAGCAGGAGGCTGCAATTCTCCCTCCTCCTTTCTGTACAAATATTAATCAGTGAGGAGCAGGTTCAGAACTTGTCAGTTGGACAAATTAGACAAAGACACTCCCATCACATTTTTTGTTTCAAGTGCAGTTTGGAAATTCTCTCTTGTCTGGCCAAAAGCAGCTCCACCTCTCCTGTGTTACATTCCCTGTTCTTTTCTGAGAGCCTGATCCACAAATCAGTGCAGGCAGAGCAGAACAGAGGAGCCAAAGGCAGAGTTGCAGCCTCGAGCCTCCGAGCACAGATTTCTGCCTCTCCCTCAGCAGTCCTTGCACTCATTCTGCACAACCCATTGCAACAAGAACACATTCACACTGCTGCAAACTGAAAGATAAACATGGTTTTGTTACTTCAAAATTATCTCTCTTTTTGTTTTGTTTTCCAAAAGTCTTTCTGCGATTATGATTTTAGATTAATTTTTTACCTTTTTACCAGATTTTTCTTATGGATATGAATATCTTTATAATGGACTTCAAGTGCAATTCCTGTTCTCCAGTTGTTTTTTCTTTATTTAAAAGATGATATAAAATACAGAAGCAATGGAAAATATGTTTATGGGACTGTGTAGCCTTTTGATTTCCACTTTCTACTCCTTTTCTCTGTACATAGATAACCCACAGAAATCACAGAATGTTCTGAGTTGGAAGGGACCTACAGCGATCATCAAATCCAAGTGTTAAGTGGATGGCCCATGCAGGGATTGACCCTTAACTTTGGTGGGTTTAGCACCCTGCTTTGACCAGCTGAGCTCATCTCTATTTAGATAGATGTATATTTTTAGTTATTTTTTAAATGTCTATTTTAGAAAGGGCTTCACCTCGAACAATTGGCATGAAAAGGTTGCATTTGATATTGTTTTAAGAAGAAATCTCTCCCAATAGCTCGCTGTTACTCTCAGTACTTCAGGTTAAATGTAAATACTCTGGGCTCTGGCTTTAGCCTTTCAAAAATTACTTGATATGAATTTACTGTAATGATGGGCTAATTAGTTAAAGTTCACTGAGTTTAGCTAAACACACAGTGTTTGATTTAGAGAGATAAATCTCTTCTCTGTCAACCTTTTCAGACATAATCCTACTCCCAACATTGTGACAGATAGTCAGCCTTTCAGGCCAGAGGATGTGCTGCAGCTCTTCACTCTTCACTAGTTATTTATCTCGTGGAGCAGAATTCACAACTTCTAGATGAGAAGTGGGGAGCACCAAAAGAAATGTTTCCAGCCTTCCTTTCCTCCTTTCATGCAGCAAGAAATGGTCTGGAGATGTGGCTGTAACTCATTGCTGTGTTTTGGGGTTTTGGTTACTGTAAACTCTCTCTTTGCCCTGTATATTCTGAAATATCTATATTTAGAAATGCTCTGTTATAAATAAGACTCTGCAAGCATTTTTAACATTTTGGGTTTTCAGGATATTATACAATTCCAAAAGATAATTTCAGAAATGTCTTCACAAGTGAAGTATTCACACTTTACCAGACAAACCAAAACCCCATAACCTTATTTAGCTAATCTGTGGCATCTCTGGGTGTTATTTTATTGGAAGGAAAAAGATGAGTTGTTTCTGTTGTAGTTCCAGGCATCCAGAAAGATGTGTTTAAATCAGTCATTTACTGAAGACTGTCCCTGTCAGTGGGGATATAAAAGTCAGTGAAACAGGGTGATGGTCCTCAGGTTCCTGTGCTGATGGGTGAGCAGGGCCACTGGATAAAAGCAGCTTTCTTGAGAGAGCATCAAAGCCCGCAGCAGCAAAACCCTTTTTTCTCTTGGCTACTTGAGCAGTCTGACCCAGGAAGAACTTGCTCCTCGGCCATAGATGAGAGCAGTTGTTTAAAACAAAAACAACCAAACAATAAAAGGACCCACAAATGTCATCTTGTACACAGAATTTTCTTACAATTCATTGTAGAAATCCTGTCATTATAGCAAATGAATAAATTGGAAGGGACTTCTGGGAAGAGCCCTTATGGTTTAAGGAGAAAATGGCACTGACTGGATTCTGGCTTGCAATGAAAATTAACATTCAGCAAGTGAATAACTCAACTGACTGACTTGTACAAACTGAAAGCTTATCCCTTAAATATTTGATGGACCTATGAACACGTGAGAACTATGATGGGTTGAAGTGATGTCACCAGAAGTTGTGGGCCTGTGTCTTGAGTTGCAATATGTAACCAAAAATGTGTATTCTATTTCCCATCTGTTGAAACTGGTTGGGGAGATGTTTTCTTTCTCTCTTGTATAACCCATTCCTCATAACTCCAGGGGGGAGGGGGTGGGTGCCTTCTGATAATGGGCCAGCTGTTAAAACCAGGTGGAGCAATGTTCCTTATCTCTTCCTTGACCCATCCTTCTTCCAGGAAGATATCTTCTGGTAATGGGCCATTAAGGCTCACCACATGACTGAAAACATTACATCATCCCATTGTGAGATGCTCCACCCAGTGGGGGGAGCCAACCGTTCCTACCTAGATAAAACCTGAGACTCAGAAACACCAGGTATCCTGGTTTTCCACTGGATTCCAGAGGAAGACTGGGCCCATCTCGCCACCACTGGACCCTTTTTACAGGATCATCTCCAACAGAACATCTGTTACTCAAAGAGGATTTATTTGGACTGTTCCCAACACACCATGACCAACAGGGTGTCAGGTTGTATTTCTGACTCTGTCAGGGTTTCTAGGATTTTGGGTTGTTTGCTTGCTTGTTTTTTCGTACTACTACATTTGTATTTTTTAATATTCCTAGTAAAGAACTGTTATTCCTATCCCCAAATCTTTGCCTGAAAGCCCCTAATTGCAAAATTATAATAATTTGGAGGGAGGGGATTTACGTTCTTCATTCCAAAGGGAGCTCCAGCTTTCCCTGGAAGATACCTGTCTTTCCAAACCAAGACAGCCTGGGAAGCTGTTCCCAGTTTGTGTCCCAATGCTGCCCACTGGGGCCGTGTGGATATCACTAGGTGGAACCATCAACCCTCCCTTCCTAGCAGGATAAAGCTCACTCACAACTCAAAGAGCCTTTTAAAAGGATGTGAGAAAAGAGTTTTTGTATTATTTTTTTGTGCATCTGTGAGGGAAGAAATAAATTGCTGCCTGCTTGGCTGAAATTGTTTTTACTAAAATAGGCAATACAGTCTTTCTTATATGACCACTGGGATTATGTGTACTGGCAATAATGTAACCTTTGCAGTGTTCTCACCCCAAAGTTTTTGAGTATGTGTCCCAGTTCCTGCCTAAAATCCCCTTTTGTAGTATATAATCAGTTCTCCAAAAATTAGGCCAGGCTTTAATATAAATTTCATTCTTTTTAGGTTTTTGAATAAGTAGTGTCAGTGAAGGAGAGCCCTAGAAATACATTTTTTTAGACTCACATTTAGTATTTATATACTTTCATTCTCTTCTTAGCAAAAGAATAAATGGTTTTTCATTAGGGAAAACATGAATTCTAAACGATGACTGTAAGGGATAAGACTTCTTGGGTTTTTCTTTATTTACTATGTTTGCTTGCATTGTCCTATATTGTACACGAGTCCTTTCATACAGTAATTAATCTTTCAGTGCTGTCACAAGGCCATGCTCACTCCAACTGCAAAGCCCTGACACGTTGTTGGAAGTGGGGATCTGTTGTGAAATGATGCAGCAGTACTAAAAATAATTGCACCTTGAAATTGAGAACATCTAGGAATGGAAACAATTTGTCATTGTGCTTTTTCTTTTTTTCATTGACAGCAGTGATTGTAGTAAAAGATAAGTAGAAAGGAGAACTTTTATGGTGAGAATAGTTCCCTATGTCTTATTTCCTCTCTTTTTTTGTGTCTTTGGCTTAGCAAAGGGGGAAGCTTTTCATCTGGGGACCCACAGAATGCAGCTGCAGACAGCAGGGGGAAGAGTTTGGTCAAATTGCCACTCTGCCAAACATCTATATAGCAAAAGAAAAAAATTTACAATGACAAATCCAAGCTGAAAGTTGGCCTTGCCTGTTGTCATTCATTGCCATTCGTATTTAGGAAGCAGATTGCTGTGATAATTGATTTGATGGTCCAGCTTGAGTGGAAGTACTTCTGGGCATAGCAAGCCTCAGAGATGCCAAAAAAGGAAAGGTGGGAATTAAATAATGCACTACTTCTTCCTCAGAGGCATGTGGCCCAGTTTTTGAGAACAGAAAAACATGCTTTAGAAGAAGGAAGAAAAAAAACTTAGTAATAAGTACAAAAATGACCATATAGCCTCAGTCAGATAAAAATAGGCAGTCAAAGGGAGACAATGAGTGTACATATTTTACTGGCAGGTGAATAATAGGAGAATGCTGTGGAAATAATCTCATTTTTAACAGACTCTGTCCAAGTGAGTACCTTTCTTGCTTTTTTTGCGTAACAACAAAAGAGGCTTCCTTTCCTCAAAACACAGACACAAAAAGCCCAAACCACCCAAAAAACAATGTTTAATTTTTTTAAGCTTTTCAAAGAGGAATTGATAGTTTGGAAGAAGGGAATGAATACAATTATTGGATTTGAAAGGCAATATATGTGCTTGAATTATGTGAACTGCCATTGGGTTTATTTACTTTGAGCATAGGTGATAATGAAGTTTTTCCCTGTATTTCTGGCCATGGGGCAGTGTTCACCCACAGCCTTCTGCTGGTATGAACAACTCAGGACACAGAGTGCTAGTTGAGGGAAAAAGTAAATTAAAAAACTTTTGTATTCACTGCTTGACCTCTTAATCACAACTGCCAGCACCCTTTCATCGATTTAAAGACCCAAACAAAACTAGATAAGATGTGAGCCATTGAAACACAAAATTGTAATCAGAACTGGTTTGTCTTTTGAGTGATGCTTATTTACTTGCAAAACCAGTGTGATCCCTCAACTTGCTGAACTCTTTGTATTCATAGTCCTGAGTCTTTTATCCAGGACAAAGCAGAAGTAACTGAAATGTACCAGTAAAGAGTGAAAAAGCAGAGCTGAATGAAGGAGCAAGAGGTTGGGAGTGTGCTGTTCCAGGTCATACATGAATATTTCTCTCTGATTTTTAGGATTTGGAAGGACCTATCCTGCCTTGATTAGATGATAGTTGGTGTGAGAATAGAATATATTCTACACTTAGAAGAGTCTGTAAAAACATACTCATTTAATTGGAGAATATATCAGATTTTCTTATATGTTAGGACTTTTAAAATTCCTTTTTTAGTATATTGGAAGCAGAAGCTCAGAGTTTCCTAAGCCATTAAACATCTAAAAGTGAGATAACCCCAGTGCCATTCTTCCTTTGAATTCTTCTTGCTTGCTATCTACTTATCTATAAATTTATTTTTTAAGTATCAAACCACTCCATTAAATTGATGGATAGGAAGCATCACACGTGGCAGATGTTTAAAGGAAATGCTGTTTGTGTATCTCACCAGAGGAAAACAACTCTGAGAAGCTTTGGTTTTAAGTGATGCTGAAGTTCAGGTGGGATGCTTGTGGTCGCAGGGAGCTCAGGCAGGGCAGCAAGGGAACAAGTGGGACTTGAAGAGTTCTGGTTTGGTGGGAATTGATGCAGAGCACTAAAAGGTGGCAGCAGGAAGAATCAGCTGATGAGGGAAATGCCTGGATTAACCTGACTCTGGACCACTTGTACATCACCACTGACTTAGTCTGGATCTGCACCACAGATCAATTTTCTCTTACTCTGAAATGTATGAATTCTCCTGTGTTTGTTGGCAAGTGTGTACTTCCTTCCAGGGTGTTTTGGAGACATTTGTGACAAATGGCTGTATTTCCTAAGTACACAGATCCTGGTCAGTTTATCTGAGCTGGAGCTAGGAAAGTGCTTCCAGCTGAGCACACTGCAGTAAATATTATTAGACTTGATTAAAAGATAATTGGATTAATTTAGATTTTTGAGTGTGAATTCTTTGTGAGCCATTGTGTTGTAGTGGTAATGATTAGTAATTGTTATAAATAGCGAAAGCAATTTTAAAATAAAATAGAATTTATTGCCAGCGAAAAATCACGGACAAGAAATTCACAAAGCCAATACAGAAATTGACAGAGTCAGCAAAGCAAGGAAACAGGCAGTGCGCACTGGGTGAGCCTTCCGATGTGTCCCGCGACACATCACCCCTGAGGTCTCACAAAGGTCTGAGTCCAGGTCTGCCAGTCTTATACTCTTAACTCAGTGAACATGTCTGGACATGTCTGGTGGTCCCGGTATCGAGGGGAACTTGAAACTTCCTGGGGTTGGAGCCACTGCCCAGTCCAGAATTTCTTTAGGCGTCATTGTTTCTTGACGGTGCTGCTGATAGAATCAGAGTATCAGCGGGCCGGCATGAATGGATTTCCTGGGTGTGCAGGATGTCTCTTGAGCACTCTTAATGGTCCAGGTGGGACGCATCCTCTGGGCAATCAATCCTTATCAGATGCTGTTATAAATGAAAAAGGCCAATTATAATAAAATGGAATTTATTATCAGATTGTCAGCGAAAAAGCCACAAATTGACTAAGCCAATACCGAAATTGACCAGAGTCACAGAGCGAGGAAACAGGCAGTGCGCACTGGGTGAGACCCTGTGTGTGTCCTGCGACACAGCACCCCCCAGGTCTCACAACCCTCTGCCCCCCTGCTTGCCAGTCTTATACTTTTTTCCCTCCGAACAAGTCAAGACATGTTAGGCAGCACGATGGATTAGTCCGAACATGTTTGGGAGTCCTGGTATCAGGGGGACTTGAGGAATGTGAAGCTGGGGCCTTCTGTCCAGTCCTGCATTTCCATAGTTCTTTTCTGATGCTGATCTCCTTGGCCGGTCTGAGCGTGATTTTCCTGGGTGTCTGATTGCTTTCGATGGCTCGGCTGGGGCCTATTCTTCTGAGATGTGGCACACCTGGTTTTCCTCTATTGATATGGTAATCCCTTTGTCTTCTTCCCTTATTTGGATGCCCTGGGCTGAGACCTGCTTGTCCTGGGTTGTGGAGCCGGGTTTTGTGTATTCTATTTCCATTTGTTTGGGCGCCTGATGCCCCATCTTGATAGGGCCATTGCCACCTTCCCCAGCCTGTGCGGTGCATTTGCATTTCTATACATCTCATGCCCTGGCGGTGGGGGGTGGGGGGAGGGGAGGCGGCCGGGAGAGAAGGCTGGGACCGCGCCGGGGCTGCCCTGCTGCAAGAGCTGGGTGCTCTGCGTTTCCTCCCCTGCGGTGTGGCAAGAATTTCTTCGCCTTCTGTGCTAGCCATCCTGCTTCCCTTCTCTACCCTAATCCAGAGCCAGGGCTTCTCAGGAGGATTGTCCTCTTCATCCCTCCCTGACAAGACAGGAGAGCAGCCAGTTTTTCCACCCGATTTTCTGTCGGGAGGAAGACCGGATTTTCGTCTCACCAGATTCCATCTCACCAGTCCCGGACCCCCCCCCCCCCCCCGCCCCCCCTTACCAGCCCTGGACCTGCTTCTTCACAGAATCATCTCTGCTCCAACAGAATCACGTCTGCCACTTCAGAAGGACTTTACTTTTGGACTGCTTTCAACATCCTGAATCACAGGGTCAGATTGAGGCTCTGACTCTGTCAGGGTTTTCTTCCAAAATTGTTGTTTATTTGTTTATTTGTTTTTTTGGTTGAGTGGTTTTGTTTCCTATCACATTTGTATTGTTAATATTTCCTAGTAAAGAACTGTTATTCCTATCCCCAACATCTTTGCCTGAGAGCCCTTGATTGCAAAATTATAATTCGTCGGGGTGTGAGGGGTTGGTATTCTCCATCCTAGGGGAACCTCAGTTTCCCTGGCAGATACCTGTCTTTCTAAACCAAGACACTGGTTTTCTGACAGAAGCTGTGTAACTTTTACCACCACCCACACCTGTGAATATTAAATGTATAAAATACAATTTGTGAACTTAAATCAACAGAGACACAGGGATGAAAAAAGTTTTCTTGTGAGGCTGCCATTCAGTTCCTGCCTGAGCTGGCAGCCCCTGGAAACACACAGTTCCTAAAACATCTTACTATAGGGAACTCATTTTCCCTTCCCCATCACCAGTATTACTTAAATTATTATTATATTTTGGGAACATGGATTAATATTTACTACAATCCCCCGACTTTTATTTTTATTAATTAATACGTGTTCCTTTATATCAATCCCATCACCAAAAACATGTGCTAGATACTTTTTGGATGTTATAGTCTGGATTCCTGCCTGGTATTTTCTTTACAGGTTTTGGTGGTTTTGTCTTACTTTCTATGGAGGCTTTTATGATGCCTCATTTTTCTCGGGAGAAGCCGGGCTCCATAATACCTCATTCCTCTCAGGAGAGGTAGGGCTCCATAATACCTCGCGTCGCTCAGGAGAAGCAGGGTTCCCCACCGGAGGTTCCCTCTGCACTTGCCCTCGCCCACTGGATTGCAGCCAGCGGCAGGGAAAACCATCTTCTCGGCAGCAGGGCCACTCCCCCAGGGTCCTGGCTCCGTGGCGGGCCGTGAAGCGTCTTTTAAAGGCCCCCCCATCTAGAAAGTTGAATTGGGCCAGCATCACAGGGGGTTTTATTTGACCTCCGGCACTCTGTGGCCAATACTTGTGCCATTTGGTTTAATTTTCCCCTTATTCCATACTTATAATACATGTACCATTCACCGGAATCCATCTCTATTACACCCATGTATGTAGCAAGTTTCAAGAATTTCTCAGTCAAATCATGTTCTTCCTCTAGACACCTAGGGCATAGAGCCCTAGGTCTATCCCCCACTCTACAGTGTACAACCCAAATCTCATGGCAATATACACACTCAAAATGCACAAAAGGGTAACAGGGGCATCCCAGCTTAGAACAGCTTATTTTGTCACTCATTTTCTTTGGAAGCGTATTCTCAGATCCCCGGGGGTAGATGTCAGTTTCCACTCGGGTCTTTGTTCCTGCTGCTCAATCTTCTTTACTTGGGAAGCGTGGGTCCACCCTTTTTCTGCGGTCCTTACTGCAGTATCTGTGGTTAAAAGAACAAGAAAGGGACCCTCCCATTGAGGGGTGAGAGGGACTTCTTTCCATGTTTTGATCAGCACTTGGTCACCGGGCCGCACTTTGTGGATGGCAAAACCTAAAGTTGTGCTTTGAGAGATTATTCCTTGTTTCCGTAAATCCTGTAAATTTTGATTAATAGACACTAGGTAGGATTGAATCTGATTGTCTTCTATTTTGGGGTGTCCCACTGGCATCCCATACTCATAAGGCATACCATAAAGCATTTCAAAGGGAGACAAACCAGTTTTTGCATGAGGTTTTGTCCTAATATTTAATAGGGCCAGAGGCAGGCATTTTATCCAGCTCATTTTGGTTTCTAACATTAGTTTGGCTAGTTGTGATTTAAGGGTCTGGTTCATCCTTTCTACTCTACCTGGGCTCTGTGGGTGCCATGGGGTGTGGTATTCCCAACGTATTCCTAGTGCCTCTGCTAGTTGTTTTATGATTTTCAAGGTAAAATGTGTTCCCTGATCTGAGTCGATAGACTCCATTATTCCAAACATCGGAATTACCTCCTCTAATAAAGCCTTTGCCACTGCCCTTGCCGTAGCTTTTGTGCTTGGAAAAGCTTCCACCCAGAGTGTTAATTGATCGACAAGGACTAGTAAGTACCGGTACCTCCCGACCTTTGGCAAGTCTGTGAAATCGACCTGAATTCTGGCAAATGGCCAGTAGGCCAGGGGACAGGCCCCTCTTAGTGTTTTTCTGAATTTTCCCTGATTTATCTTTTGACACACCATACATCCCAATACTTCCTGTCTTGCTAGTTCATAAATCCCTTTACACCCAAAAAATTTTAGGAAGTGCTCTGCTAGGGCTTGTGCTCCCCAATGAGTCTTAAGGTGTAATCTTTTAAGTATTTTCCTGGTATCCTCTTTTGGTATTAATTCCCTCCCATCTGGTAGTCTCCACTTACCTTCGGTCAGCGTGCCTCCTAGCTTCTGGAATTCCGTGATCTCTTTTTCTGAAGGTTGTGTGTGATATTCAACTGTTTTTTCTGGCTCAATTTCAGGGGTACTTACCGTCATTAAGGCAGCTCTCTTTGCCTCCCGGTCAGCCAGGTTGTTCCCCCTTGTCCTGAATTGCCCGCCTGTCTGGTGTCCTTTTACATGCACGACGGCAATTGCCTCAGGCTCCCTGATTGCTTTTAGGATTCTTCTTACTAATTCCTCGTGAACTAGCCCCTTCCCCTTTGAGCTAACCAGTCCCCTTTCCTCCCAAATCTTCCCAAAGGTGTGCACTACGCCGAACACGTATTTTGAATCTGTAAAGATAGTACCTTTCTTCCTCTTTAGTCTAGTCAGTCCCCTTAGCACTGCATACAGTTCACAGGCTTGATCTGACCAGCTGGGATTCAAAGGACCTGATTCTATTACCTCGCCCGATCTTCCATCAATTACAGCATAGCCTGCTTTCCTCTTCCCTTCTACAACTCTTGCTGATCCATCTACAAACCATTTTTCCCCTGTTTCCAGCTCCTCTTCTTCCAGATCTGCCCTTATTTTTGTTTGGAGACTGATTATTTCCGAAAAATCATGAGTTAAATTCTCAGTTTTATCCCCAAATAAAAACTGAGCTGGGTTTATAGCTGTGGTGGTTTTCAGTTCCAAATCTGGGGAATGGATAAGAATGGCTTCATATTTCAGGAGTCTAGCATCTGTGAGCCATTTATCTGCTTTTTGTTGTAAGACATTCCTTACATCATGTGGGGTGTATACCACCAAAGGGGCCCCAAATGTGCTTTTCCTGGCTTCTTCTACTAATAGGGCCACAGCCACAATTGCCTGCAAACAGGTTGGCCAGCCCCTACTTACCGGATCCAGGAGCTTTGATACATATCTTACTGGTTTCTTTTTTTCCGGCCCAGTCTTGTGTTAACACCCTATGGGCTGTGTGGTTACTTACATTTACAAATAATTGAAACTGTTTTCTCACGTCGGGGAGGCTCAGGATCGGGGCTGCTATTAGAGTTTCTTTTAATTCCCTGTAATTCTGTTCATCTTTTTCTAGCCATTTCAGCCTATCTGTAGTCAATTTTTCATATAGAAATTTTACCTTTTCGCTATATCCCTCAATCCACTGCCTACAGTATCCTGTTAGCCCCAGAATTTGCCTTATCTCCTTTTTAGATCGAGGAGGAGGGAGGTCAATAATTCCTGCCACCCTCTCTGGGTCTAGTCTTTTCTTACCTTTTGTAATCCAGTGCCCCAGGTATTTTACTTCAGGTTCTGTGAACTGCAGTTTAGACTTGCTGACTTTCAACCCCTTTTCCCCTAGGAAATTTAGTAATTCTATGGTGCTTTTCTGTACCTCTCCTTCGTTTGATCCTGCTATGAGTAGGTCATCAACATATTGTAATATCTTTGTACCCTGATGTGGTTTGAATTGACTGAGTAATTGCTCCAGGGCTTGACCAAATAGGTTCGGGGAATCAACAAATCCTTGCGGGAGGGCCGTCCACCTGAGTTGCTGGTGACGCCCTGTCATGGGGTCCTCCCACTGAAAGGCAAAGTAATGTCGGGATGACTCCTCTAGGGGGCAAGCATAGAATGCATCTTTGAGATCAATGACGCTATACCACACATCGTCCGGGGAGACTTTATTTAGGAGAGTGTACGGATTAGCTACGACTGGGAATTTCATCCGGGTTAGTTCATTTACTGCCCGTAAGTCTTATACCAACCTATAGCTCCCGTCTGATTTTTTTACTGCTAGGATAGGGGTGTTATGTTGGGACATGCAAGGTTCCAAAGTCCCTTTTCTCAGGAGTTCATCTATTACTGGTTTTAAACCCTTCTTACCTTCAAGAGGGAGGGGATACTGTTTTATCCGAATAGGCTCATCGGGCCTTTCAATGTCTATTTTTATGGGCTCCATGTTTATTCTCCCTGCCTCATTTGGGTCATGCCAAACCCTAGGATCAATTTGTTCCTCATCTTGGATAGTCAGTTTATACAAACTTACCACCAACTGAGAATTCTTTACAATCAAATTTATACCCAATTCTACAATCAAGTCCCGTCCCAACAGATTGTAGTCAGCTTCTTCTACTAACAACATGTCTCCTATACAGGTCTTATGTTCTGCTTCAATATTTACATTTTTAATCACGGGAACCTTAAACGGTACTCCCTTTGCCCCCACCACAGTTATAGATTCTTCTCCTATGGCGCACCCTGCTGGTAGTTTCTTAAACGTACTTCTTTCTGCACCTGAGTCGACTAAAAACTCACACACCTCCTTCTCTGGACCGATTTTTAACTTTACCAGAGGCTCTGCTGTTACTCTCGGCCCTAAAATAAAAAGCCCCTGACATCCCTAATCTTCTTGAAACATCTTTTCCTCCCGTATTCTCTCTTTGCAGTCCCTCTTCACATGCCCTGTTTTTCCACAAAAAAAACAGACTATGGGTGCTGGGTTTGTTTTTCTGGGCTGTCCTGCTACCCTTGGGGACGGTTGCCACTTACCTTGGTTTCTTTTCTGGAGGAGTTGCCTCCTCCTAGGGTCCTCATCCGCTCTATTAGCCTCCTTTACTACGGCCATCAGGATTTTGGCCTGCTCTGCTTTTCTGTTTCTCTCCTCATATATACCTTTTGGGCCTCTCTCAATAATTCTTGTCATTCTTTTTCTTGCCAATTTTCTATTTTCTCAAGCTTTCTCCTTATATCTTCCCAGGATTTTGCTACAAACTGTGTTTTCAGCAAGACTTCCCCTACTGGTGAATCTGGGTCTGTTCCTGAATATATCCTTAGACTTTTTCTTAATCTTTCCAACCATTCGGTTGGTGTTTCATCCTTACCTTGGCATTCTCAGAATACCTTACTTATATTTTGGCCTCTGGGTACTGCCTCTTTAATTCCCTGTATGACCATGGCTCTCAAATCGGTCATGTTTCGTACCCCCTTCCCTCCTTTCGTACTCCACCCCGGGTTTTGTGCAGGCCACTTTGTGTCTCCCCCCGCCCCTTGTGGAAACCTCCTATTCCAATCTCTTATTGCTGCCTGCCTTATTAGGTCTCGCTCTTCGCTGTTGAAAAGCGATTTTAGGATGGCTGTGATATCTTCATAAGTATATATGCCAGTCCCCAGAAACTCATCTAACCGATCTGCCACCCCTATGGGGTCATCCATGAGGTTACCCATTTCCTTTTTAAATGCCCGAACATCCCCCGTGTTAAGAGGGACGTTCACATATCCTATGGCCCCTGTGGCTAATGGAACCTCCCTTAAGGGGAAAAGCCCTGGTTTTTCATCTTCTGTTTCACTGTCCTCCCGTGTTTTCTTTGCTACCCTTCTTTTTGGGCGGGTTTGAGAGACAGAGGCAGCCCTTTGTCTCGTTTGGGTGCTGCTGTGTGGAAGCTCTGGGTCAGACACAGGGGTTGCACTCTCCGGTGGGAGATAGTCTATGGAGGGTAATGATTCTGCGCCCCCCCCTGTAACCCCCGGTGTTTGTTGGGGTTCCCAGGACTGAGTGTTTTTTATGGGGCTTGTGTGATGTCGTGATGGTGACACCCCTGGAGGAGGAAGAGGTGCTGAGGCCTTTGCCTGGGGCCGGGGATGCTCCCGTAGGGGATCCCCTTGTCTCCCTTCTGTGGGGGAGAGTTGGTGTTGTGGGGGGGCACTCCCCAGACCTCCTGCTGCTACCGCTGGGAGTCCTGGTATTACATAGGGAGGCGGGAGATACTCTAATGGGTCCCATTCATCTGTGGTTTTTATACTGACAGGATACATTTTTGCCTTAGCTTCCCCCCACACTAGAGCATATTCATACTCTTCTCCTTTAGTTTTTGTTTTTTCTATTACAAATTCTAGCAACATTTCACAAACCCAGGAGTCAAAGGTCCCAAAAATTGGCCACACCACCTTTTTTTTTAATTCCTTACCTCCCCGTACTTCAATACAGTAATGGACCATTTTTTCCTTGGATTTCCCCTTTATTGCCAGGCATTCCTTCCAATTTCCCAACAGTTTTCCCAACGGGCTTTCCCGAGGAATCTCAAGCATATTATCCCCCTTTTCCTTCCCCTTCCTTTTCGGCATCTGATTCTTACTCTTACCTTGTCCCATTTCTCAGTGCCAGGGGTTCCTATACAGATATCTCCTGTTGGTTAGGGGTCCAAAAAGGAACTTAGTTGCAAATCTTACCTTTTTTCTCACTTCCGGATGTCTCTGGAGTGAATTCTCCTGTCGACCAGGGGTCCTGAAAAGCTTATTTACAATTCTTACCTTTTCTTCAGTTCTCGATTTAGGGTGCTTTTGAAAGCAAAAATCTCCTGTCCTGCAGGGATCCTGGAAAATCTATTTACAGCTTAAGGTACCTCTCCATTTAAGAATCTGATGTTCCTTTGGTTTCTGGCCTGTCCCCCTGCCGAATGCCGTTTTCCGGAGTCTCCTCAGCCAGAACGAGCTCTCTACCCGTTTTGTTTCCAACTATTTACAGAGTATTAAAAGGGGCTTACAAATCTTCAAACCCTAAAAGACGTATACCTTTCCCCTTCTAATTCCTGAGTGACATTTTTAAGTGTGTATGTGTGCCAAACTCCTGGCCAGCCGAATCGTTTAACCACACGCTTCCCCTGTCACCGACTGTTCCCCTCGTGGGGTGACAGAACTGCGGTTCGAGGGTCCCCACTCGCTTCGTGGTAATACCACGTCTCTTTCACACACACACACCCCGTCACTCCCACTTCAACCACGAGTTACTCACGGCTCTTTCCTCTCGTGGATCCTCCTGTGCACGTAGGTTTTTACGAGTGAATACAATACCGCGGTTGCAGCTTGCCTTGACCGGGAACTGCCCTGAGTTCCTTTTGAGAGCTCCAGCTAGCTTTCCTTTCAAATTCCTTCCTCGGTCCGCGACTCTGATTGGCTTTTCTGGGTTCGGGGAACCTGATTCCGACTCCGACTGCCCCCCTTTTCTCTCATGGGCCTGCACAAAAGGGCAGGGGCGCCTCCCGTTTTAAGAAAAAGAGGGATTCGAGGTTGGCTCTCCCCGTACAGGCCACCAAATCTGTTATAAATGAAAAAGGCCAATTATAATATAATGGAATTTATTATCAGATTGTCAGCGAAAAAGCCACAAATTGACTAAGCCAATACCGAAACTGACCAGAGTCACAGAGCGAGGAAACAGGCAGTGCACACTGGGTGAGACCCTGTGTGTGTCCCGCGACACAGCACCCCCCAGGTCTCACAACCCTCTGCCCCCCTGCTTGCCAGTCTTATACTTTGTGTTGGTTTGGGCAAATTAGAAGACCCTCTGAGAGGAAATCCCCTAAGACAAACCTCCACCACCCCTCCCCACCCCCAGCCCTGGGTTTGGGAAGGAAATTCTTTGGAGGAGACAAGTGGAAAAAACCAATTTATTGACAAGAACTCTTCCCCCCACAAGAGAAAAAGAAAAGGCTCAAGTTACTGTGGGGGGAGGGCACAGAGCTTCTTCTGCGGGCTCGGAGATCCTCAAAGATCCTCAGGTCAGGTCCTCAGGTCCGGAGCCGGTCCAAATCTTCGGGGGGGGGGGGGGGGGGGGGAAAGGGAAAAGGGAGAAAAGGAAAAAAACCCAGAAACAGCGAAAAAACAGGCAGCAGAAAGCAAAAGTGGCTAAGTTAGCAAGCAGGAGCAAGCAAGCAGCAAGCCAGCAGCAAGCAAGCAAGCAAGCAAACAACCAGCCAGCAGAAAGCCAAAAGCAGCAAGAGCAGCAGAAGCCTCAGCCAGCAAAGCATTGGCTGTTAGACATAACAACACAGTCCAGATATGGGATATAAGGCACCGTCAACCCAGGACATTCCACCCCTTATCCCATATAGTGGACACACAATAAGAACTTCCATCTCACTTACTCAGACCTTCGACACTTACACGTTTCCATCTGTCTTACTTGCTCGGACCTTTGACACTTCACATATGAGTCCTACCCCACATTCAGATCCCCCTGAGGTACACATCGTATGGTTCCATCTTTCTGCATTATCCACCATGTACAACCCGGTCCTTGAGCAGAGACAATTCCACGGATGGGTTTGCCTGTACTCGAGGTAGGGTTGATCCATACTGTCTTTCCCAACAAACTTTTAACACAGGCCACTGGGGCTTTATCTCCATCTACTACATTAAGGAGCTGAGACTGAGCAGGACCCCCTCGGTTGGTAGAACCTCGGGTGTTAACTAACCAGGTGGCCTTTGCTAAATGCTGCTCCCAATTTTTTAAGGACCCCCCACCCAATGCTTTCAGGGTGGTTTTTAACAACCCATTGTACCTCTCCACCTTACCTGCAGCTGGTGCATGGTAGGGGATATGGTACACCCACTCAATACCATGTTCCCTAGCCCAGTTTTTAATAAGACTATTTTTAAAATGAGTCCCATTGTCTGACTCAATTCTCTCAGGCGTACCATGTCTCCAAAGGACCTGCTTTTCAAGGCCCAGGATGGTGTTACGGGCTGTAGCAATAAGACACAGGGTAGGTTTCCAACCATCCCGTGGTGGCTTCTACCATGGTCAACACATGGCGCTTGCCTTGGCGGGTTTGAGGCAGTGTGATGTAATCAATCTGCCAGGCCTCCCCATACTTGTATTTAGACCACCGCCCTCCATACCAGAGGAGCTTCATCCGCTTGGCTTGCTTGATGGCAGCACACGTCTCACAGTCACGGATAACTTGAGAAATGCTGTCCATGGTTAGATCCACCCCTCGGTCTCGTGCCCACTTATAGGTGGCATCTCTACCTTGGTGACCTGAGGCATCATGGGCCCATCGTGCTGGGAACAACTCTCCCTTGTGCTCCCAGTCAAGATCTATTTTCAACTCCCCTATCTTTGCAGCTTGATCTACCTGCTGATTGTTTTGCTGCTCCTCATTAGCTCTGCTTCTGGGGACATGGGCATCTACATGGCGAATCTTCACAGGTAGGTTCTCTAACCGGGCAGCAATATCTTTCCATTCTTCAGCAGCCCAAATTGGTTTGCCTCTACGCTGCCAGTTCGCCTCTTTCCATTTCTTCAGCCATCCCCACAGAGCATTGGCTACCATCCAAGAATCAGTATACAGATAGAGCCTTGGCCACTTTTCCCTCTCTGCAATATCTAGGGCCAGTTGAATGGCCTTGAGTTCAGCATATTGACTGGATCCACCCTCTCCTTCAGTGGCCTCTGCGACCTGTCGTGTGGGGCTCCATACAGCTGCTTTCCACCTCCGACTCATCCCTATGACACGGCAGGAACCGTCGGTGAATAAAGCGTAACGTGCTTCCTCTGCTGGCAGCTGGTTGTATGGCGGAGCTTCCTCAACCCGGGTCACTGGTTCTTGTTCTTCATCTGCCACACTGAAACTTTCACCTTCGGTCCAGTTTGTAATTACCTCTAAAATTCCAGGGCGATTCAGTCTCCCAACTCGGACGCGTTGTGTAATGACGCCAATCCACTTGCTCCAGGTAGCATCGGTGGCGTGGTGGGTGGAGGGAACTTTTCCTTTAACCATCCATCCCAGCACCGGTAGTCGGGGTGCCAGGAGGAGTTGTGCTTCCGTGCCAATCACCTCTGAGGCAGCTTGAACTCCTTCGTAGGCGGCCAAGATCTCCTTCTCTGTGGGAGTGTAGTTGTCTTCGGACCCTCTGTAGCTTCGGCTCCAGAATCCCAGTGGCCGGCCTCGAATCTCACCAGGCACCTTCTGCCACAGACTCCAGGACGGACCATGGCTCCCAGCTGCAGAGTAGAGGACATTCTTCACCTCTGGTCCTGTCCTGACTGGGCCAAGGGCTACCGCATGAGCGATCTCCTGCTTGATCTGGGCAAAGGCTTGCTGCTGTTCAGGGCCCCAGTGGAAATCATTCTTCTTGCGGGTAACCAAGGTACAGAGGGCTCACAATTTGACTGTATTCGGGGATGTGCATCCTCCAAAAGCCGATGGCCCCTAGGAAAGCTTGTGTTTCCCTCTTGCTGGTAGGTGGGGACATGGCGGTGATCTTATTGATGACCTCAAGGGGAATCTGACGCCCTCCATCTTGCCATTTCACTCCCAGGAACTGGATCTCCCGGGCAGGTCCTTTGACCTTACTCTTCTTGATGGCAAAACCGGCTTCCAGGAGAATCTGAATGATCTTCTCCCCCTTCTCAAAGACTTCCGCTGCCGTGTTTCTCCACACAATGATATCATCAATGTATTGTAGATGTTCCGGAGCCTCACCCTTTTCCAGTGCATCCTGGATCAGTCTATGGCAGATGGTGGGACTGTGCTTCCACCCCTGGGGCAGTCGGTTCCAGGTGTACTGCACTCCCCTCCAGGTGAAAGCAAACTGGGGTCTGCATTCCGCTGCCAAAGGAATGGAGAAAAATGCATTGGCAATATCAATAGTGGCGTACCACCTCGCCGCCTTGGACTCCAGCTCGTACTGGAGCTCCAACATGTCTGGCACGGCAGCGCTCAGTGGTGGTGTCACTTCATTCAATGCACGATAGTCCACAGTTAATCTCCATTCTCCTTCAGATTTACGCACAGGCCAAATGGGACTGTTGAAGGGTGAGTGGGTTTTGCTAACCACCCCTTGGCTCTCCAGCTCACGGATCATCCTATGGATGGGGATCACGGCATCTCGAGTTGTTCTATACTGCCGGCGATGCACTACCGAAGTGGCAATTGGTACCTGTTGATCTTCCCCCTTCAGGAGTCCTACTGTCAGTGGATCCTCGGACAGTCCAGGCACAGTACTCAATTGTTGGATGCCCTCTGTCACCACAGTTGCCACACCAAATGCCCACCTGAGTCCCTTCGGGTCTTTGAAATACCCCCTTTGGAGGTAATCTATGCCCAAAATGCATGGGGCCTCTGGGCCGGTCACAATGGGGTGTTTCTTCCATTCATTTCCAGTCAGGCTCACATCTGCCTCCACCAACGTATAGTCTTGTGATCCCCCAGTCACACCAGCAATGGAAACCGCTTCTGCTCCTACATATCTCGATGGGACCAATGTACACTGCGAGCCAGTGTCAACCAAAGCCTTATAGTTTTGTGGCTTCAATGTGCCAGGCCAACGAACCCACACTGTCCAAAAAACAAGATTTTCCCTAACCTCTACCTGGCTAGAGGCAGGGCCCCTCTAAGCCTGATTATCCTTCTTTCCTTGGGTATATGTCTTAGAGGTTCCCTCAAGGGGATCGGACAAGTCACCATCGACATCATACTTGACATCCTGGCTGCGAACAACTGGAGCTGCTCTCTGTTTGGTGAGACATCCTCTGTGAATCCTGCCTTCCTTCAAATTGCGCACCCGTTGTGCCAGAGCAGCAGTAGGTTTCCCATCCCATTTCCTCATATTTTCTCCAGACTCACGCAGGAAGAACCACAACTCAGCTTGTGGGGTGTACTTTCTCTCCCCATCAAAGGGACGCCTGCGTTGGACACCAGGACCTCTAACTTGCACAGCCGAGATTTGGAGGAAGTCCTCCTTAATCTCTTCCCTGAGCTTCTTGTGATTCTCCTCTAGTTTGTCTTCTAATTTCTGCAGTTGTGTTTCCACAGCTGCAATTCTGGCATGAGTTGGGCCATGTACAGCATCAGCATATGCTCGAAGCGTTTTTGCCATATCGAGCACAGTCTCATGTGTCTCTTCTCACTTCATTATTGCCAGAGCAGAAGCGTATTCAGGTGGCCCAAGTCGTACAAGTTTCCTCCACATTACAGGTGTACATGGTACCAGGTCTGGATTTCTAGTTGTTACATCATCTGAAAAAATGAGCTCTGCTACTGCCATCTCTCTCAGACGTTGGATCCCCTGTTCTATGGTCCTCCACTGTCTGCTGCAGATAGAGGTCATCTGCACACAGATATCTTTGTGCTACACCATACAGAATCCGTTCCCAGAGGCTGTGAGGACTAGCCTCCCTCATCATGCCCTGGTCGATAACAGGATCAAGTGACAGCGATCCCAAATGCCTCGCCTCAGTGCCATCCAGGACTGTAGCCTCCCCTGCAGCATCCCAGAGGCGAACTAACCAACTAATTATAGATTCATTGGGTTGTCGCCTATAATCCTTTCTTAGACCCCTAAGGTCCTTTAGAGAAAAGGAATCAATATTGGCTCCAGAATCTACACCCCTTGATGTGGTTTCTGATTTTGGGGAAGGTCCTTCTCCTGGATTATCATCATCATCTATAACTGATAACGGCGCTGAGGGAACAAGACAGAGAGGCATCAGTGAAGGCTGCATGGTGCTCTTGCAGGCAAGAGCCTGGGCAAGAGACTATACTTTTATTTTTGACTTTTTTTGTACATTTTAGAAGTTGCCCACCCCAGAGGTGGGACTCTTGGAACTACTGGTTATTTTTTAGAGACTATCACTGAAGCCCCTCCTCTGGGAAGAGATGTGGGAGCTTCGGTAGTTTACTGAACATGACTTTGTGCTTAACACTGTGCTTGGGAATAAAATTCCCAAAACTAAAACAAGCAGGCACGAAAGCATGGCAACAATCATCATCCTCCACCTTGTGATCAGTCTTCCTTGCACACTTTCCACCTTTTGTATTAGCAGCAACAGCCCTTAGTTTAGGCCTGCTGTCTGATTTAACTACTGGTCTGGAGCCTGGAATATTAGCTGCAGCCTGAGTGACTGGGATGGTAACTAGTTTATCTCCCTGTTCCCTGTCTTCTATCTGCTGTCCTTCAGTATCTAGCAGAGTACGATAAACATATGCCAAGGCCCAGCTCACTGCAATAATCCTTTCCTCCTTAGTATTACCATGGCACTTCTCCTTCAAGTACCTTGCCACCTTAACTGGGTTCTGAATTTGTTCAGATGGGAGGTCCCAGATTATAGGATCAGAAAATTCCTTTAAAATTTGGCCTATATCTTCTCATTTCCCACTCCATTCAAGATTTCTCCTACTTGGTTTTGCCCCTGAATCAGAAGTCTCATTAGCCCCTTTGGAAATCACAGCTTTCATCTTATGTAAGCTGCAGACAGTATAGAGGACACTCACTAAATTAAATACCAGAAAGATGGACTCTTTAACACTCAGGGGAAACTGAACATTTTCTAATAGAGATATAAACAATTCATAAGAGAAGAGGGAAAACAGAGGCTGAAAAAGCTCCTCCCCCACTTCTCCCCTAACAAACTGAGTGCTCAACCATAATAACGAACCATCAAACATATTTACAGCCTTTCTGTAAATCATCACAAACAAGCCCAGCCCAATGAATATTCTGATTAGTGCCCCACGGCTACATGAACTACATATTAGGAGCAATACCAGAGCTATTCCCGGGTAAGGAAATAGCCCTAGGTACTGTTATAAATTGGCCAGGAGACCAGCTCCTTTGAAAAAGCCTTTATTAGAAATCAGCTCTGGGTAGGGGCTCGAGGGGCTGCGCACGCCGCCGCTGCTCCCAGTAGACACCACGGAGGAGGAGGTGCAGTCGAATCTGCTGCTGCTGCTGCTGCTGCTGAGTCGGGATTCCTTCCTCACGGGGGTTCCCATAGAATCACTTTGGCTCGTGTGGTCCAGGGGCGTCACCTCTCTCCAGTTCCTTTCAGGTCATGGCGAGAAAGTAACAAACAAATACCTGCTACCTGCAGGTAGCTGGATGTGTGCCTCGCACAGTTTTGTCCTTCTTAGGTCCAGTTTCTGTGTCGGCTCGCTGTCCCAGGGGTTTTTCTAGCTCCAACTGGACTCTCGGCCGTAGCCAGGCACCATGGGAGTTCTTTCATCTCCATACTGGGCGGGGCCCACAGCTCGACGGCAGACGGCAGGGAGCAGCAGGAAGCAGCAGGGAGCAGCAGGAAGCAGCAGGGAGCAGCAGGAAGTGGCAGGGGGGGACAACAGGCGGCGGCGTGCGGGCTTTCGATGGAGAGGGGAAAGCTCAGAATTTAGGGAGAAAGGGTACAGAACTTGGACATAACGAGCAGAAATTTAGGGTACAGATTCAACATGAACGGTTTAAAACAGGCAAGTAACAGTGCAACTTTAATTTTACAGCAAAACAGTGTAACAGTACAACTCGGGAGTGCATAACTTGGGGCTAATTTCTTTCAGATACCACAGAAATAGTAGAATCTCAAAAGACCCTAGGGACCAAAAATATTGGCAGGCTTTCACCCCAAATGACATTATGAGTCTAGAAAAAACCATCCCAATACACCCACAAACAATTAGAATCACCAATATTATTATTATTAAGGTTTTTTTCCACTTGCTTTGGTTCCTGTTTCCCGGCCAATGCACCAAAACGTGTGTTGGTTTGGGCAAATTAGAAGACCCTCCGAGAGGAAATCCCCTAAGACAAACCTCCACCACCCCTCCCCGCCCCCAGCCCTGGGTTTGGGAAGGAAATTCTTTGGAGGAGACAAGTGGAAAAAACCAATTTATTGACAAGAAGTCTTCCCCCCACAAGAGAAAAAGAAAAGGCTCAAGTTACTGTGGGGGTTGGGCACAGAGCTTCTTCCGCGGGCTCGGAGATCCTTGGAGATCCTCAGTTCAGGTCCTCAGGTCCGGAGCCGGTCCAAATCTTCGGGGGGTGGGGGGGGGGGGGGGAAAGGGAAAAGGGAGAAAAGGAAAAAAACCCAGAAACAGCGAAAAAACAGGCAGCAGAAAGCAAAAGTGGCTAAGTTAGCAAGCAGGAGCAAGCAAGCAGCAAGCCAGCAGCAAGCAAGCAAGCAAGCAGCCAGCCAGCAGAAAGCCAAAAGCAGCAAGAGCAGCAGAAGCCACAGCCAGCAAAGCATTGGCTGTTAGACATAACAACACAGTCCAGATATGGGATATAAGGCTCCGTCAACCCAGGACATACTTTTTCCCCTCCGAACAAGTCAAGACATGTTAGGCAGCACGGTGGATTAGTCCGAACATGTTTGGGAGTCCTGGTATCAGGGGGACTTGAGGAATGTGGAGCTGGGGCCTTCTGTCCAGTCCTGCATTTCCATAGTTCTTTTCTGATGCTGATCTCCTTGGCCGGTCTGAGCGTGATTTTCCTGGGTGTCTGATTGCTTTCGATGGCTCGGCTGGGGCCTATTCTTCTGAGATGTGGCACACCTGGTTTTCCTCTATTGATATGGTAATCCCTTTGTCTTCTTCCCTTATTTGGATGCTCTGGGCTGAGACCTGCTTTTCTGACAGAAGCTGTGTAACTTTTACCACCACCCACACCTGTGAATATTAAATGTATAAAATACAATTTGTGAACTTAAATCAACAGAGACACAGGGATGAAAAAAGTTTTCTTGTGAGGCTGCCATTCAGTTCCTGCCTGAGCTGGCAGCCCCTGGAAACACACAGTTCCTAAAACATCTTACTATAGGGAACTCATTTTCCCTTCCCCATCACCAGTATTACTTAAATTATTATTATATTTTGGGAACACGGATTAATATTTACTACAGATGCTGATTGCCCCTAGTCTCCATGCCTCTCTACCTCCTATTGGTATCGTAATTCCACTGTCTCCTTCCCGGAGCTGGGGAATTCCCTTGTGCTAAGGGAGTTTTCTCTGACATTCCTAAGACTACATGTTTTACCATCACCCTTAACAGTAGGCATTATAATTACATAAAATATAGTATAGGAACATGAATTGGCATTTATTAAAACCAATATCACCTTATTAGGAAAACATGAATTAATTCATCATAACAATCCCTCCTCTTTTTATTTCTAAATATTAATTCATGTTTTCTTTATTAAAACCCATCACCAAAAGGCTTTGATAAAAGACCGTTTTTAGCTTACTCATAGTCAAACTCAAAGCTGAGTTTACCCAGGGGGAGGTATTCATCTGCAGCTTCGAACTTCGCCAATGCCTGGGCTGCTAAACTTTCTGGTTTCTTTTCATTCAATTCTAGTATTTTTGGTATTTGTCCTTTCCCATTGAAAGCTGCATCAGGATCTGTGGGAAGGGCTGCGATTTGCATCCCTTGTACTACTGAGTGTATTAACCTGACCAAGCATTGTCGCTGTGGGACACAATGAAAGGAGACGCAGACTCATCAGAAGGCTGCTGGACTCTTGAGGAGGAGCCGCAGGTTTATTTTCCAAACCTCTTTTATGCCTTTTACAAATGTGCCCACCTTAGAGGTGGGACCCCTGGAACCATTGGTCACTTACAGAGACCACCACGCAAAGTCCCTCCCATGGGAAAGCGTGTGGAAAAACACGCTAAGTTTACAAACAGCGTGACCTTGTGTTCCCAGTTCTGTCATGGGAACAGAATCTCCTAAAACCAAAACATGGCAGGCACGAACCGTGGCAACAAAGCATGGTATTAGGCAAGGCAGAAATATTATGCCAGCTACTGAACACAATATAAAAAATCCTAACTTTTCCACCAAGCACCTCCTAGTAACTGTTCCCACCAATCAGCCTGTAGAACTGAGTTCCATTTTTGTACTGGAACGTGTGCCACTGTCGCTGTTGGACACAATAAATGGAGGCAGGGAGTGATTTAGAAGGCTGCAGTGGACTCCTCAGGGAGGAGCCACACGTTTATTTCTTGGGCTTCTTTTATACTTTTACAGATGTGCCCACCTTAGAGGTGGGACCTTTGGGAACCATTGGTCAGTTCCAGAGACCACCACGCGAATAACCCCTCCTCTGGGAAAATTGTAGAAAACAAGGTAGTTTACATTATGTGACCTTGTGTACCAGAAGAGTGCCTGGGAACAGAATTTCCCAAAACCAAAACATGGTAGGCACGAAGCGTGGCAACGTGCCACCTTTTTAATTTTTGCTGCTAACCCTCTTATGGTTTCACCAAAATCATCAATTTCAATATAGCATTGTGTTTTATTAAATTTCCCACATATCTAATAGATCTTATCTGGGGCCTTCCAGTTCAGCTGAATGTCTCCTGGTTTTTCCCAATAATTTTTCAAAATCCGTATAGAGTTATAAGGATTGGCTCCTGAGCGCTTATGCCAACATAAACCTACAGATTTTGCCCAATCACAATTAGATTCATTTTTTAGACCCTAGTACCCCGCAGGGGGTTCAGGTTGCCAGGTTACTGATTTATTAAATGAGTTCACAGCTAGAGTTGTTACATATGGGGTATAACCCACTACTTCCGTGAACTCTTTTCCTTCTCTGCTAATGCAAATAATGCCAATTACCCGTTTTTCTAGTATCCATCTTTCTGGACGAGACATTACTTTAGAAATTTGAGTATCATCTCATTTTAATAGTTGCTCAGGGGTCAAACTTTTACCTTTCCAGGGTCACCTTTCAGCAGACTGTAGGCTACCACAGATCTAGCAATTTGTCAGACCTAGTTCTGTGGCTATTTTTTGCATTAGTTCAATAAATAAGTTCTTATTCATTGCTCTAAACTCTTTCTCTCTGTACTGCTTTTCTAATTTTTCATATTGGATGCTTAGGGTTCTTAGTCTTTCTTGCCCTACTTTTCTTTTCTTGGCTTCTAATTCTTGCCTTTTTAACTCGAGAGATAATTGCTTAATTTCGCTCTCGGGGTCTAATCTATCTTTATCTTTTAGAAAAAAACCAGAAAACTTTCTTATGTTTGAGGCACACCCTTTTATCATCATTTCTTAGTAAATTTAGAATTATAGGTTCGGTTTTTAAAGACAACCTATCAAATTTCAAATTACTTCTTACCCAGTATGTTTTTTCATTCATTTTATACATGTCCAATCCCCTTTTTTATCATAACACAGCTTGTTTACCTGGTAGTAGGCTACTAAGTGGATTCTCTTTTCTTTCTTACTTAGAGCAGTTGCATCTGGTACACATAGGCAGTATGGGTGTTTAATTGACAACCTCTCTTCTTGTCTTATTTAGCTTCTTTTTCCCTCTTTTATTTGACCATTTCTTAGACCCTGTCTCTTGGATAAGGCAAGTAGCCTCCCCATTAACGTTACAAATTGCATACAGTGTTTCAAATTTGGGACCGTGATAGTTCTATTTTTGCTTCCCTGTTTTTTTGATCGAAGCAGAGGGCACATGCCAGGTCAGAGGCTCTCTCTCTCTCTTGGCACCACTCCAGCAGCACAGTACACAGCTAGGCTCAGGGTAATTAGGAGTCTCCCCCCGGGAGGTCCCTCTGCATCTGCCGACGCCCACTGGTCTCTCCTCCAGGGTCCCATATTCCCCTCGAGCTGCGAATCATTTCTTAAAGGCATTTCACCTGGAGAGTTTAACCAGGCCTGCTGCCATGCTCGTGCCTGCCTGTTTTGGTTTTGGGAAATTCCATTCCCAGGCACGGTCTTGATACACAAGGACACACAATGTAAACTACTGTGTGTTTTCCACATCTGTTCCCAGAGGAGGGACTTCTGTGGTGGTCTCTGGAACGGACCAATGGTTCCCAAGGATCCCACCTCTGAGGTGGGCACATCTGAGAAAGTATAATAGGAATCAGAAAAATAAACCGTGGTCTCTCTCTTGCATGGAGAGATCATGCAGCCTCTCTTGATGCACTCCCTGCCTCGTTCCTGTGTGTCCCACAGCGACACTGCCCCACAAGGAGCTTTACTGGTCCCTTGGCATTTAATTTTTAACAGGTAAGCTTTTTCATCTAATTTTCCCTTGATCCCCTTTTTATAAATTAAATGCCAAAGTGGGGCGCCTCATTCCAGTATCCTCAGATTTGTGTCAAGGGCTAAGATTGTCACGGTCAACTGCACTTCTTCTTTTAAGCACTTGTTACACAGGGCCTCGGGCTTTACCCCCCTTTTACAATGTACTACCCAAATTTCACAACAGTACACACATTCAAAATGTACACACAGATAACATGCACATCCTGGGTTTATGCAACTTATCGTTTCGCTCATTTATCAGTCCTTTTCATGTCTCGGGGTTCTCTCCTCGGCTTCTGCGCCTCCTTTCCAATCCTGTGGTGTTAATATTTGTTTCCACTCTCTTGACTTGTACTCCTTGAGTCCCCTTCTCTTCTTTTCACTTACTGAGGTTCCTGTTGCTAGGAGAAAAAAACACAAAGGGAGCCTTCCCAAGGAGGGATGTTTAGGGCTTTTTCATGAATGATGTGCGTGCTTTTGCGGTCAGGGTTAAAATTAGCGCCTTCCCTTTTTCAGGCCAGGGTGCATTCCGGGCCATGACTAGTTTAGTTGTTCTTTTCTTGTGTTTTGCCCCAAGCCCCGCCCGATACTTTCTTACCTTTTACTAAGTTGGTTGTCTCTCAGGAAAAAAAAAGGTGGGCGTTTTTTCTATACAACTTGTGCTTACCTTATTTTGTGAGGTTTTGGTCACTTTAACTTCTCTCTTTTTCCTCATTTCTAGTTAGAACTCGTACTTCTTAGAATTTTTAAAGAGCTTATGCCCTTTTTCTAAAAAAAACGCATCCTCCTCTCGAGGAAGATTTTAAACTTACCTTATTTCTCTTTTTTCCTGCTTACTTCCCCATTTTCTTTCTTTTTCTAATTTTTTTTCTAATTTTCGTGCATTTTGTATTTTAGATGTAATTTGGGTTGATTTTGATGCCGCTTTTGGTCCCCTGATAGAGGAAGGACACCTTCTCTCTGGCTTTTTCTAAGGGAATATTTCTATCTGCCCTGTTCCTTGGAAAGAGAAGCACTGTATTAATTCAGATTCTTTTGGCTTTCCTTCCCCTTTTTCTGGTTGGGACCTCTCCCTGTTATTTTTTCTCTTTTACCTTTCATTTCTTAATTTCTTTCGCTCCTGGCTTCCAATGTTTTTTCTTTTTGGAACCCCAATTTTGTTTACAGGTCCTGTTTGTGGGATTGGGTGGAATCCACTTACCTTGTCCCTTATTGTCTGTCTGCAAAATCATCCTTTCCTGATCTTTTAAGCACAGGGACTTTAAAATCTCAGTTACTTCGGAGTAAGTCCCGAAATACCCTTTCTGCTCTTTTATGCCTTCCCAGGGAATGCTGACTAATTTTCCTCGAGAATTCCTCTATCTCCTGTATCAATGGGTAATATTATTACATCTAAAAGATCGAAAGTTGGGAGATTTGTACCTTCTAGGTTTTTAGCTTTCCCAACCCAATACTTTCTCCATGCTCTCTCTATTCGTTTCTTAGAGTGGGTCGAGATAACTATACCAGTCCCCTTATTGGGGAAAGTTCCATAGGGGAGAGATACTGACCCAGGTTTTGGGGTGAAATTTTCAAGGGAATTAAGTTCCTGGAGTGGCCATGATATTACTTGTGATCCACTTAGCCCAGCACTCTCAAGGGGAGGTGTCTCATTTTCTGGGAACTCTAATTCTGGCGGAAACGGGGGCGCAGATGCCCCTGCAAAAAGGGAGGGTATGTCTCGGGGTTTGGATGTCCCCTGAAGTTGTGCTCCTGCCTTTTGAGGCTGCTGTGTTATAGCAGGGAGCCTTCCCATATTTCTTGCTGTTGTGATTTAATCTCCAGGATACGGAGGAGAAAATTCATCTAGTATGTCCCACTCCTCTCCTCTTGCCCCAGGGATTATAGGTTTTATCTTACTGTTCAGCCTACCCCACACTAAGGCATATTGATACTCTTCTCCATCTGCTTCTGGCTTAGCAAACACATACTCTACCAACATTTCGCAGGTCCAAACATTGAAGGACCCAAACATTGGCCACGCTACTTTTTCTCTAAGCTCTTTCCCCTCCCATATTTTTGTACAGTATAAAATAATTTTTTTCCTTTGATTTCCTTTTCCTTATGGGACATTCTTTCCAATTTATCAACATTTGACCTAAAGGCCTGTCTCGGGGTATTTCAGGTATTTTGTCTCCCTTGATTTTCCCTTTTACACCACGTCTCTGGTTTTTACTCTTACCTTGTCCCATTTTTCAACTCCGGGTGTTTCTGAAGTGATATCTCCTGTCCACCAGGGGTCCTAAAAAGCTTGGCTACAAAAGGTACCTTGTTCTTTCTGTTGATTCTGAAGTTCTTCTTGTAGTTTCCAGCCTGTCCTTCTCAGGGAGCCGTCCCGAAGTCACCTCGGCTAGGAAACGAGCTCTCTACCCTTTTTTTTTTTTTCCTACCTCTTACCTCCTTTTCTCCTAACTTCACAAAAAAACGTAAAGGGGCGTAAAAGTCTCCGAACTCTAAGAGACATCTACCTTTCCCCTTTCAACGCCTGGGTGACATTCTCCTAGTGTGTGTGTGCAACCTGTCCTTTCTCTCACTCACTTGTTTAACCACGCACTTCCCTTGTCACCCACCGTTCTTCTCGCGGAGTAACAGAACTGCAGTTCAAAGGTCCACACTCGCTTCGTGGAAATTCCACGTCTCATCCATACACACACACACCCCGTCACCCCCCACTCAACCACGAGTTACTTACGGCTCTTGTTCTCCCGTGGATTCTTCGTGCACGTAGATTTTTATGAGTGAACACAGTACCGCGGCCCTGCAGACCCCCTGCTACTGGGATCTACAGCAAGTTCCTCTTGAGAGCTCCAAAAGCTAGCTTCCTTCTTAATCTTTCCTTGGTTCGCGACTCTGGTTGGCTTTTCTCGGTTCGGGAGAGCCTGATTGAACCTTGACCGTACCCCCTTTCTTTCACGGGCCTGCGCAAGAGGGCAGGGGCACCCCCCGCTTAAGAAAGAGGGGTTCAAGGTTTAGACCCCCCCTGTATGGGCCACCAGTCTGTTATAAATCACCCCTGAGGTCTCACGAAGGTCTGAGTGCAGGTCTGCCAGTCTTATACTCTTAACTCAGTGAACATGTCTGGACATGTCTGGTGGTCCCAGTATCGAGGGGAACTTGAAACTTCCTGGGGTTGGAGCCACTGCCCAGTCCAGAATTTCTTTAGGTGTCATTGCTTCTTGACGGTGCTGCTGATAGAATCAGAGTATCAGTGGGCCAGCATGAATGGATTTCCTGGGTGTGCAGGATGTCTCTTGAGCACTCTTAATGGTCCAGGTGGGACGCATCCTCTGGGCTATCAATCCTTATCAGATGCTGATTGCCCCTGTTTCCATGCCTCTCTACCTCCTATTGGTATTGTAATTCCACTGTCTCTTTCCCAGAGCTGGGGAATTCCCTTGTGCTAAGGGAGTTTTCTCTGCCATTCCTAAGACTACATGTTTTACCATCACCCATAACAGTAGGCATTATAATTACATAAAATATAGTATTGATTTATTAAAATATGAATATCGATCTAATACCGATACCCAACTGTGACGGACAAAAGACTCTCTAAGTTAGAAAGTGTATGTTTATTGACGGCCGGGCAGCTGCGTGGGATAGCTCCCCAATAAGCACTGCCAAGATCACAGGTAATTACAAAGCCTTTTATCTACAGAAGTGTTGAATACACAAAATACAAATGCATATTCACACCCTTGTCACCTCCTCTTCTCCGCTTCATATGCTAATTGACAAAAAGGCTATTAAGCATGCGTAGTTTGTTCTTTGAAATGGGTCGGGGGTCTTATGTGGGGAGTGGTCACCAAAAGGAGGAAGTAAAACTAGTCTTCCTCGTTCTAAACTTTCAACCTTTTGATGCATATGTGACAAATGATTCCTTGGTGAAACCTATAGTTTTCCTGTTCTCAGGCCTGTTTCTGGAGATAGAGAATTTACAATCATCTTGTGGTTTTGGGGTCTATTGATCAATTTCCTTGTTTTTCGTTACAAACCCAGCTTACACAAACATAAACTTGACAGGCAATGAGTTATTAGATCCGGGATAGCTTATCTAAAATCCGGTCTCTCTTAACCATCTTCTGAATTTTTAACTGATTTCAGCAAAGCTTATTTTTCCCAGCTAAATCAGCAATATAACCTTAGTTTTTTTAGTCCTCAAAATTAGTGTCTCAGTATAGGAACATGAATTGGCATTTATTACAACCAATATCACCTTATTAGGAAAACATGAATTAATCCATCATAACAGTAATTATTTTTATTCTATTTTCAAACTGGGCAGCATCTCCATGCTTCACTAACTGCATGCTCCTGCCTCTCAGGCAGAACCTGCACAAGGCTGAGGCCAGAGGAAATCTAGGGAATAGCCCATGCTGGGGATTCCAGCTGGAGAGCTCTTCCTGCACATGGAATATTGTAGGAGCTCACTGACCCCATGTGCAGCTGCTGACCCTGGAAGGGGGAGCCTGGCACCAAGGAATTGGGAAACCTCACAACTGAGTGGACTTTCCACTCTAGTTTGTAATTTACTCATACAGTGAGGGTAGCACACGTAAAACCCTTTTCATCCTCTGAAATACCCTTCCTGTGGCTATCTTCCTTTTCGTGGTGGTGGTGGTGGTTTATGTGTTCACAGCATCATGGAAAGGTCTGTTCTGGAAGGGACCTCGAGGTCACCTCATCCAACCTCCTGCTGAAAAAAGGGCCACGGATCAGGGGCTGTTTCCCTGCCAACCTGTCCTGGGTATTTCTAGTGAAGAAGTTTCCAGCACTTGTCTGGGAGGCCTGTGGCATTTAATTGTTGTGACAGTGGATTTGGAGGTCACCCTGAAGGAACTCTGGCCTTTTGTCCCTTATCCTGCCACCACACCCCCTGGTGCTGGCAGTGCCATCCTAAGCACCACTTTGGAGTTCAGGTAATTCTGTCCCAGTGTTAGGCTAAGCCCAATCTGATTGCCAGATGTCAAAACATGTCAGGAGAGAGCTGAATGTTCTGTGATTGGTTAGATGTGCTTTCTGTGCTGTCAAATAATTTTTAATAGTCATATGCAACTGCTACATCATAAAAGCAGCCCGTCCAAAGCTCTGCTCAAATCAGAGGAGAGATCAGCACAAAAGCACCTTAGTTAAAAAGGAAGAAAGCTATTGGAAGGTAACAGCTGGAATTCCAGTGCTTAATCTGTGTAATTCAAACTTCTCTAAGGAGCAGGAAAAGCAGATTGGACTTGAGGTAGTTTTAGGAGTTAATTAGCAAGGTCTTTTTGAATATTAAGAATGCCTTTGAAGGAGAAAGTTTTATAAAACTAGTTCAGGGCTTTCAAACAGCATAAATTAAGACAGAAAATCTTTTTTATGCATCCTGAAGATGCAGACAGTCATCTTCCCTAATCATGTCATTTCCTTCCATCAGAAATATAATAATAGATCCTCCTCAATGTCTGGTCTCCATAAGGATTTATTAGCTTGCTAAGAGTGCAGTGGTACTTTAACTGGAAATAACATTTTACAGGAGTATTTTGCACATTCACCATGGCAAATACTGAAGTCAGTAGCTCTTAAGCCATAAACTGAGTTTCTTCCTGGGCTGGGTACTGTGATATATCACCAATATTGAAAACAGTAACCTGCATATTTCAAGGTACAGCCATAGAATTATAGAGTGCTTTGGGTTGTAAGGGAGCTTGAAACTAATCTAAACCATTCCAAATTCCCTGCCCCACCTTCCATCAGCCCAGTTTGCTCAAAGCCTTTTTTAACCTGGCCTTGAAAACCCCCAGGGAGGGAGGGGGATCATCTGCATCTCTTAGGGCAGCTACAGCCCGTGTCTCACCACCCTCACAATGAAGAATTTCCTCCTAAAATCCTGTCCAACCCTGCCCTCTGGCAGTGTGAAGCCGTTCCCTATCAGCTCCCTTGGAACCCCTTTAGGCCCTGGAAGGGGCTCTGAGCTATCCCCGGAGCCTTCTCTTCTAAAAGTTGTGCCTTTTTACAAGGGAATGCAGCTGAAAATATGGCCTTGCTTGTTCTCACACAGCTCTGGTGGCTTTTTGTAAGCATTTGCCAAGAAATAAAACTTAAGCACACTGAAAATTTGTGGCCATATCTCTTAAAACATATGGAGAGTATGGGTTTGTTCTGTTCATATTTTATCTGGCTTTATGCTTTGTTTTGTGAATGCACTCACTTCCACGGGGAAAAAGAGCTCTGTGTTTCTTTTACATAGGTATGTGGGCAAAATTTAGAATATGTACTTTACTTTTACTCACTTTTTATTAGTTTTGATGCACTCAGCTCTTAGAGAATTTCTCAGCTATGATCTGTTTTTAACAACTGTTACAACAGCAGTGCATCTTGATATGAAACTAAATTACCTAGTCATATTAATTTCCATTTATTTATTTTATTCACTCTGATATTATGTTTCAGAAAAAAATATTACTTTATTGGCTCATCATCGTCTTTTGAAACTCTTCTGCTGTAATTAACCATGCAAAGTAATGAATTCTAAATTACATTTTTAATTACTCGTGACTAAAATTATCTTGAATTTTTTTTAAAACTGGAGTTTTCCTCTGGAAAGATTCATTGCTTTCTCAGTGCTGTTGTGGTAGAGCTCTAGATTAGGGTAACTTGATTTTTAAATGTTGTCTTGGTTTGGAAAGACAGGTTTCTGCTAGGGAAGCTGGGGTTCCCCTAGAATGGAGAATGCAAACTCTTCACACCTCGCCAAATTATAATTTTGCAATCAAGGGCTTTGAGGCAAAGATGTTGGGGATAGGAATAACAGTTCTTTACTAGGAATATTAACAATACAAATGTAATAGAAAACAAAAACCACCCAACCAAACAAGCAAATAAACAATTAAACAACAATTTTGGAAAACCCTGACAGAGTCAGAGCTGCAACCTGACACCCTGTGATTCAGGGTGTTGAAAGCAGTCCAAAAGTAAGTCTTTCTGAAGTGGCAGATGTGATTCTGTTGGAGCAGAGATGATCTTGTAGAAAAGTGGGTCCAGGGGTGGTGAGGAGGGGGTCTGGTGATGATGAGGAGGGGGTCCAGGGATGGTGAGATGGAGTCTGGTGTTGGTGAGATGAGGTCCAGTCTTCCTTCCAGGAAATCGGGTGAAAAACTAGCAGCTCTCATGTCTGTGAGTCTCCGTTTATCCAGACAGCAAAACTGCCTGCCCCCCCCACTGCCAGGGGGATGTGATGTATCTCACAATAGGGTGATAGAAATGCAGATGCACCGCTCTGGGGGGGAAGTTACAGGCTGAGAAGGTGCTAATGGCCTATTACTCAAAGGCATCAGGCCTCTCCTCCCTTGAGTTACCAGAGATAAAGAAAAGCATCTCCCCAACTGCTTTAAAACAGATGAAAATAGAATATACAAACCCTGGCTCCACAACCCAGGACATTATCCACCCTTTATTCTATTATCATCTGTGTCATACCTAAATTAATAAACTCTATTGTACAGAATGAACCCTCACACTCAGTTTTCACTTAGGATTAGGTTTTTTTGTGGTACACAACTGGTTTTTCTATCTTTCTGCATTACTTACCAAGTGTAACCAGGTCTTTGAGCAAAAACAATTTCACGGGTGGGTTCACCTTTGTTCAAGGTGGGGTTTACCCAAACAGTCTTTTCTAAGATACCTCTTATTTGTACTACAGGGACTTTATCTACTGTGTGCAAAGGGGTAGACTGGGCAGGACCAGCTCGATTGATGGAGCCTCGGGTGTTGACTATCTAGGTGGCTTTTGCTAAGTTCACTTTTCAATTTTTGAAGGTCTCCCCACCAAGTGCCTTCAGGGTGGTCTTAAGTAGTCTGTTGCACTGTTCAACTTTCTCGGCAGCTGGTGCATGATAAGGGATGTGATATATCCATTCAATGCTGTCTTCTTTAGCTAAGGTGTTTATAAAGCTGTTCTTGAAATGGGTCTTGTTGTTTGACTCGATTCTCTCAGGGGTGCCATGTCTCTACAGGACTTATTTTTCTAGGCTTAGGATGGTGTTCTGGGCAGTGGCATGAGGCACAGGGTAGGTCTCTAGCTATTTAGTTGTGGTTTTCACTATGGTCAGCACATAGCGCTTGCCTTGGCGGGTTTGGGGCAGTGTGATGTAATCAATCTGCCAGGCTTCTCCATACTTATACTTGGACCACCGTCCACCGTACCAGAGGGGCTTCACTCGCTTGGCTTGCTTGATGGCAGCACACATCTCACAGTCATGGATGACTTGAGAAATACTGTCTATGGTTAGATCCACCTCTCAGTCTCATGTCCACTTATAGGTGGCATCTCTGCCCTGATGACTTGAAGCATTATGGGCTCACCGAGCTAGGAACAACTCTCTCTTGTGTTGCCAATCTAAGTCTATTTTGGACACTTTTATCTTTGCAGCTTGATCTACTTGCTCGATGTTCTGGTGCTCTTCATTAGCTCAACTCTTGGGGACATGGGCATTTACATGGCGGACTTTCACAGGTAGTTTTTCTACTCTGGTGGCAATGTTTTTCTACTCATCAGCAGCCTAGATTGGTTTTCTTCTATGTTGCCAGTTGGCTTTTTTCTACCTTTCTAGCTAGCTCCACAGAGTATTAGCTACTATCTACGAATCGGTGTAGAGGTAGAGCTTTGGCTACTTCTCTCTTTTAGCAATGTCCAGGGCCAATTGATCATACTCTCATAATTCCTAAGCTTATTGGCAACAGACCCCACTGTCTCTCGGTTGTCCTCAGCATTAATGGTTGCAATAAAGGTGGTGTACTGAGATGGCCCCAGATTTGCCAGATTCCACAACATCTGCTCTGTGCATTTAACCTTGTCAGGGTCATTATCATGCTGTCCGCTCCTCCCAAAAAGTACTTCCAGCACCGCCACTTCCCTCAGCTGTTGGATCTCTTCCTCTAGAGTTTTCCAGCGCATTCTATGGTGGTGCTCCTGCATTCTTTCTTTGTGGATAAATCTCTCTCTCACACTCATTAAAAGCCGCTCCCAAAGGGAAAGGGGTCTTGGCTCTCTTACAAATACCTGATTTATACCTGAGTCCTGGGTCAAGGGTCCCAAATTCCTTGCCTCACCACTATCTAATTGCACCCCAGTACTCATGAGATCCCAGACCCGAAGTAGCCAGGCTGTGTAAGCCTCATGTCCCCGTCGCACAATATCTTTTTGCAGATTACGGAGACTTTCATACGACAGGGACTCGGTGATGATCTGAACATGTGATTCCTCTGCAGGTTGTGAGGGCCCTCCTTTCTTATTCTTATTATCTGGGTTTGCTGTTTTCACCTTAGATTTCTTTGTTTCCACAGGGGCAACTGCTGCTGGCTGTGACTGCCCCTGTGGTTCAGCTGGGACCTGGGCAGTTGTAATGTCTGTGGGTTTCATTGCTGCACCATCAGACTCTCTTTTCTCAGGGCAGGGGGAGGGTTTCCCACTAGCTGGGGAAATGTACTCCCTCAGCATCTGGCCTGTCTTTCGTATCTCTTTCATCAGAGCCCCCACCGAAACCGCGTGGTTTATCTCTGAGGCAGGCTGTGGGGCAGGGCCAGGCTCTTGGACAGCATCCTTATTCTCTGGGGTACTTATTAAAATGCTTACCCAGGCCAATCTCCCCTTATCTCTGAATGCTAAATAGAATAGGCTTATAAGCAACACCAGCCACTGTATGATGTCATTAGCACTCAGAGGAGATTTGAACCCTTCAAAAACTGGTGGGGTGGACCCAAAGAGCTGGGTGAAGGGTTGCGAGAAAATTTCCCCCGGTGCCATTTCCTCACAATAGGTACCATTATTAAAGTAACCCCAGAAACACAGTTAGTGTATGATAGCTATGAATCCATGTGCTTGCTTTCCAGAGGAAATTAAAAATCCATGAATTTCTCACCTTATTAACCCACAAAATAAACTGGATGCCAGCCACCGTAGCCTTAGTTATAGGACCCATATTTAGATAAGGACTAGCAAATGGCAGAAATACAGCTATGACCACATGCCACCCAAACCAGGGGAAGCTAGACCACATTATTCTGGCCAGTGGGCTTTTATCTAATAGCCAAGAACCATTATTCCTCTCTTTCAATGCCCTCGTGCTACACACTTGGGTGCCAAAATCTGTCTTGGTTTGGAAAGACAGGTTTCTGCCAGGGAAGCTGGGGTTCCCCTAGAATGGAGAATGCAAACCCTTCACACCCCGCCAAATTATAATTTTGCAATCAAGGGCTTTGAGGCAAAGATGTTGGGGATAGGAATAACAGTTCTTTACTAGGAATATTAACAATACAAATGTAATAGAAAACAAAAACCACCCAACCAAACAAGCAAATAAACAATTAAACAACAATTTTGGAAAACCCTGACAGAGTCAGAGCTGCAACCTGACACCCTGTGATTCAGGGTGTTGAAAGCAGTCCAAAAGTAAGTCTTTCTGAAGTGGCAGATGTGATTCTGTTGGAGCAGAGATGATCTTGTAGAAAAGTGGGTCCAGGGGTGGTGAGGAGGGGGTCTGGTGATGATGAGGAGAGGGTCCAGGGATGGTGAGATGGAGTCTGGTGTTGGTGAGATGAGGTCCAGTCTTCCTTCCAGGAAATCGGGTGAAAAACTAGCAGCTCTCATGTCTGTGAGTCTCCGTTTATCCAGACAGCAGAACTGCCTGCCCCCTTCTCCCCCTCCCCCCCCCCCCACTGCCAGGGGATGTGATGTATCTCACAATAGGGTGATAGAAATGCAGATGCACCGCTCTGGGGGGGAAGTTACAGGCTGAGAAGGTGCTAATGGCCTATTACTCAAAGGCATCAGGCCTCTCCTCCCTTGAGTTACCAGAGATAAAGAAAAGCATCTCCCCAACTGCTTTAAAACAGATGAAAATAGAATATACAAACCCTGGCTCCACAACCCAGGACAAATGTCAAGTATCATTTACTGTTAGAAACATAAAGGGTATGCCTGTATTCTGAAAGAGAAAAAAGTCACTTCCGCATCATTTAATAGTGATGTGAATTTAAAATCAGCTTTTTACCAACTGGATAAAAGTCTGACAGAACAAAGGAATTTTTTATGTACTTATACATGTATGGATCTAGAATGTGTCTATGTACAGAGTGCTGGAAATAGAGGAATCTGCAGTTTGGTCACAGATCTTGAAAGAAAAGATTCCATAATGTAGTATTTCCATAACATGTTAATGGCTTTAGAAATGTGAGATTGGTCTGTTGGTCTCAGGCTGATGTTGTGTGTGAGTGAATGGATTTAAGTGTTGTGAGGTTCCAATAAAATAACACCACTGAGGGGAAGGAATTTAAACAGGAATTTAAACTTATTGAAGAAGTTGTAGGGAATTGTGTTTGAGGACTAGATTTTAAGTATTTCTTGGTATGAATTAGAGTTATTCAAAGTTTTCATTAACAGTCTTCAAAACAGAATTTTCTCTGCTCTACTAAGATGGGGAAAGGTTCCTAGTGAAAAGAAGTTCCAATTTTTTCCTCATCATGTGCAGAAATGTGTTCTGTAAACACTGATCTCAGCCTTTGCTCTTGGAGTAGGTGTATTTCCTAGGAAGTTAAAATAGGAGAGTGATAATTTTAATTAAAATATTCAAGATTTTGGGATTTTTTGGACCAGTCTAATATAAAAGCTGTAGGGAACGTTAATCTCAAGGGAAATTTGGGGGGTGTGGTTCATTTAAAACCACAATAGCATCATTGTTGGTATCATTTATCACTCTCACTTCTATTTACTGCATGGGAGACAGCAATGACATCAATCCCACAAATGCCAGCATCTGTAATTCTTCCTGGTACAACTCTGGCAATTCAAACTGCAGACAGCAGCTCTGGGGGGTCCAGGGTGGGAGCCTGAGGGGGCTGTGTCACCTCACAGGTGACAATGAGGGAGCTGTGTCCCCTCAAAGGTGACATTGAGGTGACTGTGTTCCCTCACAGGTGACAGTGAGGGGGCTGTGTCCTCTCAGAGGCAACAATGCCACCAGAGCTGTGTCCAGAAAAGGTTCTGCCTGTACTGTGGGGTGGGTTGAGCTGTCCTGAGCAGCTGCCAAAGTGCACAATAAACATCAGAACTGATCTTTTGATAATCGTGGGATGGTTCCTCCAAATGCTTTTCCAATTGACAAAGCAGAATGGGAAGATTGAGATGGGGAGAGTTAAAGAAGAGTTAATTACTTCCTGCAAATCCCAAGCTCCTCATTTGCCACTGAAGATATTCAGCACTTTTCACAGCACCTTTTATGTTTTATGTTGAAAATAGCAAAGAAATGGATTTTATAGACAAAATGGCCTCTTTGGGGAACCCAGAAGTCATATAAAGTTAGCATGAAGGACAACTCATTCACCTTTAACTCAGTGTGCATTCTGCAACCCATTTAACACGAGCGCTGTGTGCAAATTAAGAACTGTTTTGATACAGATCAAAAATTTACATGGATTAAATGCATCGTGTAAATGTGTAGAGAATGTCCCAGAAATAGATGGACCCCCTTGGCCAGTGTCCTGTTAAAAACATAACTGCATTTAGGTGAAGTACATGATGACAGGGCAGAAATGCTGAAGGAGTCAGAATTGCAGTGGGAAGAAAGGAAATGCTGTTCTTGTCTTTTATCTTCAGCCATCATTTCTGCAGATGGAAAGAAGATCTCCAAAACCTTTTGTCAATTGCTGTACAGGCGAGTTAAGGCAAACAACATAAAATCAAACTGTCTTTTGTAAAAGCTTCTTGGTATTCCACAGTGATAGGTTTTCAGATTTTTATGGAGGGCAAAAATTTGAGATTGTGGTGTGGTTTTTGTTCAAGCATTTATCATTTCTTAGTCCCTTATATGCTGGCAGCTGAGCTGAGGGAAGGTTTCTCAGCTGTTTTGGTCTCCTCCCCTGAGACATAACCTGGTGTTTCAAGGCAGGGCATGTTCCTACCCCTCTTGCTTCCATTGGATCGGTATTGCTGGAATGCTCAGGCTAAAACAAACAGAACTGGCATCAGGAAGAATTTTTTTCAGGGATCAGATTAGCAGCAACCTCTAAATCCTGTTTCAGGTTTATACAACTAAAGGATTTCAGGGAAGCATCTGCCAGGATTTTTTATTGCAGTCAGAATTCACATGAGCTGCCTTTGGAGCTCACTTTGGCTCTCAGGTGTTCTGGTGTAATCTTTTACTCAGTGCTGGACAGAATTCCTGCCCTGGTTCGTGTTTTTGTGTTAAAAGGAAGTTTGCATTGAGGAGAGGCAATGTTACATCCATTGGAGAGGTGCAATTTTAATTGATTTGAAGTATAAATGTCAATAAACAATACAGAGAATAAAAGATGAGCAGTCAGGTTGGACATCAGGGAAAGGTTCTTCCCCTAGAGGGGTCAGGCACAGCCCAAAATCTGAGAGTTCACAGAGCACCTTAACCATGCTCAGTCCAGGGTTTAGTGTTCAGTAATCCTGCAAGAAGCAGGGAGTCTCACTTGGCGATCCTTGTTGGTCCCTTCCAACTTGAAATATTGTATGATTCTGTATATAAATAGATTGTCATAGGCTTGTTCTGGGTTCTACAGTGTTCCTACTGCCAGAGAGCGCTCTGGAGCAAAAAAAGAAAAAAAAAAATCAATGCTCATACTGTACAGCTTCTGCATCCCCATTTTTCACACCACTGTTAGTTCTAATGTTACTTCCCTGCAGATATGACCTGAAAGCTAAAAATTTACCTAAAAATCATTTACTGCATATCATTTTTACTAAGCTGAAATCAGTTGCTCTGGAAAATTGCACAAAGTACATTATTTTAATACATTATTTTGGCCTGATAGGCCTGGGTGAATAGATGGCTTGATCTTGAGAGCAGTGTTGTCTTAAAGTGAGCAGTACTGTTTCCACAAGGTCACTGGGTTAAAATTCTTCCATGCATTTTCCCATTCCAGGCTTTTTTGAAGGAGTGCTTGAGGGGTTCAGTTTGTCTGTTTGATCAAAGCAGAGGGCTAAAGGTCTGCAGATTTTAATGAAGGTCCCCTTTTTCCTTCTAAACCTTTTACTGTACACACCAAGACACAGTTTTTTGCTCTGTGTTTTCTTAAAAATTAGTTACTGCCCCATAGGAAATGCCTAAATGGGTATTCGGCATGATGTTTTCCTTATATATGTAAAATAATTTTATTTTGTCTGAATTATCAACTCCGTTTACTTTGTTATTCCTAAGGGTTATCAGATGATCATTAAATCTTGATTTTCTGTCAGGAAGAATTAATAATCTTGACTTCTGAATGAATTTAGAAGCAATAGGGGATTGGAGTGAAATATTTGAATACCATTTCGGTGTTAAATCAGTTATCATATTTCAACTTAGGCTTACTGGTAGATAAAAAATAAATTCAATTCATAAATCCTCCTTTGCATTTGAATATTTTATTTTTTTTACCCCCACAGCTGGCTGAGGATTGCTGCTTGAATGTCCTGTGTTTAGAACATACTTTCATATACATTCCAGCATAGAATTTATGTAGCCTTGTGCATGCATCATACATAATGCTGTATTAAAAGTAGCTGTGTAGAAGAAAATAAGAGTTGGTTTCTGGGTGAATTAGTCAACTTTAGGATAAGGAAAGCTCAAGTTAAAGGTAAAGCTTTGATATTGTGGCACTGTCCACTAGGAACTGCCCCTTGGGAGCCTGTGCTGCTGGTTATTCTCTCTTTTGTGATTACTTTAAATGGCTGAGCTTTTATTAATGAGTTGTTTCACTCTTCAATCACAGGGGCCTCTGAAAGAAAAATCAATGAACCTGCAAACATCTCAGAGGTGTTTGTGGTCTGTTCTTCGGTTTGTGTATTTCTGGGCTGGGTGCCTACAGAGCCACATTGTCCCATACCTTTCATTCTGGGACAGAACTGGCTGCTCTGGTGGACACAGAATATTCACCCACCACATGACCTGGCTTTGTATTTACCAGATACAAGAGGTCATTTCATTCTTTGCTTTCTTGAGTGGTTTTTTTATTTAACTTTCCTGTGCTGCTGCACAGCATTTAATGGCTTCTCTGACGCTCTGTGAAAACATTTTCCTCAGCTCTGGTATTCCCAATTAATTAATTTCTCTGTCTAGTTTTTCCTACTGTGACAGATTTCTGTTCAGCTCCTCTAAATGCCATGGATTTCTCCCATATATATTTGTGTACACACATCACATTTGTGATGCACACATCAGCAGTGTACATATATTCCACATATTATGGACGTGCTTATAGCTTTAGGCTTGGAGTCTTTACAGTATTTTGAACCCATATGTCATCCTGTCTGTCCTTTGAAAATAAATTTCTTGCCTGTATTTTATTCTTCTTTCTGTGTTTAGCCAGAGCTTGAGGACACAATATTCAGCTCTCAGTGATTTCCTGAATCTCAATCATGTTTTAGTTCCTGTAGTCCAGCTTCAAAAAGCCATGAACTAAAAGCAAAGATGTGTTATGAATTCAGTCAGAATAAATATTTTAAATTCTAGATCTAATGACATTGTTTAATTCATTAATAAATTAAGTGGCAATGAATTCTTTTGTGGATAACAAGCAGGTTTACTTAGAAGCTACAGGAAAATATTTGGTCAGAAGGTTGAAATCAGTCTGGTTTTCTATCATGAAAGTTAGTCTATCTTATTCTGTTTTCCAGTTGATTATACAAAGTCTTTCTATAAAAATTAATGTTTATACTTCCTAGAATGAGAGCTGTTTTTAATAATGTTTTGCTGATTTATAGGCTTTTTTCCCATTTTATCTCTAAGGCAAAGATCCTACCTGAACAAAGGCTTCTTTGGCAGATACAATTCTCAGTGGTGGCTGAAAGTTATTCCACAGCTCAAGCAAAAAGATGATTAGGACAATTTATACCAACTAGTTTATTCTTTCCTTGAAGTTGCCCTGTAATTTGTTTCCAATTTTAGCATATGTCATAAAAAGCAAAGCTAAAGTTGCTTGTTGTTCATGTTTTCAGACCACACACACTTGGGAGACATCTGTCAATCACTCCAGTCCCTGCAGATATCATCTTTGCTATAACGAGGCCACAAAAAGTAACAAAACAACACCAAAAAAAGCCACCACATCACGAAGCAGTCTGATGGGCTTTTTTTTCCCCTTTGGTTTCTTTTAACTTGTGAATTTCCTTCTGTTTTTCATGCTGACTTTTCTCAGTTACATGTCATTTTCCTCTCATACACACATTTGCAAATCAGTGACATCTCAAGAATTTGTCAAAACTTGCTGCTTTTCTTGGAGTATCCTTACTTGCTGTTATAGAGCAGATTCTGTCAGCCTTGTGTTTCTTTGGTGAAGTCCTTCAGTAATCTAATTAATCAAATTAAGCAAGGATAACTAGGTTGACGCTGTTAAAGGTTACAACAACACAGACTCCGAGGTCAGAAGGCTGACAATGACTCCAAAATTCTTTATTACTCGGGAATTTCTTCCCTTTATACTATTTTACAAAGAACCACCCAAGGGGTGGAAGAAAGACAAACTTCTTCAACTACATTGGTCAAGTCAGAGGGACATCAAGAAGTCCCTCCTAGGGAAAGGAATGTAAACATAGGTTACAGTTAGGAAAACATGTTTCTTGTTGACAGAACAGCATCTGGGAAAGAATTTCAGAAAACCCAAACATCACAGGCAGGAACCAGGGCTACACTAGGTTTTCCCAGTCTTCCACTTTCCTTCCCTCTCCTTCACCACCCTTGCCCAGCTTCCTCTCTGGGTGTTCTGAAGATGGCAGGAGATGATCTTGAGAGCTGATTTAGGGTTCTATAAACCTGATTATGGCTGTTGTAGCTGTGAAAATAGTATTAATAATGTTTCACATCTATTGGATTCTGGACCATTACTGGTAGTTTGGAGAATCCTAGTTCTACCATATCTTCTGAGTCCTCAGAAAGGGGTGAAGATCCCCTATCTAAAACTTTGGTTTATTTTTTCAATATATGATGTAGCCTGTGGGCATATCTTAACTATTTTAAGAATGACGCTAAATAATAGATGTTAATTTATTTTAATTTTGTACAGATATTTATGAAGAAGTCTCACTGAAGAGTTCTGGCTTAAGCTTTGAACAGATTAGAAATGATAAATTGGCAAAAAAAAAGCTCTTTCCTTTTTGAAAAATATCACTGAAAACAGAGCCTTGGCATTTAGAACTGCAAAGAGCATGGATGTAAATATTAATAACAAGCCCAAAATAACTAATGGTAATACTTATTATTTCTGAATCCCTGCCATGTGCTTGCCATGAACTGGTGAGTTGATGGGGTGTGAGAAATGTTTGAAAGGGCTTTTGGGATTCATCTGCTCGGAGCAGGATGAGCACCATGCTGGTGGAGTCAGCTGGGACATATCAGAGCAGCTCCTGCAAACCTGCCCAGCCCTGCATTCCTTGGGTAGAATGGGGGGTTTTTTTGCTCAACTGAAGCTGCAGGTTTGGGCTGCTGGCTCTTGTTTTACCTCCTGGCTGTGCCCAAGAAGGTTTGGCTCAGGTTTTGAGATTCACCTTCAGGCAGCTGAAGGTGTTGTTAGATCCTTTCCCAGCCCTTCTCTTGACGAGAGCCAACGAGACCAAGTCCTTCAACCTCTTTGTAGTCCACAGGAGCAGTCTTTAGGTCACCTGAAAAAAAAAAAAGCATCTTGTCTCCAGGTCACCTGAAAATGAAAAGCAGGACAAAACATCTTAATATACTGAATTTTCTTCCTTTCTTACAGACAGAGCCTGTATGACCTGAATTAATTTGGGAGTTTTGTATGAAAAGTAGATTTTGCAGAGGCAGGCGATTGGAGACATAAGAATCAATGATTTTAGTGAATTATCTGAATATGGGCAATATTAGTATTATAGATTAAATATAAATTCTGTAGGATAAGAATTAATGTCTGGTTCCATCAGTTATCAATTACAGGCAGGGAGCTTTTTAATTTCATAAAGCCAGGCTGGATGATTAAGCCATTTTCAGGGAGAAAGAAGGAAAGACAGCTTAACTTATGGCTAAACTACAAGGATTAGACCCAGCATATCCAGGGCTAAGTGGTTTGCTTAAATGCTGACTGTATTTGACCTGGGATTTTTTAAAGATGCTTACTGAGATTTTCAGCACCACTGAGATGTGCAGGAAATAATTCTGCCAGACATCTATCACTGGGAGAGATGGAGGGGGGTGAAAAACCTTGGTGCTCTTATCCATTCTCATGTGCCACGGTGGAAACAGGGGTGGAAATAACATTGCTACTTCTTGTCAAGGGTTGGCTTTGGGAATTTTTGGGTGATGCAGAGATCATGCTGCTTTGCTGGGATAATTTAGACAAGATTTGAGCTATTGGAAGGATTCCTGCTTGTTCAGAACAGCTTTCTCTGCCCCACTCAGCATTTGGTTCCTCCCTTCCACCCAGTACCATGCTCAGTCTGTTTCTCCACTTATCTCTTCCATATATTCCCCTTACTTTCCTGCAGTGGCTGGATTGTTGTAAAACAGCTTGGGGAAAATCAGATTGTACCCATGGATTTAACTGCAGCTGATGTTTTATGTACAAAAATAAGAGTGCTCTGAATTCCTTACAGTCTTCCAAATGTATTATTGGGACTTGGTGGGGTGTAAATTGTTTTTCTCAGTGCCAAATTGGTGTGAATACCCTCCCTTTTTTATTTTTTTCTTTTTTAAAAACCTGAGGGGTTGTTGGTGACACAATTTAATTTGCAAAACAGTCTTTTCTCTGTCATGAATCTCACCAGATAGCTCTTTGCAAACTGCAGTTAGGAAAAACCTGTTAAATATCCTCACTCACACAAAAAACCATGAACCCCTCATGGTTACTGTTGCCTTGCTTTGTTTTTGCAAGGACTCTGAAACTTTATATCACATTTCCTTATTATTCCCTAAAGAGGTGGACACTTAGCAGCAGATTGAAGCTTTTGTACTTCATCTCATGAAGCAGAAATAAATCACTGGAAGTAAAATTATTTGAAAAAATCATTTGATTATGAGCAAACTCAGAAGAAACTGAGAAAAAAAGTAACTCAATTGTACAAAGTCAAAATAATCTGTAAATGTACGTAGATATTTCATAATAAAATATTGCAGTGTGTTGTTAATGCCTTATTAAAAAGTTGAGAGATCTGGTGGTGGCAAATGAGAATGGAACATCCAAGAAAAAGTGAAAATTATGTCAGTGCTTAAAAATCTTCCTAAGGAGGAAGAGTTAATATCTTGTGTAATAATGTATTTTCAGAAAATCTAGAATGTGCTGGAGCCATATTGTTCTATATAATTACCCTAAACCTGACTTCTCTGTTTGCAAAATGCTTTGGGAAAAGTGCTGAAAATGGTTCAATATTACATTTCATTGCTTTATAAAGGCAAAAAGGTTTGGTTCTTCATTTAGTTAGTTAATCAGAACTTCAATTAATACTAATTTTATTGGGTTTTGAGAACATTTTTAGAATTTTATCTTTCTACTCAGATTTCAGATGGCAAAGATTTTTGAAATGCTCCAAGCGTGAGTTTAAAATGCTAAAATTTACTAGATTTATTAGTGTCTTAATTGTTGTCTTTAAACTGCAAAACCAGAATTGTTTTCAGCTGCTAATCAATGTTCAGAGAACCATATGTGACCAGTAATAGTGATAACCATTTTGACTGAGTTATTGCAAAGCTTATGAATTTCTAGCCATTATACAAGTAGTCATTACCTATGTCAAAGAAAAATCAGAAATCCTGGATATCAGCTATTTATCATTTTTCCAGTGAAACTTTGCCTGTCAAAAGGCATAAGTTGGTGCTCCTCTAAAATATACATTTATGTACACATATATAAACTTATTTTAAATTATGCAGAGCATTTTTATTTAACTTCTGGAAGGTCCCTTCTGTGCCCAGGTTTGTTCATGTGCGTGAGAATGCAGCAGAAAAGGGATGCAGAAGAGGGAAGGTTCATAGACCTTCCAGCCTGATGCAGATTTTTTAGAGGCACCCTGCTGTACTTTTCCTGTTCAAACTCTTGAATCATTCCCTATTTTAAGGATCTGCTATGCCCTGAAGGTGTTGTGACATTTTCTAATCCCTCCTGCTGGACTTTGCAGATATCGAGGCTCTCTCATGCGGGGCTGGACTTGAAGTGCATAAGGCTTGGGTTTGAATAAGAACTCAAAACAAACCCAATAAATCAAATTGCAGTTAGCATCTTGACTTTTTTTTACTGGCATTCCAAGACTAACTGTGTTCTTGTAAAAAAAAACAAAAACAAAAACAAAACAAACAAACAAAACCAATTAAAAGGCATCTGAAAATAATTTGCATAGTTAAGAGTATCTTTTAATTTGCATAGTTAAGAGTATTTATCTTCCTTGGATTTTTCCCTTCTGGACTGAGATATCATTTCCAGCCCTCTGAAAGCATGCTGCTTTATGAAATAGTTATTTGCCTTAAACTGAGTCAGTAGAACTCTTGGAATATAAGTAGCCAGATTTGCATAGTTTATGAAAAAAAAAAAAAAAATCTCTGTAACAAACTTTGTAGTACACCTTTTGAAAATATTTCATCTACAGTTTGTTTGCTGCTGCTGAGTAGGAAATTCCAAAATCACAGATGTGAATTTCATAGAATTAAAACAACCCCATATTTTAAAAAGTCCCCATCCTCACAAAAAAGTCTCTAGAGATGGCTTTCTGTATCCAAAGCCTAGAAAACTTGCAAGTAAGGTTGTTAAGCTGAAATACAAGTTCTCTTTTATTTACTATTTCAGCTTTTTGCTATTTTCTATTGAAATATTTGGTTGGAAAATTGGGTTTTTTTCCCATTCATGATAAACAGCTGATGAAGCACTTTTAAGAGCATCAAAAATGTCTCTTTTTTTTTTTTTCCTGTAAGTTTATGTAATTGTTTTCTTGAGTATCCAGTGCAAAAGAAGTACTTGGACAGCAGCAGGAATTATCATCAAAGTGCAGCAAAGTCTCAGCCCTGTTTTACAGAAAACTCTGTCTAGAACATCTATTTAAAGAGGCTACAAACAAAAAAAAAGGTAACAAGTCCTTTGATCAAACGCTTAAAAGAAAATTGTCTGCCCAGAGAGCCTCCCAATTATGATTCATCTGTAAGACAGATCACCACCTCTAACACCAAGAAGAAAAGAAGGGTAATTGTAGTAGGTTACTCCCTTCTGAGGGAAACTGAGGGCCCCATATGTCAACCAGACCCATCCCACAAGGAGGTCTGCTGCCTCCCTGGGCCTGAGTAAGGGATATCACTGAGAGACTTCCTGGGCTGATTCAGCCCTCTGATTATTAGCCACTGCTAATACTCCAGGCTGGCAGTGATGAGATTGAAGAGTGTCAAGGCAATTAAAAGGGACTTTAGGGCATTGGGTCAAGTAGTTGATAGGGCAGGAGCACAGGTAGTGTTAAGCTCAGTCCCTTTGGTGTCAGAGAAAAATGAGGAAAGAAACAGGAGAACCCACATCATCAACAAGTGGCTTAAGGGTTGGTGTCATTGGCAATATTTTGGATTCTTTGATCATAGGGAAACTTTTATGGCACCTGCTCTGCTGGAACCAGATGGGATACATCTCTCTGGTAAGGGCAGAAGGATTTTAGCTCATGAACTGGCAGACCTCGTTGAGAGGGCTTTAAACTAGGTTTGAAGGGGGAAGGGGATGCAGCTGGGCTGTCTGGAAGCAGGCCCAAGGGTGGTAAGGCCAAGTTAGGGGTTAAGTCAGTAGCCCAGCTGAGGTGCATGTATAGCAATGCACACAGCATGGGTAACAAACAAGAAGAGCTGGAGACCATGGTACAACAGCAAAGCTTTGATGTAGTTGCCATCACAGAAACGTGGTGGGATGACTCACATACCCGGAGCACTGCACTGGATGGCTACAGGCTCTTCAGAAGAGACAGGAAAGGAAGAAGAGGTGGAGGGGTGGCCCTTTATATTAAGGAGACTTTTGATGCTGTAGGAATTGAAACTAAGGAAGATGGAGTTGAATGGCTATGGGTAAGAATTAAGGGAAAGGCCAACAAGGCTGACATGCTGCTGGGAGTCTGTTATCGTCCACCCAGCCAGGAAGAAGAGGTGGACAACTTATTCTATAAGCAGCTGGAGAATGTTTCAGGATCATCAGCCCTTGTTCTTGTGGGTGACTTCAACCTACCAGACATCTGCTGGGAACTTAGTACAGCAGATAAGAGGCAGTCCAGGAAATTTTTAGAGTGCATGGAAGACAACTTTTTGTCGCATCTGGTGGGTCAACCCACCAGGGGAGGGACTACGTTAGATCTGCTGTTTGCAAATAGAGATAGGCTGGTGGGAGATGTGGTGATTGGAGGTCGCTTGGGTCAGAGTGATCATGAAATAATAGAGTTCTCAATATTTGGTGAAATCAGGAGGAGCACCAGTAAGACTCTTGCATTGGGCTTCCGGAGGGCAGACTTTGGTCTTTTTAGGAGACTTATTCAGAGCGTTCCTTGGGAAGCAGCCCTTAAAAACAAAGTTCAGGAAAAGTGGGCATGCCTCAAAACAGAGATCTTGAGAGCACAGGCACAGACTGTCCCTGTGTGCCGAAAGATATGTCGTCGGGGTAAACGTTCAGCCTGGATGGGCAAGGCGGTCTTGGAGGAACTTAGAAATAAAAAGAGGATGTATCATCTTTGGAAGGAGGGTCAGGTCTCTCAGGAAGTATTCAAGGGGACTGCTGGAGCATGCAGGAAAAAAATTAGGGAGGCCAAAGCTCAGTTTGAACTTAGAATGGCGACTGCTGTAAAGGATAATAAGAAATGTTTTTACAAATATATTAATGGTAAAAGGAAGGGTAAGACCAACCTTTGTTCTTTATTGGACGAGAGAGGGAACTTAGTAACTGCAGATGAGGAGAAGGCAGAAGTGCTTAATGCCTACTTTGCCTCAGTTTTTAGTGGGAAGACGACTTGCCTTCATGACAGCTGTCCTCTTGGGTTGGTAGATGATGTCAGGGAACAGAATGGTTCCTGCATTATCCAAGAGGAGGCAGTCAGAGAACTGCTGAAATACTTGGTTATCCATAAATCTATGGGACCAGATGGGATCCGTCCCAGGGTGATGAGAGAGCTGGCAGATGAGCTTGCAAAGCCACTCTCCATCATTTACCAACAGTCTTGGCTCACGGGCAAGGTTCCAGATGACTGGAAGCTGGCCAATGTGACACCCATTCACAAAAAGGGTGCAAAGGAGGATCCTGGTAATTACAGACCAGTCAGCCTGACCTCAGTACCTGGCAAGATAATGGAACAGTTTATACTGAGTGTCATCACACAAAATTTACAGGATGGCCAGGGTATCAGACCCAGCCAGCATGGGTTTAGGAGGGGTAGGTCATGTTTGACCAACCTGATCTCCTTTTATGACCAGGTGACCAGACTGGTGGATGCAGGGAAGGCTGTGGATGTTGTCTATTTGGACTTCAGCAAGGCCTTTGACACTGTCTCCCACAGTATACTCCTAGATAAGCTGGCAGCCCGTGGCTTGGACAGGAGCACTCTCTGCTGGGTTAGGAACTGGCTGGATGGCTGAGCCCAGAGAGTGGTGGTGAACGGCACTGCATCCAGCTGGCGGCCAGTCACCAGTGGTGTCCCTCAGGGGTCTGTGCTGGGGCCAGCTCTGTTCAATATTTTTGTTGATGACATGGATGAGGGTATTGAGTCCTCCATCACTAAATTTGCAGATGACACTAAGCTGGGAGTATATGTCGATCTGTTGGAAGGGAGGAGGGCTTTGCAGAGAGACCTGGATCGGTTGGATGGATGGGCAGAGTCCAATAAGATGAAGTTTAATAAATCCAAGTGCCGAGTCCTGCACTTTGGCCACAATAACCCCCTGCAACGTTATAGGCTGGGGACAGTGTGGCTGGACAGTGCCCAGGCAGAAAGGGACCTCGGGGTTCTGGTCGACAGCCAGCTGAACATGAGCCAGCAGTGTGCCTTGGTGGCCAAGAAGGCCAATGGCATCCTGGCCTGTATCAGGAATAGTGTGGCCAGCAGGAGCAGGGAGGTCATTCTTCCCCTGTACTCGGCACTGGTGAGGCCACACCTTGAGTATTGTGTCCAGTTCTGGGCCCCTCAGTTTAGGAAGGACATTGAGATGCTTGAGCGTGTCCAGAGGAGGGCAACGAGGCTGGTGAGGGGCTTGGAACACAAGCCCTATGAGGAACGACTGAGGGAGCTGGGGTTGTTTAGCCTGGAGAAAAGGAGATGCAGAGGTGACCTTATCACTCTCTATAACTTCCTGAAGGGTGGTTGTAGTCAGCTGGGGGTTGGTCTTTTTCTCCAGGCAACAATGGACAGAATGAGAGGACACAGTCTCAAGCTGCATCAAGGCAAGTATAGGTTGGATATTAGGAAAAAGTTTTTCACAGAAAGAGTGATAAAGTATTGGAATGGCCTGCCCGGGGAGGTGGTAGAGTCACCATCCCTGGATGTGTTTAAAAAAAGACTAGATGTGGCACTTGGTGCCAAGGTCTAGTTGAGGTGTTAGAGCATGGGTTGGACTTGATGATCTTGAAGGTCTCTTCCAACCTAGAAGTTCTGTGATGATTCTGTGATTAATTCAAGGGCTTTTCTGGTGCACAATGGACAAGCTGCTCTTGGTTTCCGTTGATTTGCCTTTAAAAGCAAACAGAATCCCTTGGCTCTGGGAGCTGTGAGAAAGCTCAAGGAAGGGGTGGGTGATGGTTAAAAGGCCACCATGCCTACTGAATCACAAATAGGTATAAACTGTGAACACACTGACTTTGTTATTTCTGAAGATGAAACTAGTTCATACATGTTTTTGCAGTGTCACATGCTTTTCCTTAGCAGAGAAATAGTAGGGACAACTAAAACAGGGAAACGCAGCTTTTACATCAGCAAACCTGTCCTCTCTGACATGAAGTGTTTTTGAGTAGAGCCTCTATTTTTACTTTTGGACAACTACTAGAAGTGTGTGTAGTCATGAAAGAAGAATCACAATCTCTGTGTTTTGAGATTTGGATTCTTTCAATACTGACACAGACAGTTAATTTACTCTCTGAAACTTGTTTCACCCTTTGATTCATAAGCTAAATCTTTTCTCTATGCAGGAGAGGTTACAAATGAGAGGTTCAAGGGAAAAAATATCTGAATAAATGTATTTTTATTGCCAAGGATCTCTCTCTTTTTCTTTGTTACTGTTACTGAGTCCTGACCTTGCTGGATTTGACACATCATCTCATGTGTCTTATTCTTTTCTTTGAGCTGTTTTATGAAGTACTTTCTTTTGTCTCATTTGGCTTAAAACAAATCATACGTTCATGTCCTAAATGTTTCACTAGTCAGAATAAGTTGATCAGGTCTGGAAGCATTGGAAGGAAAATAATAGGGTCATTGAAGCATTCAGGCTCTAATGGGAACCTGAGTTCATTCAGATATCAAATCTAATAATTGCTTTACACCTGTACACACACTCCCAGCAAGCGAGTTCACATGAACTGTTCAGTGCTTTCAATACTGTTTCGAGGGAATATTAGTTCTGTTTTTAAAGCACTAAGTTGTTTGGACTTTTTTCGACTTTGTTCTTGTTTTTATATATCAGTTGTAGCTTAGTTGATAGCTTATCTTTATGCACAGGGAAATATTTTCACATGACAATCTCTTATTAAAAGTAGGATATGATTAAAGTATTGCAAATCAGATTTAATAGCAATCAGAAAAGTAGGAAGACTGTCAGCTGAGTTTCACTGCTATCAAACAATTTATTAGCCAATTTAAATGCACTGTATACAATTTAACAGTATTCAATGTCTGAAACTGAGTCTATATGTGATTATGTGTACAGCACAGCAGAAAGATTGTAGGGATATTCATAGCCATGATTGCTCCTTGAAAAAGGCAATTTCAGAAGAATAAGGTAAAAATCAGTATTACTTTGTGAGATTTTATGGGAAATGAAGCAATAATTATAACTTCTCAGTTTGACTAAATCCTGTGATAAATCTCCATGAATGTCGGTAGTACAGTAAAGTACAGTTTCAGTAAATTCCAGTCTCAAATGCTGGTCACAGTGCTGCTTGTTATTGGAGGGGATTTGAACTGATGCAATTGTTCATCTTCTTTTTATTTTCCCACCTTTATAAGTTTACCTCTCAGCTGAGAATTCCAACTGAAAAAGAAATGGAAAATGGCTGTATATGTGCCTGCATTGTAGTGACATGGAGGGCTATTTTTCTCTGTAATTTTAAAGGCCGGTTACCCTTGGAGGAAAGGAGAAAAATAGATTGATTTGTCTTGTAACCCCTGAGGCAGGCATGTGTTGTCTCCTGCTAAGGCTTTTCCACTGCAGCTCTTGTGGAAGAGCTTTCACTGCACATCCCAAGTGGTGCTCTTAACAAAGAAAGCAAAGGCAAAATAATATATTAAATAGATAATGTAAAGGTTTAAGGAATCTTATTAGGCCAATAGTTTCTTTGGGGTTTTTTTGGGTTGTTTTGAAATCTTAAGGCCCGGGAGTAAGCAATAGTGAAATTTCCTTGAAACTGATTACTTGAAAATAGGGTTTACAAATCCATTTTTCATCCTACAAATACTAAACTTCAGCTCTAAATAGGGTATTTATTTGTTTATTTAAATGATGATACAGATGGCAAATATCCTCAGTTTGAGTTGCATAAGTGTGACTTTTGATGTGCTACCACGCTGTATTGGCTGTGGTCACAGCTGGATTGTGCTGAGCTGGTAAATGTCATCACACATGCTATTTAGCATTAAAACGTCCCACATTATTCCATTTTAAAGCATTTTTGTGTCTAACACACAGGACACAAGTAAATGGGTTTTCTACTGATGTTCTGCATTTTCCTACGACTCAAAGGCTGCAATTAACAGTGCCCAGCAAGCTGGGTCTGAGTGGCAGCACAAAGATTAGACGAGGCTTTGTTCCCTTTTAATCTGCGTAAAACTTTTTGTGGCAGGACTTAAATTCTTGAACTCTCTGTATTTTAGACCTGCTTCTGTACTACAGCGCTGCTGGGTATTAACAAATTTATTTAGCAAGTTACAGAGGATCCATACAGCCACATATCTTCTCTGTGAGAAATTGTTCACACAGCATAGTCTGTAAACCTTGAAATGAAAGTGCTGTGTGTTACCTAAATGACTTAACAGCTTTGAAGGCACTATTTTTGAACAGAATACGACACTCCTGACTCCTGCAGATAACTCAGATGTATGTTTCTGCTTTTTTTTCTGGAGGAAGAACCATTCAGCCTTCAGAGACATCCTTTTAAGTGCTGCAGTTCTCCTTAGTGCTTTTTCTTCCTCCTTATTTCTTCTTAAACCTTTTCTTCCTCCTCAACGCCTTAAAAATCAATATATTTGTAAACACCCCAGTAACCAGGAACATGTTTTTAACAAATGATGTCTTTATAATTAATGTGTTCAGCTGTGCTATCTTGATTTTGAGGGCTTAAAAAAAAACAACCAATCAAACAAAAGGAAACACCAAAAACCTTTTGCTTTTTTTTTTGCTTAAGGGTAAGTTTCTGTTTCTCAATCATAACATTTATAAACCCAAGTTATCACTCAGTTTTCACATGAAAGTCGACCTAAACCAAAATAAGCCAGGATTTATAGAATTTAACCTTACAGCTCGAGGGTTTGCTTGAAATCTCAATGTTTTCTTTGAAACTGATGCTAAAATAACCTTTTTAGCTGGCATTTAACTTTGATTGTCAAGAATTTGAGATTCTGTTTAGCCAAAAAAAAAAGAAAAAAAAGAAAAAAAAAAAAGAGCTAAGAACAGGAATGTTGGATCAGTTGATGTGTTCCCATTTTTGGTTACAAAAATATCAAATCCAAGTGAATGTCAGATGCCCTGGTGTGATGGTTACAAAGGGTCGAGTTCAGATTTTGCCAGGCATGTTTAGCTTGAAATAAGAGTGGTTTAAATACTTAAAGATAATTAGAAAATATATTAACTGTACAGTTTCCCTTAACCCAGTTAGAAAAACTGTTTTATTTGCTTGTTTCATCTCTTGGCAATAAGGATCTTTTGAAAAGAGCTATTTCAGAGCCTTTTCTGCAGTGTTATTTCAGCTGTATTTCTCCCATAACTGATTTTTACCTTATTGCTATTTTTTCTCTATAGGCCATACATTCTGAAAGATCAATTTGAAATCAAATCTCAGAGATGGACTGAATCTTAAGAGAATTGAGGTTAGGAAAGCCATTTTCTGGTTTTGCTCCAGACAGCGACAGCAGTTTTGTTGCTCTTAATTTCCTTTCCTGTCTCTTTTCTCAGTTGGGATCTCCAATAATGTAAGAGGGACAGGCTAGGCAGTACCACAGGCAGTGTTCAGCTGCTAAAGAGGAGCTGGGTGTGGATGAACTTCCCTGCTGGTTTACTCTGGATCAGTTCTGCTTCTGCCTCAGGTTCTATCAATTCCATTTTCCAAAAAAAAATTACCTTTCATTGTGGGGAAACTAAAGGTGATGAAGGCGCCTGCAGTCCATAAAGGAAAAGAATAATAATAAAATAATTAAAACAAAACAAAACAAAATAATAACAATAATAATAATTATTATTATTATTATTATTATTGGCTTGGGTTGTTCCTTCAAGCACTTGGTAATGTGCTGTTACAGCAAATGATAGGTTGGCTCCAGTTTTCCCTGTGCTTGGGTAGCTCGAGGAGAAAACTGGAGGCTACCCAGGCTCAAGATAATTGAATTTAACCTAACTGGTCACAATTTTCATCAGTGACACAAGGGATACTTGTAAAATGAAATTCAGGTTTTCACCTTTCTCTATAGAGTAAATGCCAATGTCATCATTATTACAGATGAAGTGTTTGAGCCTTGGAATCCATCTGTTGTGACACTATCCATTTAAAACCTACTCAAATTAGTATTTTCCTCATTTTTTCTGTAATCATTCCACACCTGTAGGAAATGGTCTTGCTTTTCTGACTCTTTTCCCTGTTTTACTTGCTGCAGTGCTTGGGACTGCATGAGTATTTTTCCTCTGGTTGCTCATGAAAACAAGATGTTTCAGTAGGTATGGGGACACAGACGGAGATGCTGCTGGCGGCAGTCTTGCCCTTGATATGTTGCAGCTATGTTAGTTATCCTAGAGTAGGAACAGCCTTGCCCTCACAGCCATGGGTGTGATAAAGAGTGAGTTAGCTGGTAGGCAGTCAGTTGGAGTCTGCTGGCTGTGCTGTGAGGAGCTAGGGACAGGAGGTTGTACAAGGGACAGAAGGGGTAAGATGCTCTACTTAGGACAGGCAGGGTTAGGCAGCTGTGCTAGGGACAGGAAGAAGAAAGCCAGAACTGAAGAAGGAGAGAAAGAGCCAGAGCAGTGTGGAGCTGCCCTTGGGAGGCTACAGAGAAAAGGTGTGGGAGAGTTTTGAATAACAAGGTGCTGATGCCTGGAGCCTTCTGATGTTTTTAATGAAGCACTTTGAGTGCAGTGTCTATCTCAACTAAGACAAGTAGGATTTCTTAGTGAATGAGATTTTACATGAATGAAGAAATAAATATTTGATGTAAAGGCTTTCATTGATTCCCAAAGGCACGGGCCATACAAATTCCCTTACAGCACGCATTTGTCTCTTTTGCATAGTCAAAACTATTTTTAAAAGATGAAATTTTAAATATTTTATTAACTGCTGAGAGTTCTACCTTCTTGCTGTGATCATTTTCAAGGCAAGTCAAACCTGTGCCTCCTTTCTCTGAGCATTAAACAGCTTTTATTATTATTGTCAGCTGTGGAAAGGTCAATTCTTTCACCTTGGGGAGGTGATTTAGGAGGAGAAAAAGGAGTCAAATAAGGTACCAAGCCCAAGGTAGCAGTTTGTAACTCATTTATGATTTTAATATCAGGACTGAGAGGTAATGACACAAAAGAAATCTTTTTCTTGTTGCAGGATAATGCAAATTCCAATCAGGTGCCTTTGAGGTATGGTTTTATAGACTCTGTCTTTTCCATTATCAGGTATCTTGGTGTCATGACCAGTCCATTTGACTGCACAGCATCTATATCATTACTCGCATTGATTGCTCATAAAAAATAGGGCTTATAATTAGGAGAGCATAAAGTTGCTACCTGGAAGAGTGAAAATGAAATGGAAAAGTCATTTAATCTTAGTACTGCAGTTCTGCAAAGTACCATTTATTTTTCTCCTCATATAACTGAGTTCTGTGTTGATAACAAGCTACTGAGTTAATAAACCTGTGGCAGCTATTGAGACTTCTCTTTTAATAACAGAGTTAATGAAGGAGCATTAAGGAAAGGAAAAATAGATTTTGCAGGGTTTGTTCCCATCTTGGTAGTATGCTGAGTGCAAGAAGACTTGAGCAAGGCATTGTTTTTGTTATAAATGTCAAGAGCCAATCTCAAATAAAGTACAGTTTATTGCCAGCGAGAATCACGGACAAGAAATTTACAAAGCCAAATTAGGAAACTGACAGAGTCAGCGAAGCAAGGAATACGGTGCGCACAGGGTGAGCCTCCTGACGTGCCCTCTACTGCGACACGTCACCCCTGAGGTCTCACGAGTGCCCAAGTCCAGGTCTGCCAGTTTTATACCCTTCCTGGGTTTGGACTCTGTGTGCATGTCTGGACTTGTTTCCCTGGTCCTGGAATCGAGGGGGACGTGTAAACTTCCAGGGCTGGGCTCGCTGTTCAGTACAGAATTTCTTTAGATTCCTTTGTCTCTTGATGGTGCAGTTGATAGAATCAGGGGGACCATGGCAGGGCTTGAAAAGGTTTCCTGGGTGTGTAGGAAGTTTCCTGAGTACCCTTAATGTTCCAGATAGGTTGTATTCTCTGGGCCATCAGTCCTTACCAGATGTCAATTGCCTCTCATCTCTGTGGCTCTCCACCTCTCATTGCTATTGTAATTACATTGTCTCTTTCTTGGAGTTGGAGATGTTCTGCTTTCGGGGCGTTTCCTCTGGCATTCCTAAGACTACATGTTTACCACTACCTACTATAACAACAAGTATTATGATAATATGAGGTATCCCTTATTACACGTTATATTATGAAAACATGAATTACTCCTTATTACAGTTTTTATAGTAAAATCCATCTGGTTTTTGCATGGTCACCATTGCATTCCAGGGTTATATGTGTTATAAATGGGCCAGGAGACCAGCTCCTTTAAAAAGGCCTTTATTAGAAATCAGCTCTGGGTAGGGGGCCCGGGGGCCGCGCACGCCGCCGCTGCTCCCTGTAGACACCACGGAGGAGGAGGTGCAGTCGAATCTGCTGCTGCTGGTGCTGCTGCAGAGTCGGGATTCCTTCCTCACGGGGGTTCCCATAGAATCACTTTGGCTCGTGTGGTCCAGGGGGGTCACCTCTCTCCAGTTCCTTTCAGGTCATGGCGAGAAAGTAACAAAAGAATACCTGCTGCCTGCAGGTAGCTAGACATGTGCCTCGCACAGTTTTGTCTTTCTTAGGTCCAGTTTCTGTGTCGGCTCGCTGTCCCAGGGGCTTTTCTAGCTCTAACTGGACTCCCGGTCGCAGCCAGGCACCATGGCAGTTCCTTGATCTCCATATTGGGCGGAGCCCACAGCTCGACGGCCGACGGCAGGAAGCAGCAGGAAGCAGCAGGGAGGCACGACTAGGCAGCGGCGTGCGGGCTTTCAATGGAGAGGGGAAAGCCCAGGATTAAGGGAGAAAGGGTACAGAACTTGGACATAACGAGCAGAAATTTAGGGTACAGATTCAACATGAACGGTTTAAAACAGGCAAGTAACAGTGCAACTTTAATTTTACAGCAAAACAGTGTAACAGTACAACTCGGGAGTGCATAACCCGGGGCTAATTTCTTTCAATCCCCCCTCTATTTCTTTGATCGGGCTTTAGCCCACATCAATTGGTCATGTCTGACTCAAGGGAATAAATCTGTTTTAATTCTTGATATTGGTCATAAATTCTTTTTGCTGTGCTCAGTTCTTCTTGAGGTTCTAATCTAATTGTATTTGTAGGTTTCTGAATCTTTACTTTAGGGATTTGGAGACTAGCTGGAACAGTAGTGGCTACAGTTCGAATTAGACAGGGAAGTATGCAGGGGAGAAGTAGGAGACTGACAAAGGCACTTATTGCAATGAACACTACTTTTTCCCACCAGGTCCCTTCAAAGGTGACCAGAAGTTGTCCCACCAGTCTATATTAATTAAGGGCTTCCATTCTTGGGTACTTACATATGCAATTTTTTGTATTTCTTTGGAAATATTTTTTATTACCTTACTTTCATAATCGACTGCTAGTTTGATTTGATAAACTACTGCTCTTGTCTGTGCCAATTGGTTACTGATATGATCAAGGGCAAGGGCTGTTTTGTTTGATAATCTGATAATTTTATTCAACATGTAAATTGGAGTTCGGCCCCTCCATGATCTATCTTGTGTCCAAGTTGCTGGCCTATATGTTTTTACTATTCTTTTTGGTGTCTGTATTTTACTTTTCCATGTTTGTGTGCTGCCCCTCCTCCCCTTTTGGTATTTTCTTTTTATCAGGTCTGGTACTCCCTCTGTATTTCTTAACTTTTTAAAACAGAACCACTCTCTGATAGGGCACTCCCCAGTCAGGCACTGCTTAAATGTGGCAGCTTTTTTTGCAATCCAATATTGTTTTTCCTCTTTTTGACAGGTGGATAATTGGATCATGTCAAAACATGTGGGATTCACATGGGTGTGAACTCTCATAAGAGATTGTAGATTCTCCCCATCACAAACTGAATGACAGCATTCGGAGCAAGCCCCATCTGTAAACTTGCTTATCAATAGGACTACTATCAGTCCCTCCAAGAGTCCAGTATGAACCATTCTATTTGTGGATCCTTTGGTCTCACCTGGCCTTGCCTCTTGGGTCAGGGGGTTCTTTCTCCTCATCATATCAATAGGACTACTATTAGTCCCTCCAAGAGTCCAGTATGAACCTGCCCCCATCTCGCTCTGAGGGTTCTCTTTGGTCTCACCTGGTCTTGCCTCTTGGGTCGGGGAGTTCTTAGGCTGGATTTGTGGAGTTCTCCCTTGTTTATTCCCACCTTCCACCTTTTTCTTAGTTTTAGTTAGCTTCCTTTGGGTGTGCCCTATGAGAGATTTAATTTTTTAAATTAAGAATTACTGTTACTTATTACTTTTACATTAACACATTGTGACTCATTATAACAAGTTATAACATCAGATTTAACCATTATTTTACACTTTTATATTAACACCTTTTTAACCTCCTATAACAATGTGGATTTTTTAACAATGGTAACGGACAGCTTGTAATAACTGTTATTGTCCCTTTATTGGCTTTAACTGGTTTTTGGTTGTTTCCTGAGAGTTACTTTGAGGGTGTCTGGATCTCGAGTGGCAGTCCACTCAGAGGGAACCCTTGTTGGGGTTGCAGGGTCAGAGGGATCTAACCCCTTGTTGCGGTCAGAGGGGTCACTCGGGGGTGGTAATGGTCCTTTCACTCTAGTGATGTGGGTCCAGCCCTTTTCCTGGGTTCGCACTGCAGTATGAGTAGTGAGCAGAACTTGGAACGGGCCTTCGAATTTAGGGGTTAGTGGGGTGGTATTCCAGGACTTAATTAAAACCCAGTCTCCTCGTTTTATTTGGTGCATGTCAGTGTCTAAGGGAGAGGTTTGAGGAAGATACCCTCTTCTTTTAAGATCTGCCAATGTCTTTCCAATTGTTTTTACATATTCTTGGGTAGCGGCCTCTCCTTCTAAATGATCCCCAGTGCTATAGGGGGTCAGTAAGAAGGGGAGTCCAAACATCATCTCATATGGTGATGCCCCTATGTCAGATCTAGGTCGGACCTGGATTCGCAGAAGGGCCAGGGGCAGACACTTGAGCCAATTCATTCCTGTTTCGGTTATCAATTTAGTTAATACATTTTTGAAGGTTTTATTCATCCTCTCAACTCTCCCTGAACTTTGGGGATGCCAGGGTGTATGCAACCACCACCCGATTCCTAAGGCTTTAATGACATCATGTAGAATTTTGGCTACAAAATGAGGGCCTCGGTCTGAACCAACACTATTCACCAGCCCATACCGGGGGATGATGTGTTCTAATAATACCTTTATTACCACTTGTGCCGTCTCCTCCCCAGCAGGAAAGGCTTCCACCCAATGGGCCAAACAATCAACCCTAACAAGTAGATACCTGCAACCCTGTACTGAAGGCACCTCGGCAAAATCCACCTGTACATTTTGAAAGGGTCCCAATGCCATCCGTCTTCCTCCTGGGGCACTCCCCCCCCATCGCTTTCTGATTTACCTTTTGGCATATAAGGCATCCTTCAGCTACTGCTTTGGCCAGACCATATACCCCAATACATAAATATTCTCTTAAAAAAATGATCACATAACCCTTGGGTGCCCCAGTGGGTCAGGCTCTGTATTTCTGTTAGCATTTTTTCAAGCTAGGGCTTTATTTAAAAACTTTCATCTATCTGGGGTTAACCATTCCCCTTGCTTCCCTTGGTACAACCCTAACTTTTTATTTCTCTCAACTCATGTTAATCATAAATTGGTTCTCTTCTTTTGTCAGCTGGCAGGATCTTGGATGGCAGTCCACTTGGGGAGACTCGTGGGGGATTTTTCTGGGTTTTGTCCATAGTTAGGAGGAGGCGATACTGGTCCTTTTACACGGGAAACGTCAGTCCACTCTTTTTCTTGGGTCCAAACAGCAGCATGGGTTACTAATTTTTAGCTTTTTCCTGATATCAGGCCAGGATCCAGCAAGGAACTGCATCTCTAACAGCACTTGGCCCTCAGGACTGTCGGGATCCACGTAACCAAAAATCTCCTCCCCTGCTTAACTAGGTGGCTGGGGTCCCATTCCCCCTGGGTCTTATCAAAGGCCAGCCTGGTGCTGCCACCCCGGGGAACAGACCCTCTGATGCCCCTCACCACCAGGGTTCCACAGTCTCCCACATTCTGCCCTTCCCCTTTTCCACCTGGATCCCACCCTGGATCCGCCCGCGGGAGCCCGTCCCCTGCCCGGGGCCCAAACCAGCTCCCCTGTTCCCAGACTTGCATCCCCGCGACATGGACCATGGCCATCTCCTTGGGGCTGAACAAGGCACCCAAAATAGAGTTCATCTCACTCCAGGTGCAAACATTAGGATTCAGGAACCAATCCACCCAGCCAGCCACCCCCACCAGGTCCCCAACCAGGCCTCCCAGCTCTTTCTTAAAGCCCCCAACTTCTGAAGCTGCCAGAGGTGCATCCCCAGCTGCCCCACTTATCGGGACTTTCCTTAGGGGGAAGAGCTTTGTTCTTGACCTGGTGCCACAGTAGGGTCCTTTTGGGGTTTCTATATTATTGGCTGGCAAGTCCAGCTCCCAGTTGTGTGGGAGTGCAGGAACAGTAGATGGTGAAGAGGAGTGGACTAGGCCAGTGTTAGAAGAGGGCGAGGATAGAGCTGAAGAGTAGAAGGGGTTAGTACTCAAGACAGTCGGGTTAGACTGAGGTGGTAGAGAGGGTGGAGCTGTAGGGGGTAATCCTGTTGGGGAGCAAGCTGAAGAAGGAATAGGGATCATGGTTTGGAGATATAGGAAGGGGTTCACAGGTAAAGCTGGAGGGTTAGCAGGGACAGTTTGGGGTATCCCAGGGTAAACGGAAGGAGGGGGCAAATAATCAAGAGGGTCCCAATGGTGACTGCTTTCCTCCTTTTTCTCTTTTTCATTTCTCCTCTTTCCCTCTTGTAGCTTACAAATCTTAACTGTTTCACTTTCAGTTCTGTGTCTCTGCCAGCAGGCAGCATAAAGGATCTGCTCAGTATCTGAGTCCCCTCGGGATTTCAGATACTGGTTTAATTGCGAGCACATCCAGGGGTCCTTAGTTCCACACCATGGCCATTTTCCAGGTAAATTTAAAGTGGGCCAAACCTCAATACAATAATGAATCATTTTAACCTTGCTCAAATTTTTAGTGGCCTCATCAGTATCCCATAGTTCCAACATTTGTCCTAATGGACTATCTGGGGGAATGTTCTTTATCTTCCCCTTTTCCTCCTCAGGTGGTTTTTGCTTATTTATGTATGCTCCCATTCTCACTAGGTAATCTTCACTCACTCTACGAACACCCGTCAGTGGCCCCAGTGGCACCACTCCTGCCAGTGCTCAGAGTGCCCTGTCGGTAGCCTGATATCCCGCCCTTAGAGATTCAGTCACTATCCCAGCCAGCACCCCTCTTCCTCTCCTGTATATCTATCGAGTTTCCATAAGTGGCCGGTCAACCTGGGCCCAGAGTTCCAGTCACCACTTACAGCCAGGACTCGGACGTACAGTGTGCGACTCACTCACTCTCCCTATCGTTAAATCCCTCGCACCTTGGGACTTCCCTAACTTTCATTCATCCTACACCCAGGCGGTATACTCAAAAGACCCCCGGCCCTGTAGGCTCTCCGCACCTGGAACGCATACCTCTCACTTCTAGGTACCCCCGACCAGTGCGCCCACTCCTGTACCCCGGTAGTTACCCCAGCCGGTGTCCCAAGCCAGTAGTGGTTGCAGTTACCCGCCCTCAGGGTCTGACCACCACTCCTGCCAGTGCTCAGAGTGCCCTGTTGGTAGCCTGATATCTCGCCCTTAGAGGTTCAGTCACTACCCCAGCCAGCACCCCTTCCTCGCCTGGACACCCCGGGCCGTAACTCGGCCAGTACCCTCTCTCACTCCCCACACCCCGCCAGCTACCCCAGCCAGTATCCCAACCCGTGGATACCCCGGGCCGTAACCTCAGCCAGTGTGGTGCGTGCTACACCCACGGCTCCAGGCTTTCCGCATGCTTGGATCAGCCTGAGCAGCCTGCCTCCGTAGATTCTAGAATGGAGGCGGGCCTATCCTACAATCATACACCCTGTGACGTGCCACTCACCCTCTAAATTACCTCCGCACGCCCGGAGGGGGGCGCCTATGCCCCTGGAGATGCCTCTTTCACACCGTTCTCCTTTCGCTTCCCTCCGTTCCAGGCCAGTTCCCTCGCGGGAGACTGAAAACGCGGTATTAAGAGGTCCACACTCGCTTCAAAGATCCGAGCTACCGGTCTTTGTCTCACACACACACCACTCGCTCGTCTCCACTCCCGCCACCAGCTATACTTTACCGGCGCTCCTCCGCGCTGTCCGATCCCAGGCTGTCTTCTTAGGTCCGGTGTGACCAGCTGTGCTTGAGATCCAAAGGGCGGTCGGCCGTCCCGTCCTCGGTCCTCTTCAGGCGTGGTCACGTCCCGGCGAGCCCCCAATTTGTTATAAATGGGCCAGGAGACCGGCTCCTTTAAAAAGGCCTTTATTAGAAATCAGCTCTGGGTAGGGGGCCCGGGGGCCGCGCATGCCGCCGCTGCTCCCTGTAGACACCACGGAGGAGGAGGTGCAGTCGAATCTGCTGCTGCTGGTGCTGCTGCAGAGTTGGGATTCCTTCCTCACGGGGGTTCCCATAGAATCACTTTGGCTCGTGTGGTCCAGGGGGGTCACCTCTCTCCAGTTCCTTTCAGGTCATGGCGAGAAAGTAACAAAAGAATACCTGCTGCCTGCAGGTAGCTAGACATGTGCCTCGCACAGTTTTGTCTTTCTTAGGTCCAGTTTCTGTGTCGGCTCACTGTCCCAGGGGCTTTTCTAGCTCTAACTGGACTCCCGGTCGCAGCCAGGCACCATGGGAGTTCCTTGATCTCCATATTGGGCGGAGCCCACAGCTCGACGGCCGACGGCAGGAAGCAGCAGGAAGCAGCAGGGAGGCACGACTAGGCAGCGGCGTGCGGGCTTTCAATGGAGAGGGGAAAGCCCAGGATTTAGGGAGAAAGGGTACAGAACTTGGACATAACGAGCAGAAATTTAGGGTACAGATTCAACATGAACGGTTTAAAACAAGCAAGTAACAGTGCAACTTTAATTTTACAGCAAAACAGTGTAACAGTACAACTCGGGAGTGCATAACCTGGGGCTAATTTCTTTCAATATGTACTAAAAAGGAACTGCTGATTTGATTCTTCAGCATTTAATTTTACATTTACTTCATTTTCATTTGTTCCAGCTAGCTAAAAGATGAAGAGTATTTTGTGATATAAAAATCTGCTTTGTCTCCCATTTTAATCCTTCACTACTCTGAGAAAGACCCTTTAAGCAGACTGAGAGGCCACTTTTAAGGTTGTGTGTTCGCTTCTGAGATAGATTATGTCTGTAATAGGATCAGAGTGGTGTGTCCTGCTTTTAAAAGAAATGGACTCCTAAGATTAAAGTGAGAAATAAAATTCTCTTCCCTGTAGATGGGGTTACCCAGTTACTGACTGATACACACAGAACCTATGATCATGTTTTCTAGTTATGTTTGCATGTTTTCAAGGTACACCTGAGCCTTTGGGCAATGATTTTTATTTCATTTCAACTACTTTTTACTTACTCTTATTATTTTCCCTCTCCATGTCCCCATAATAAAAGGAAATATTTTGACTATTTATTGATGTTATAGTTAATTTTATGTCAGAGTAGTCAGTCATGTTTATGAGCCAGACTTGCTTTGTGTTGTATTCAATATGGTCTGTTACATAAAAAGTAAATACAAATGTTGGAGATAACTGAATGTGCATGTGCAAAGTGTTAGAAATTTAATGATTTTTCAAAATTCCTCCTCACGTAATTGAAATGCCAGCCCAATCCAGTTTCATATCTAATATCAAACCCTGTGTTTTAACTTAACACATATATATTAAGAAAATACTTCGTTATTACCTGAAGAAGGAAATTCTATTTTTTTAATGATTTTGTTTTGTGGTTTTGTGTTTTCCTAAAGTCCCAGCCCAGCTTTGCAATTACGGGAGAAGCTGAGCTGTCACTTGCAGAAAGTGTTTGTCTCTAACATGACGGAAATAAAAACCGAAAGGAGAGAATTAAAAAAAAAAAAAATCAACAGGTTCTTAGACTCCCTTAATCTGTTTTTAACCTGTAGAGTTGATGGGCTTGATACTAGTGTTGAAGGCACTTAAAGGCCACTGACAGCAGGTATCACGCCGCCCTTTACTCTTGGAGGAGCAGCAACATATTGATGACTTCCCTTCTTTTGTGCTTTAATTGCCAATGCTTAGTGACACTAAGGCAGAACTATAAAAAGAACTCATGATCTTGCTAAAGGAGCTAAAGGAGCCATTAATTCCCCATAGCATTGGGGACACTTCCACTGGGGGGGGTGGGGGGGTGGGAAAGAGAGGCTGATTTTGCAGTCTTCATAGACAGCCTCTGTTCTCTGTCCAGAAACAGATCACAGAGATGACTTCCTTTGTCTTATTGAATTGCCTGACCCATTTGTGGCTTGGGATGGAATATCTCTGAGGATGGAGACTGCAGCACCTCCTGGGGCAGTGCCCAGAGCCCTGCAGAGTCAGGAGGAGTTTCCTGCTGGTCACAGTCGTGTCCTGTGTTGTGCCTGTTGCCAGATGGACACAACTGGACAGAGCCTGGCTGCAGCCTCTTGGCAGCATCCCTGCAGGTGTTCACAGCCATTGCTGGATCCCAGCTTTCTCTCTGCTCCAGCCTTGCCCCGGCACTCAAATTCAGCCAAAAACCAGCTCACAGACTGTGTTTGTACCCCCATACGTGTTGTGTGCCCAACCCTCAGCATGGCACTGCCAGGGGCACAGGCTGGGGTGGGCTGGGCAAGCAGGGGGAGCTGAATCTTTGGGAAAAGCTGAGGAAACCTGAGTGCCTGCAGTGTCCCTGGTGCCTTAGGATTTTAGCTTTTATATTTTTCATTTATTTGTAATCCTGCAGTTCTTTAGTGTATAACTCTAAACTCCATACATAGTGTCAGCTGCTGCTTTCCCACTTTGGTCATGTTATAAATGAAAATAGCCAATTTATCAATAAAAGAATTTTATTGAAAAATAGCATGGAACAATTGAGAAATGCCACAATCAAAGTCAGTGTCAAGCCTGGGGGTCGCCACTGGGTGAACTTCAGATACGGCCTCTATCCACCCACAGTTCATGCCATATGCACTGAGCGGCCCACTTTTATACAGTGTTTCGCTACACAGTACGTGATCTCAGTCTGTTTGCCATCTCCTCCTAAGATACATATTCATGTATCCTTGATTTTCTGCTGCCGGTCGGCTGAATGGATTTCCGAGAAGGGAGTAGTCCATGATTAGATTTACTGGAACCAGGTATTGGGATTCATCATCTTGATAGTATTGATAAGATACATATCAGTTATTAAATGGTGGGTCTTTGGCAGGCCCATCATGGGTGAGCACGCATCTCTGTCCAACTGCACCCTTCTTTCTCTTGTTAATGTCATTTCCTTGGGTGCCGACAGTGATGATACAATCTTGGAGGGTGGTTTCAGGCACGGCTTGAGGTATGTGGTTTCTGAGGTGAGTGTGGAGTTTTGATTTAAAGGCACAGTGTGGATTCATTATATTATTTCATAAACATACTTACAATAAAACTCAATTATATACAGCATTTATCACAGGTCAGATGTTATAAATACACGTTATTGGCTTTTCGCAAATATTAAAAAGAATGCTATATGTATAATGTGGGAAGGTTTTGCTGTAATCATATAGTTTCTTTTATTTTCTCCTATTAACAGGGCTTAGAAATGGTGGTGTGATGAATATATGTATATATATATATGTTTTAGGTTGTAGCATAATATTAAAATAGAAACTATGTTTGTAGCTAACCCAGAAGAATAGGAAAGATAATCAGGAAATTCCCCACATTCTTGGATTATCTGGATGAAGATTGAATTTCTGTTATCAGTATCTTATCCAGATGAAGACAACCGGACCAGAGCTCCAAGAAAGGAATTTATTGAACCTATGCTATCAGACGGAATGGAGCCAACTCTTCCAACTCGCAGATGGATCTACAAGATAAAATGTTTGGGGGTAGTTGAAACTGAACAGAGAAATTCAAACTCAAGAGGAATGTTTGAATAATGCATTAGAGTATTTTGAATATGTAGCAACCTGGTAAATTTAAACAAGTGTTTTCTGAGTTAGGGTGTGCTTTCTGGCTGCATGCCAGGCACTTGGCCGTTAACTATTTTTGCTTGTCTGTCTCCTAATTGTCTCTTTTAAATTTTTTTTTAACTTATAAATTTTACTAAGAATGTGAACCTCGTTTTTCACATCAGGCACAACAATTCCTATCCAGGCCTGGGAATCAAGGACACTTCACTGTCTCAGGCCCCAAGAAATGCAAACAAAAGTGAGTTGGGGGGGCAAACTTGGGGTATGTTATAAATGAAATCAGCCAATTTATCAATAAAAGATTTATTGAAAAATTGAAATATAAAAATCCGAGAAAGCCACAAGCAAAAGTCAGTGCCGAGCCCGGGGTCAACACTGGGTGAACCTTAGATTCAGCCTCTATCGCACCGAGTGTCCCGCAGTTTACAAAGTCCGCCTTGTGCAGCCAGTTTTTAAACAGTTTTTTGGCCGTACAGTAGGTTGCCTCAGTCTTTTGTCGTCTTTGTATTGGATACATATTCATGTATCCTCTTTTCCTTGCTGTGGCTGGTCCCTTGAGTAGATTTCCGAGAAGGAAGACTCCCGTGATAGGATTTACGGATTTACAGGAACCCTGTATTGGGATGCACAGCATTGCTGATGTACATAAGATTAATATCTGGTGTTAAGCACTGGGTCGTTGGCAGACCCATCTGCAGCAAGGCCCATCTCTCTTTTGCTAATGTTGTTTTCCTGTGTTGCGGAAGAGGTTTCACAATTTCTGGATGTCCTTGATTTTCTGAAGCCTACATGACTTTATACCATATATATATATACAATAAAACTGAATTATTTTACAACAAATATTACAGGGTAAATTACTTCATTACCTGAAGCTGTAATTGGAAGATTAACCCCCAATATGCAAATGGACCAAACTTACAAAAATATGAAAACCTGTGACCCATGGTCCATTTTTGGGTGTAGCCCCTGGGGGACTTTGTCTGCCCAAAATGTACCTGAAGGCCCTTCAATAAATGTAACTGCTTTTTGTTCCCTTCATTCTGCCTGGCCTCTGTTTTAAGGTAGCCCCAAAAGGAATCAACTTCTTTATGATATTCCAGCCCTGTGTAAAAGTCCCAGCTCTCTTTTGGGACATCCTGGTGCTGCAGCAGTGTAGGGGTGGAACTGATGCAGAGCAGCACCTGAACAGGACATGAAGGAAAAGGTCAAAAGGAAGCAGCCACCAAAACAAAAAAGAAAGAATTTACATGACAGGAGCTCATTGTCAAAAACAAAGATGCAAACCTGCAGAACACTTAAGTAGGGGTTAATCTTCTGCCCCTTTGTGTGTGTGTGCATGTGTTCATGGCTTTAAAATTTTATTGTAAAGGCAGTTAGGAGTGTGGCTGGTACTTGGTGATTGTTTTCCTGTGATAGAGATGTATTTATTACTCATTGCAATAATTACTGTGTAATATTTTATACTAAAAATTGTTCATGTTGCACCATCAGGAAATGCTTAGGAAGTGACTGATTTAACTGTTCTTTAACTCTCTACCAAATTACAGTGAGAGGTGTTTGGGCTTTTAGACTTGGAGCATCTACCAGGTTTTCACCACGGCACTGGTCAGTGCATTCTCGTGAAACTTGAAATGTATTTTTTCCGAGATTCTGTGCATAAGTTATTTATAAAATTTGAAAGATTTTTACCCAGAATTTTACTTATGTGCTATTTCCAAGGGGACTGTTTCAGGATTCTCCTAATGCTTTTGTCACCCAGCTTCTCTGATCAAGAAAGTAATTTATTGCTGATTGCAGAACTCTTGAACTCAGTCTGGCAGCTGCAGTGTGAAACTTCTCTGATCCAGTCTCCTACTTACTTATTTACATATCATTCAGAATGATTTTCAGGGGTGTTTGAAAACCTTGGCATTGCATTATCCGTGTTTCAAATCTTGTGGTGATTTTTTTTCCTCTCTTTTTGTTGCAGATAACAAACGAGTAACTTTGGAAAGGTCTCGTTCTCGACATAACGGAGCAGTTGCAGCTGTATGACTCTTCTGATGACAAAGAATAATGAATTGTTCTATTTACAGTGAAATGGATGTACTTTGGGAAGAGTTTATCATCCAAATTGGCAATGGTCATAAAGGAATACTGGTATTGATTAAATGAGATGGTGTAAAAATATGTAATTTTAAAGCTGTTGCTAAAAAAATCCACATACTGTATCTTATTACCCCAACTACCAAGATCTGTAAACAGTGTTAAACAGTAGGGTATATATCTTATTTTCTTATGTTCTTTCTTTTTTTTCCCTGCCCCTTTTTGTTTAAGCTGGCAACTCACATGAAAGGAGTTGGGGATTTATAGGTTATATTTTATATGGGTAAGAAAATACAGTTCTGTTGAAAGAGGACAGCTGTGGATTCCATTTGCAATTCCGATTTGAACATGAAAGGAAAAATAATAAAACTGTACATTAATAAATTCAGAGATGAGCTGGTCTACATTATCAGAATAAAAAAGCAACACATAGCCCCAGTCAGGTTGCTGAAATACTTATCTCAGTGTAAAGCCTGGTGGATTCAGCTGTTTTTGCTGCCAGTAGGATATACCACATATCTACACTTTTGGTGATATGATGATATGTAGTTACTTATCACTGCTTAAAAGAAAAAAAAAATTAAATAAAACAGAGCATAGGATTTTTCCAAAATTATACTGAGGACAGAATATGTTTTTAACTGTATCTAAGGAGGGATTTTTCTTATTGTGCACTTGTATATTCTTTATAAAGATATTTGGGGGAAAGTATGATTGTCCTATTTTGATGATGCTCAAATACCTGTGTGTAGGTTTTCAGAGACAAGCTACATGATGAAGTTTTTCAGAACTGCCTCTGAGCTTTTCTTCTGTTTCTCAGGTAAAATATGCAGCAGGGTCTCCACTGGTGGATTTTAGTGCTGAGAGTTTAGCAGCTACCAACACATTTCCTACCCAGAGCACTGTCCAGCAGTGACCCAAGTCTGATTTTTGGGAAGCTCCTCCCATTCCCCTTGGTGGCCAGGCCCTCGCACTGCAGTTCCTCAGGTGAGCAGCTGCCACTCCCTGGGGAGCCACTGTCTCCTTTGTCCCCAGTTGAGTGTCCAGCCTGGCTGGGGTCAGGCCAGCTGCTCATCCTGCTTCCTGAAGACCCATTGCTCACCTGGATGGGATGGAGGATTTGAAGTAGAATTACAGTGGAACTACTGCATAAGTTGCTGAGCTATGATTTTTTTAAAGAATCAGGATGCTCTGTAGTAGCTGGCACTTGTTCTCAGATGATTAATGCTTATCACTGATTGATGAAATTATTGTGGATGCTTTTATTGCCTGGTGTTATGAGGAGCTTGGGGTTTTTTTTAGTGTCTATAAAGCCTTTCTGGAAGGTGAGGTGTCACGTGGTTTCTGTGCACAAACTGCTTGCTCTGGAGGGACTTTGCTCCTGGGGCAGTGGATCTTTGCACTACTGCTTGAGCCGAGCAGCTTTGTACAGTAAATTCTTTTTGCTTCTCTGGTGAGATCCTCTTAAAACTATTATACTAGTTTGGGATAAATTCTTACAATTACAAACTACATTGCTGTAAGAAAAGATATAGTTCCTTTTCATTCTAATATTGCATTTTAATTTTTTTTTTTCAAAACTTGTCTTCAAAGAATACGGAGGTTTGCCCATCGCTCTAAACATAGGAATACCACTGAAGCCTAGTGAAATGCTTGCTGTCAACTAAATACTCTCCCTAAACTGTTTGGGGGTTTTAGTAACAAACTGAAGAGTTGTATGGTACTTCAGGAAGAAAAAGAAAAAAAAAAGAAAAAAAAAGAGCATGCAACAGGATTTTGTCTCCTTGTTTATCAGTAAGAGCTAAAAATAATTCTATCCTGTTTCGTGCAAGGTCAACATCAGCCTTGGATTGAAGCATTGCTTCTTTAAATGGAACTATTAAATTTACAGTTATAAAAATGTGCTTAATGTACAAAGCAAATTTAAAGGATTAGGTTCATAATGTCTATAAATCAAGAGTGTCTTGGAATTCAGATTTTGAAATTAGCATTTTACTGGGATTTACAAGTATTGCTATAATCTTTATATGTGAAAACTCAAAAGCTCTCCACAGAATCTTTATATGATAGCAGTAATTATTAGTGCACAAGTTTTTCATTTCCATGGGTTATTTTTTTTTTTTTGAAAGCTCTGTGAAAGCTGGCTACAGATTTTCAAGAACCCAATCTTAGGAAAAAAAGGCAAATCCAAAATAACAACATCATCTGATGCTTCTATTTTACTGTTTTTTTCATGTTTGAAACATTTATATAATTTAATGGACATATCTGTTAGAACAAAAGTGTCTTTCAAAGGAAAACTAGTTTAGAAGATACTTTATGTAAATATAGGGTGCTTGTATTTATGAAGTCAAATATTTTCTGAAATTGATGCTGGTCACTTTGTATTTTGACAGTTTTTCAGTCTATATTAAATTGCAGATATTTTTAATGTTTTTATTGATGTAATTTTCAGAGGCGTCATGTTTATCTAGAAGTGTAGAAGGGTAGCTAGCACCTTTTTCAGAAATGCACCTGCCTTATTTTCTAATTTAAAAAAAATGAAATATATCAGTTAAATTATATTTATATTCAAAGTAATCCCAGAAAAAAAATCACTGCAGGGTTCATACATAAATTTCTTGCTAATTATGTTTCACTCTTTGTCCTCTGAGACATGATGTTAACAATATACCAGCACATCTCTTTGCATTCACATTTTACCAGTTACAAGTACTGAGAGAGTTTGCTTTTTTTTAATGATGTTACACTGTTTACATTTCTTAGTTTATTTAAGAGGAAGATGATTTTACCTTTGTGATGAATTGAACTCAACCTCCAAATGTCATGGGAATGAAATGTTTCAATCATGTACAAATATTCATATCTGTGGCTGAACTGCTGGCTGTACAGATCAGAAATGGGGACACACTGGGCTCCTTTGGCTCCAGTTTTATGCAGTTTACTGAGAAAACAAGTGCAACATGGTCTGTCATGTATGTTTGTCTGTGATTCAACAGGGATCCTTTCCCAGCACACCGGTGATGTTTGTGTTAATCAAATTATTTGGCTAAAACCAAAACAGGATCGGTTCCTCAGGGGGCACTGGCAAACAGCTCCAGGGAGCGTTCCCAGGAATATTATTTGTTCTGGTTTTAGCTGACTGCGGTCAATGTGAGAAATGTGATCTAAAATGATCTGTTCTTCTTGAGAATTGAGATACAAGAGCATTCCCATAGCTCCCTTCTGTAATATGCAAATAATCATGAATATTTGTATATTTTTGCATTTTTGTGTGTGGTATGTGTACTACCTCAGACAAATGCTGTAAAAAACATAATATTTTCATGGTTTCTATCCAAGCCACAATTCATTAGTAACCTACTTTAAATTCATCCTGCAACACACCAAACTCTGAGAATCTGGCTGAGTTTTAGGTTTGGCTCTGGAAATCCTCCTATAGCTTTTGTTAAGGAAACTTTGCATCATTCAGCTTTTGCATCCCTCAGGCAAGCCCTGCTTTGATGGGTGCCTTTAGTCCTTCCTATCCTGAGAATGATCTAGCTAGTAAATATTTCAAGCTGGTAATAGTTCTGTGGGAGCAAACTTCCCTGTGTATGTAAATTGCTTCTTTTCCGTTCAGCAAAGGCTTTGTCTGAGTTCTACTTTGCTGTTTGCTTTCCAAGTGCTGCAAGGTTGGGCAGGACAAGTGCTGAGCAATGTCCAGCCCACCTCTGATGTGCCATACTGTATTTGCAAGTTTAAACTCATTTTTAAATAAGTATTGTAAGACACCTCTTCTTTTGCAGTGTCTCCACACACACCCATGCATGCACATGAAATGTAAATAAAAATAATTTTTAAAAAAAGGAATCAATCAAAGCAGATGCAGCCAAATGCCTCAGCTTCAGGTGTCTCCAGGCCTCATAGTGCTGCTTTTGTGCTCCAGGGAGGGAGTTGTGTGAGCCTTTGCATGCTGCAGTCCTGCAAGCACCCACTGATGTCACTGGGAGAGTGGGAAAGGAGATGGCTTTGTTCTTGGAGTGCTTTTAGCACTGTTTGAGGTGATACATATGCCACAGAATGTGAACAATAGCCTATTACAGTTCAGTCAGTCTGCTATCATGCACCATTTGATTTCCCTTTTGGAAGTCATAGGACTCTTGATGCCAAAAAAAAAAAAAAAAAAGGTAAAAAAAAAAGTGAAAAAACTCATGCAGTTCTATTTTTTAAACAGCTCTGTGTTTGTATGTAATGTTGAAAATAGGAATTTGATGAAATCACAGCCTGGCCATTGTTAATACATGTATTCTGAAAACTGTAATAAAGACATACATACCATGATTCTGGTAGATGCACCAATGTTTTACTTGATTATCATGATTATTTCCTATTGAGTGCCATCACCTCAAAGCCTGGGTTTGCTGTATAAAATTGTCATGCTGAAATTACATTTCATTTTAGCTTACTGTCATTTTATGGATTTCTGTCTTTTTTTTCTCTAAGGTCTCAATTCTATTTGACTGGAATTTGGGGAACAAGGTGCCTTTTCCAATGAAGGAGGACTTTAAAAACCAAATAATCAAAAAAAGTATATAATTAAAAAACCCCAACATTAAATCATGGTGATGTTAGCGTTGGAAACACATAATCACAGAATGATTATATGCAGGTGCTTTTATTGAGGAGCTCCGGGAGCCGGGGTACACAGACAAACCCAAATCTGACTCCGACAGTGATTCGCAACACACACGTTTTATACCCCTCTGCCACACAGCTACAAATTGATTGGTTATCCTGGATTGTTCCTAAGCAAAATTTCTTGTAATTTAGCCAAACAGTGATCATATTTAATTCTCCCGAACAAAGTCATACTTGATTTAGTTAAAACAATGGCCTTAGCTACTGCAACTATAGCAAAGCTAACGTTCTATTCTCAAGGCCCGGTTGACCAGCAAGCCTGGGCCTTTCCCTTCCCAACTGTTACCTTTCCTAACCACCACTGCCCTTAGTTACTCGCTTGCAGTTCTGCAAAAATCATTTTAACCCTATACTATCAGTGATACCATTTAATTTTTACAGAAATAGCAATAAAAGGGAATCAGTGAACAAATCCCATGGGTCCATATTTATTTTAAGAGGCTGGATTTCAGTATAGAATTTTTAAGCCATCTAGTCAGACAGCTATTGCTGATGTTTTCCAAATTATTTCATTCATTCCCAAAATGGTCTTATCAGAACAGAAACTTGACCAATTCTTCCCTTCAAAACTGGTAATGATGTCACCAGAACAGACTGAACTGCACAACAGTATGAGAGATAGCACTGAATTTTACTCAAAATTCTAATTGGATATAACCCTAATGAATATGAGCAGGCATGTTAATACAACTCTTCTTAAGTAACTTTTTAAATGTGAAAAAGATGTGCCCAGGGATGGTCAAAGGCACCATATATACAATTCCCCCAAACCTTCTGCAGGTGCCCATAGAAATATTAAATTTTATATAAGCTTTGATTTTTGAAGCATTAATTGTGGGGGGGGTTTTAAGTAATGCTAATATCAATTGTATGGGTTTATTAAAATTGCCATTGCTTTCTTTAGCACCCTTTGCATGCTGGTAGAGTATTTGTTGGTTTATAACATTGTTTTCATCTCATAATTACCTAGAAATAGCTGATTCCCTGCCTTTAAAAACTCATAATGTAAAATTTAAAAGTATGCTTAATTGTGGTATCAGGTGGTTAAAAATTATTTCATAAATTCTTTTTCACAAAACTGGGCATGGATTCTGTTTGGGAGAAAACATTTCCAAGTATCTCCAAGTTCCTGTGAATTTAACCAGACACAATGGAAGTGTCTTTTGAATCATCCCCATTACATTTGCACAGCGGGCACATAACAACAGTGAGTAATCTGCAGTCATTCACAACAGCATAACTTAATTATTACTTTATTATGGCATTCCTACTCAATTGGATATTTAAAGCACACACTGGTAGAAAAGAGCTCTTTGCAGTTAAGGACAGTGGGAGACAAGCATCTGACTTTTGAATAGTGAAGGATCAACAAAAGGGAGAAGCGGGATGCTGATAATCAGCTGTCAGTCTGAGCTCTCAATCATGCTGGCAAAAATATCCCAAGGAACTTCGTGATTTCTACATTTGGAAACGTTGGAAAGCAGCATTTAGAATCACATATAATGCCAGAAAGGACAGGAAAAAATAATGAGGAAGAATACATACTAAACTGTGTTACAAAGTGATTTCTGAAAGCTGGTTTTTCACAAAGTCATGAGAACGCAGAAATGCCTCAAAGAGAAAACCTGACTGGTGGCACAGAAAGGCAGAGTGCTGAGCTAAGGAGGGGAGGGAGCAGGCTCAGCAGATGGTGAGTTTCACCATCCAACACAAGGTGTTGCTCAGCTCTCATCCAGCAGCCTGCAAGGGGAAGTGCCAGGATGTTTGTCCATCAGGTGCTTCACAGCCCCAGAGGTGCCCTGGGGAGGGCAGAGTGCGGGGGTTCACTCGCTCAGCCAGAACTGCCTTCCAAATGTCTGAATTGCATTTTTCTAATAGTAACCATTCTTGCCTGCTGAGATTTGGTGGCCTGTCGTGACAGGTAAAAGAATTATAAAAGAAAGGCCTCATAAAATCAGGCCTGCTCTGCTAAATTACCGGAGTTAGCCTGTCACTTCTAAGTAATTTGCAAGTTCCCATGTGAAAACAACCTTGGTATGAAAACCAAGACCTATTCCTGGGTTGAAAAACAAATGCACCTATAATAACAAGGGATTTGTCCCATGAGAATCAGTAAAGAAAATATGTAAACAATCCAAGAATAGAGAGATTTGATGGACAAGTAGAATACCTTTTACTAATCAATAATTATCAAGAAAACTATTAACCAATTAAAGTTGCACATGAGGTCTGTAAAAACTGTATAAAATGAGTTGTGAAAATAAAGAATTGGCTTTTCCAGCATGAAGAAAGTGGAATCTCAGCAAATTTATTACACTAGTGGCCATACTCAGCACTGCACTGACAAAATTCAGTGCAAAGTTTCCCTGCAAAATTTAGACAAAAGTCCCCATCTCTAAAGTGGTGTTCTCTTCAGAGATCACTGAAGAACTTAGAATAAGCTTAGAAAACAAGTTTTTCTCATGTATAACTTTACAATAGATAAAGACGAAGTTAATTTAAAGGATGTTTCTTAACTATAAGGTGGAATTAGATAACTAATTTTTAAAAATCTGGAATCAGAAGAAACTGCTTTTCCCCTGCATTAGTTCTGTATTTATTGCAAGACTTCTATACCTGCTGAAGTGGGGAGCTTAGTGCTTTTTCCACTTGAAGTTTCTCCAGAATGTGATAATCATAAACTGGAGTAGGCATGACTTACAAGAGGGGACATGAACATGACTGTACTAAATAATTCAGCACAAACTATTTCAGGTGATTCTGGGGGCTTTTTGCATCTGCCCTTGTATTTTCTTCCTAAATCATTTCATTTTGGTGATCTGACTTTTACGGCAGCAGCCATTTAAAGAAGCACTAATTCACACGCACTATAATCCCTTTTACACAAAGGAACAATTTAAAAAGGACAAACTTCATTTTTCTGGGTTTCAGTGAATTCTATCAGGGAAGTGTTGTCTTTTGCCATTCATTTGTGTTTGCCTTGAGCTCACCACGTGTTTTGCCCTGTAAAATCTGAATTTTCCTGATTCCTGGATTTGGCAAAGGGCTGACACAGTAGATAAAAGGTCTCTTGAGCTGTTCCCGTGTGGCCCAACAAGAGATTCAGACTTGCAGCTACTTATCTGTGAGCCACACAGGCTCCAGTCTGAGGCTCAAGCTTAGCTTCCTGGGAGGCAAAATTTAAAGTACCAAATCCAAAGTAAAGAGAACCTGGAGGGCGACAAAAATGCATCTGTTGAATGCCAGCTCTGATGTCTTGGTTTGGTTGGACTGTTAGAAAATGTTGGCCTTTCAATAAAGCCTATTTATGCACATTATTAAGGTATCTGATAGAAAAGTGATGCCAGGTTTAATTTTAGGTATTGCAAACTGATAGGATTATTCACCACTCAGGTTTTTGCTGTTGCTCACTAATTTCCCCATGACTGGCTTTCAGTTTGAGCCAGACTGATGAACACTTTCAGTGAGGAGAGGTGCATTGATCACGGTAGGTGGGAACTGAAGGAGATGAGCAAGGGAAGCCTTTAATGTAAATTCTTCTGTAAAGCAAAACTATATTTTTACATGTAGTTCATTGTATAATCAAGGAAGCAAATTATATGAAGCAGATCTTTGATCATGAAGATGTTTTCCATGCAAAGTATACCACTTTTCCTACATTAATATCCTGTTTGCTCCTAATGAAGGCAGAGCCTGCAATTTTTGTTACAATCCAGTACCTCTCGGGGTCTCTGCTTGCCCGAGAATGAGGGATGGGCACTGCCCCTGGTCCTTCGGGAAGCCCCGAGATGCCCACAGAAAAGACGAGGAGTCTTCGGATGTTCTTTCTCTGGGTTTTCTTCTTTGTTTATTATATCTTATCTCTACAATTCTCTCTGTGCTCTGCCAAGGTCTGGACAGCACGGGCAACAGGCGACGACTGTCCGCCTGCCCACAGCTCGTCATCTTATATACAGATAATTACGTGCACATTATTTACAATTGTGACCCAATGCATACACTTAACACTAGACAGGTATTTTCTACTTTAACCCAATCCCTCTAAACCTACTTCATGTCGTCACCACTGTGCAAGATGGAGACAAAGAAGAAGGAGAAGACTCTAGGGTAACACCCAGAATCCTCCATCTTGTCTCTGGTCCTTCTTATCTTGAAAACCCCTAACGTGAAAATATTATTACTTTCTACTACTTTCAAGGCCTTGCAATTCTTCCCATAGTGTTGGTAATCTTTCCCATGGACTATAATTGAGACCCCTGCCTGTCTGGGGTCCATGCCAGGGTCTGTAACCCCCCTGCACATATCTCCGACCCCCCTGTACAGGTTTTAAACCCCCCTGGGCAGGTTTCTGCTTGTCCAGGGTTTCCAGAGGAATACCCTGGACTCCTACAAGTACCAACACAGTCATCACTTTCTTTCATTTTGATTTTCATCAGATTTCTTTCATGGGGGATCAGTTGCAGGTGCCTGAGTCTAGAGAGGAGCAGGTGTGAAAGATCAGGTACAAACTGATGGCTGATGTAAACCAAAAGGTTTTTGTTGAACCTTAGATTTTTTTTTTCACCAGTGAAGCCAATTTTCCTTCCACTCTGTGTTTTGTCCAGTGTTCTTCCAGTTGGTTCGTGTCTCTCCACACCATTTCAGGGGCTGCCCTTCGCAGAGCAGAAAATTGAATTTCTTGGTGAACATCTGCATTTTCCAGCTGGAAAAGCAAGGAATTTCCAACAGAACGGTTGGGGGAATTTTCTAAAGACACAAAATTCAGCAAACTGAAGCAGAGAGTGTTGCCATGCTTCGTGCCTGCCAGTTTTGGTTTTGGGAAATTCCATTCCCAGGCACGGTCTTGGTACACAAGGACACACAGTGTAAACTACCGAGTGTTCCCACATTCTGTTCCCAGAGGAGGGGCTTCGGTGATGGTCTCTGGGTCTGACCAATGGTTCCCAAAGGTCCCACCTTAGAGGTGGGCACATCTGAAAAAGTATAACAGGAATCAGAAAAATAAACCGTGGTTCTCTTGCTTGCAAGAGATCACGCAGCCTTCTGAATCGCTCCCTGCCTCCATTATTGTGTCCCACAGCGACAGAGAGAGGAGATACTCCCAGTTTTCATGGCAGCAGTCGCTTTATTCCTGCAGTCAGGATTCACCCAAGGAAGCCCTGTGGGCCAAGATGTGCTGTTAAAACATCCTTCACTTATCTCTGCTCCTTGGAAAATGGCTTAGCTGAGCTACCCACCTGAGCAAGATTCCCATTCTGCTGGATTCTCATCCATGCACCTTCCTGTGATTCTTTCTCTATGAGCTGACACTCTTTTGCAATGTGTTTTTTTTCTTCTCCACTCTCCAGAATCACTTTGTGAGTGTGAGTTGGTTACAGTGGGGAAAGACAGCTTTATGGACATCTCTTGAGGAGGCAGCATTGATGAGGGGAAAGACTGACAGAAGTGTCATTGGTTTATTGATGCAGCATGCCAGGAAATGGAATATTGAGTCCTGAATGTGAGGATTTTTCCTTAGTGCAGGGTAAACGTGTGGAGGGGTGAGGAGACGTGCTGCTCTGCCACTGAGCAGTGGCAAGGATTGCACCCATCCCTGATGCAAGGGTGAGAGAAGCAGAGGTTTCTATTTCTTAGAAGGCATCACTTGTCCTGGCAAAATGTAAATACATCAATCTGTAACTGCTCAGCAGCGTGTGATGGGAATCATTATTTTGTCCCCAGTTCATTTTAACAGCAGTGGAATTAAAATCCAGTCTGTTGACTATTGGTTTTCTCTCCCCCAGAGGAGGCAGCCCCCTGCCTGGCTGAATGTCCTTCCCAGAAAACCTTCTGAGAACTGAAGAAATATCATTCTGCACCTCATTCTGCAGGTGGCAGAGTTCAATGCATCTAAATCCACCATGTCTGGTTCACACCTGAAGGTGGGCCCAGCCTTTCTGCAAGACAACACCACAAATACCCAGCACAGAGGCTGATTAAAAACTTTTCCATATAGCTGGTAGCTGGTTGCAATTCAGAATGTGAGTTGCTATACTGAGATGCTGAAAACTGTAAGCAGTATTTGCATTTTGTTATGCATGTTTTGCATAACTTTAAGGATGATTTCTTTATCCCCAAGTGGGTCTGTTTTGAGCCCATAATGTACTGTGAAGTTCCAGGAACAGAAAAATTTGTTGAGCACAAACAGGCCAGCATCACAGCAGACATAAGAGTGTTCAAGCAAAGAGTGTTTTGCATCAAAAATGGGTATATATTTGCATTTTTGATGCAAAAAGTTATTTAATCGGCACTGCAAATGGAGCCCATAACTGAGGCAGTGCAGAATTCTATGAAATTGAAAAGTTCTGTGTAATTTCTGAAAAACAAAGTCTATTTTGCACAGCTCTGACTATAACTAATATTTAAACCAATTTAATCATCAGTGAACTAACATGGCAGAAGCACTCCGAGCTCCTTTATCATGGTAAGTTTTTCATGTCCCTAGCTCTGTGCAGTGTGCTTTTTTTAAACATTTTTAAATGAAACGTTTATCCTATTTAATTGCTAGGAAAATAAAAAAGTGCAGAAAGATTAAGATCTGAATTTTAAACATCCTCATTTTAGGTGTGTTGGGTTTAGTTCTCAGTTTTAAGGGAGATGCCCTGGGGGAATCTCAGCACAAGATTCCTCTGGAAAGCAAAAGTTGAAGTTTTTCATCCCCATCACAGTTGTCAGAGCTAAGGTGCCTGTTCTAGAGCTTGCTTTCGAATTGCACTCTGAGATTACTGCCCCAAGCTGATTAAGAATTCCAGAACTTTATTCCCAAAATCCTGACTTTTGAAAACACTATTTTATACAGAATGAGTTCTGTTTTCTAGTACTTGGGAGTCACCATAAATTGGTCCTCTGTGTTGGGTGCTCCCTCAAAAAGGAAGTGACCTCCATCCCAAAGCTGCCTTTAATCCAGTTAATTGTTACTATCAACTGTTAATTCTTTCTTATGCAATAAAAAGATACATAATATATAATATATAATATATAATATATAATATATAATATATAATATATATTTCTTATCTTTTATAATTATATATAATTTATTTCTCATGCAGTCCTCCTTGCTCATGTTGATTGATTTTTATTTTAGTGAACAAGTGTCTCCTCTATCAAAATTCCACCACCATTCAGTCTTACCAGACTGATTGGACAATGCAAACTAAACAATGATTTTATACCCAGTGTCAAGCTCATCTCCCTGAGCTGAGGAGGTGAAGTAGGGGTGTGGAAACTGGCCAGGACTCCTCATGCAGGTGGGTAATTTCTTGCTTAGTCTCAGGAAAAAAAAAAAAAAAAAAAAAAAGGAAAAAAAAAATCTCAATTTTTTGAAGCTGTGTTTGTAAAGAACCCTGAATTTCAATATAGGATCAGAGGAAACATGTAATCAGTAGTGTGGTTGGTCTTTTTTCTTTTTTGCATTGATATTATTAAATTAAAAGGAGATCCTTCTTTCACAGAGTAAGAAAGAACTACTTTTTCCTTCTATAAGCAGAATTTCTTGTGTCAAAGGCTTAAGATATTTTGTAAACACTATAACTGTGTTAATACATTTTGAATTCTGTGCTGTGATTGCAGCATTTCTAGACAATGTCATTAGCCTGAACAGGGAATGTCAGTCAAATGTCAGGATCTTGTCTGTAAGGTATTTCCACTCTTAAGTGTAGCGCAGAATGTCACTGTCATTCCAATTAGTGCAGCTGATTGGTATTAAATTTGTTTTATTTGACATACTGCAATATTTTGCTTCAAGCCAGACATTTTGTACACCATACAGAAACACCACATAATAACAACAGACATTAAGGCTAGTGGCAGACAGGACTGTTGCCCGATCCGAAGAAAACACAAACAACCGAAGTCGTTTATGCGGTGCTTTATTGAGGGCCCGGGAGCCTGTGGACTAGCGTCCAAAGACAGAGCCCCATCTCTCAGAAAAATCACAGGGTTTTTATATGTTTCTTTACATGATTTCTTCATCCTAACAAATTCTTACTTCATTTTCACTACATGGTACAATAATCTCTTTGACATTTAAGTTTCTGCCAAAAGGTATCCTCCTTAAGATAAGTATACATTCCTAAAGATAAGTGATTATCTCCTAGCTACACTGCTTACATTACAAAATCTGCTATAACAGTTCATCTACAGGTTACATGCGGCCTACCAAGCCTTAGCATGACTACTACTAATGTCAACTATTAATGTTTGCTATTACCTTAATACAGTTTAATACAGTTTATTAAATCAAATGGCAACAGGACCTCTAAGAATTGTCAAAGAAATCAACTTTCTCATTTTTGCAGTGTTTCAGCTCTATTTGTTGCAGCAATACTGACAGATATTTTAGGACAATACAGAGATGGAAACCACACCAATTACATTCATGTGCTCCTGGTTTGCTGGGCAGTAATATTCATTTACTTTGCCATGTAAGGACACTCATTTTTAACACTTCACTCATTTTTCATTGTACATTCTTTGCCTAGGAAACTGAGAGGATGAAATTTAAAGTAAGATTCTTAATGTTAGTCCCCCTCTTCCTAAGTGGCTTCTGAATTAGGCTTTTAAGGTTTTGGAATCCCAAGGGTGGAGCAGTTCTCCTTCCCTGCAGGGATTATAAGTTTATGAGCTGAATTCATCCTGGAGTCACAGAATCAAAGAATATTCGGATTTGGAAGGGACCCACAAAGATCAAGTCCAGCTCCCGACCCTCCACGGTCACCACAGGAATCCCTGAGAGGATTGTTCAAATGCTGGGAGGGAAACATTTGGAGAAGTGTCAGTCCCTAGGCTGAGAGGCATTTGCAAGGGATTTCCTTTGTTCAAGGGTGAGGGTGCAGGGAAGAGAGCCCTGAGCTCTGGACAGGTGATGTTTGGCCTGATCTTTACCTTCTATCTGCCATGCAGGGTCTCCACCCTTCTGTCTGATGGTGGTCAAATCCTCAGCACTCAAATATGTCTTGGGTGCCCTCCGGGAAAATATTCAGGGAAGAATTTGAGAACCCAGTGGTTTGCAGAGACATCTGCAAGCTCGTTTGCAGTTTTGCAAGAGATGTTAAAGTGTGAATGGACTGGAGACTGAGCTGCTCTGCTATCTGCCATTATTGGCCATGCAAATTAAACAAAAGATGTGCTGGCAAAGCAGTGGGGAAGGAATGGCAGAAGAGGAGGAGCCCTCCATCCACACTGCCTGTTTTTGTATAAATAGACCTTCCTCTGTCTGCCTGTCAGTCAAACATCCTCCACTAGACTCACATCAGGAACATTTATGCATGCCTAACTTAACACATTACCTTGCTACAGCACACTTGTATTGAAAAACAGGGCTCAGCTCATCCATCCGATGTTGGTAGGTGCAGTGATAGCAGGAGAGAATTGCTGAACCAAAGAAACTCCTCACACAAGTAAACACAGCTTTTCTTCCCACATTAACCCAGCAGTGTAATTACACTGATAATGGGACAACTGTCAGATTTTCATCTGCATGACAGATTCCTTGGGATCCCTTTCAGGCAGGAACCTGGGTACCATTTCCATTACAGGGAGACAGCAAGCTTCAGGAATTCCTCAGCAACAGAAAATGTTCTGGAGTAGAATGATAGCAAACAGTTTAAAGGATGTGAGAAAAGGAGGGTATTACATACTGAGAATATTTATGTAGAAGTATTTGTAAAAATAATCCCAGAAAAAGCACCTTTCTGTGTCTTGAATGTCACAAGAGGAAATTTTCAGAGGATACATTGCAATCTCTTTAAATAATTCCTGGTATATTATTTATTACACTGGCATTTGGGGAACTATTATTTTTGTTTTCACTTCTTGTGGCTTTCAAAACATGGTGGTACTACCCACATTTTCAATCAATAAGATGACATTCTCAGGCATCATTTCTCTGGGATCCAGTGATGGCCAGAATTTCAACGATCATCTTGAAATATCAGCACAGGACTGTTCAGTCAAGTGAAGCATCACTTCCCTTTTCTCAAATGTGCAAACCAAACTACATAAAACAGACCAGTCCTTTAGGAGACTTGGCTCAAATTAGGACCCAGAAATGTTCTCATAGTTCAAAATTAGCTTTAATAAATTCCTGAAAAGAACAGAAAAAGATCTTACAAGCTCCAGAGCTTTTCTCTCCCCATGAAAATGTACAACTATTGCTCCCATATTTATCTGGGACTAACTGTTGCTAACAACTAAAATTAACTAGAAAATTGAAAGGGGGAATGGAATATTCTCAGTCTGGAAGGACAATACAGACCTGAAAAGATTTCTAGGCACTTTTAAGTGCACAGAAGAGGCTTTTCCATGCAGACATTGAAGCCTGGCATGTCTGAGCCTTGCTCTGAAGCACAGCTGAATCTGTGAAGCAGTGGCACCAGCACCACACGCTGCAAGAGCAGCCAGGGGCTGGGCTCCCATGCTGCAGCTGTGTTCCTGGTGCTTGTAGAGTTTTTTTGTTTACACTCCATTTCACCAGTGTGAGGTTGGTCAGAGGCCAGGAGCTGGGGAGCACTGGGGGATATTTGCACAGTGCACTGTAGCTGTTGCTACGAGGGAAATATAAAATTGTTTAATGGTGCCAGGAGACTCCAGTGAAAGTGAGAAATCCAAGGCAGACAAGTAATCATCCCTCTGGAAGAAGCAAGAGTTCCCTGCCCAGTGGAACCCAGGAATATGAGGGTTATGGCTTCTGTTGGTCCCTCCAACCATGAGCGGTATGAACTGGAAGAACCAGCAGAAGCACACAGGGAGATTAAAGCAAACAAAACCCTTCTTCATGCAGCTGTTGCACAGCTTTTAATGGACATGATATGTGGATGGAGCAGAGCTGCACCAGGAGTTGCTGTAATAGGGGTAATATATCCTGTAGATAAACATAACAAAATTGTTATAAATTTAGAGAGCAAATTCCATCAAAAACGATTTATTTGCCAGTGAAAATTTCGGACAGAGAAATCGACAAAGCCAAAGACCAAGGAAACAGTGCCAGCACTGGGTGAAACCACGAGCGTAACCTCTACCGTGTTACACTCCCCCTGGTTTCACTCCGACCCAAGCCCAAGCCAGCTGTTTTATACTTTTTCTGGCTGGGCTTACATGAGTCTGAGATTTCTAGAAGTTCTTTTGTCCCTTGGCATCTTCGTTGATGAAATTTCGAAAGCAGGGTCCAGTTTTCTGAATGGATTTCCTGGGTGCAGAAGGTTCCTGAGTACCTTCTAATGTCCCAGATAAGATATCATCTCAGGGCCATTAGTCCTTATCGGGTGCTGAGCATCCTCCTCCAGGTTGTTCTCCACCTTCTATTGGTATTGTAATTCTTTTGTTTCCTTCTCCAGAGATGAGGAAAGCCCCTTGCGAAATTTCCAAACCCTGTACTCTGCTTAGGGGGGCTTTTTGGCTTTCTTAGAAAAGTACATTTTATTTTCTGTTTATTATAACAACAACATTATGAAAAACATAAACTATCATTCACCACAATAACAAAATTATGAAAACATGAATTATCATTCACCACAAAAATGTCCTACAGAAAGCATGCATGGTCCTCTGAGATTTTGTGCTATAGCTTTATGGACTTATTCAAATGAATATGTATTAAATCTAGCATATTAAATGTATGTCTAATTATTTATATTTTTAGTGGCTGTTTGTCGCAGCACGACACAAAGAAACGACACTCACACACTGAGATGTCCAAGGCAAAAAGGCAGGTTTATTTACAGACCTCAATGTTTATAGAATTCCAACAGTGACCATGGATTAGAGGAAGAAAATCTTCCTCTCCAACCACACTGGTCAACCCAACAGTCCATCAACAGTTTCCTCCTTATGAGAAGAATGTAAACATAAAAAGACGGTTACAATAACAAATAGGTTGTTTATGTGAAAATCATGAAAGACTCCATTGCAAAAGGTAAACACAGAAGGCTGAAATAGAACTTTAGAAAAACTTCTTAAAGAGACAGAGGAGAACAGAAAAAACCCAGACAACAGCTGTTGACAGAATTTATCCCAGCAGCTCTATTTACTCATGTATGAGAGAAGAGACTACTGCTTGCAAAGTCTACATCTGTTTTTGTTCCATTCTGCTGCCATGTAGCTTTAGCACTGTGAGCAGGAGTTACTTCATTCTGTCAGAACACATAATCATCCCAGGTTACTTCAGAACTTCCCTTCTTTCCCAGCATTACCCTTTCACATCCATTGCTTCCTTTGTTTTGCGTCACTGGGCCAGGATTTCTGTCTTCTTATCAGTTTTACAGTTCACAGTCTGAAACCCCTCCAGTTCTTAACAGATGTTGCAGGCAGGAGATATTTAACCACTGGTGCTGCACAGGTAAATAGAGCTGTCATGGCAGAAGGTGAAGAATTGTGTTCCCAAATAAAAATGACACAGTCAGATGTTTTACTAAGGCTCATCCTGCAGTTATCTGAGGTTTAGAAAATCTACAGTGTCCCTTGCCATTGTTTGCCTTCAGTTGTCCCTGGGATTTCAGTCCCACTGCCTTTAGAGGCTCTAAGCAGATCACCAAAGAACTAGTATTGTTCTAAATACTGCACTGGGCAGAATTGTGTATCAGGCTCTCCTGTTCATCAGTCTGAACGGAATTATGGTGACAATAAATTCCTGACCTTTTGGTCTAATACAGACTTTATCCAACTGGGATATCACCCACATTAGTCAATAGAAAATTATGAAGAGGAAGGTGTATATTAAAACTTAAATTCCTTGTGAATTTAGGAGCCTAATCCTGGTTTGAGGTTTTATATCTTAGATCAGAATCTTGGAGTTGAATTGCTGTGTCATGTGTCTCAGTAATCAACGCTATTTTCTCTAAATACACATCTAAAAAAAGATGTATTACTGCTTCCCGCTCTCTCCTTTCATATAACTTGTGGCCCTATCATTTTCTCAGGCTGGGAAAATAATCTTCCCAGAAACAGGAGGTAGCATTATCCTGGCTCTGTGTTAACATGCCTCAGAGTACTCCTGGCTCATGCTCATGCTTCCCACTCCATGGAATATATTTATTCAACACCTTTTTTTTCCCCTGTCTGTGAAATGTACAGACAGTCCTTTCAACTGCTGAACTGCTGTATTACAAGAGGCCCCAACCAACTCCTTTTACTCTGGCAAGCTGCTGTGTTTGCTGAGTTTCCTGCAGAGCATGATAATTCATGTAAAGCATAGCCAGGAATTCCCACTGGGAAGTGCTGCATCCAAGAGACATGCAGCAGAATGGGTTTGGATGTGATGCCTGTGCTGAGCCTCTCAGCCCAGAAAGAGGCAGCCTTGGGTGTGAGTTTGTGCTGGTTTGAAAGCAAAACCAGTGAGACTCGCAGTCAGAGATACAATTTAATAGGAGAAGAGAGGAAAAAAAGGTAAAATAAAATAAATGGAACAATACAACCTAACACCCTGTTGGTCAGAGTGTTTGAAGCAGTTCAAAAGTAAGTCCTCCTGGAGTGGCAGATGTGGTTCTGTTGGAGCAGAGATGATCCTGAGAGAGAAGGGTCCAGTCTTCCTCCAGGAATCCAGTGGAACCAGATATCTTGTGCTCCTGCATCTCAGTTTTTATCTAGGTAGGAATGGTTGGCTCCTCCCACTGGGTGGAGCATCTCACAATGGAATATGTCATTAATGGCCCATTAGCAGAAAATATCCCCCTGGAGGGAGGACAAGTGGTGAAAAGAGGTAAGAAACAATGCCTCACCTGGTTTTAACAGTTGGCCCATTATCAGAAGGCATCTGCCCCCCCCTCCCCCCAGAGTTACAAGAGAGAAAGAAAAACATCTCCCCAACTGCTTTTAACAGATGAAATAGAATACACATTTTGGGTTCCATAACCCAAGACAGAGTTCCTTGCAAGGATGGGGAAATGTAGAATTTTACACACTGCAGACACCCCAGTGATCACCGGTGGTTTTGAAGGTAGGTAAAATAAAAGTTTGAATTTTAAGTATGTAAACTACGACAGATTCTATTTCTGCTGGTGATATTGGTACAGTCAGAGAAAACAAAGCTGATGCTAGTGTGGCAATGCTGTGTCTGCTCTATAAATAATCTGGAAGTGTTCAAGGCCAGGTTGGATGGGGATTTAAGCAGCCTGGAGTAGTGGAAGGTTGCTGTGTCCACGAAAGGGGGGCTGGATTAGGGGATCTTTAAGGCCCCTGCCAACCCCACCCTTTCATGACTCCAGGAATTTCAAACTCTTGTGCATCTACTCTGGCATCTTTCACATTTTCATCTATGGGGAAAATGTGAAATTTAACTACATTTCTTGAAGCTGAGCTTTGACGCAATGGGCCAGGGGCTATGGCTAGCTCTGTCCCCCAGCCATGCTGGTCAGTAGTGGTCATTCTCAGACTGCAAACAGTCCAAATAATGGTAGAGAGTAGAGCTGCTTTCTGCTCTCTTGGTCCTGTATATCGTTGTTATCTAGGTTTGCAGCAAGAGTCAAAGAAGGTTCTTTCACAGAGGTCTTTATTCTTCAGAGGGGGGTGCAAGAGAGGGCGAACAGGGTCCCGCGCCAAACTTTTAAACCGGGGGGGGGGGGCAGAGGGGGTGGGGCAGGGCAGGTGATTGGCCCCAGGTTAACACAGGGCAGGGTCAGGAGAGGTGGACAAAGGGACAGGGGAGGGGAAAACCTGGAGTAAAACCAAAATAACCCAAACACCAGGGGGATAACAGGAACAAACCATAACTCATCAAAACTTATAAAAACCCCACCACCACAGAGCTTGTTTTCCTCTTTCCCTGATTTTTGTCATAGCATCTCCAGAAAAAGGATGGAGGAAAAAGAAGAAAGGATTTACTGTTTGTCCTGAGCGCTCTGAGTAAAGGAGAGCAGCCACAGCAGGGCCATGCTTTGCTCACTGTCCATTTTCCAGTTCTGTGTCTATTGTTCTATTAAATCTTTAATACAAAAGCTTCATATGCTTGATGCCTCAGGTTTTGGGGTTTTGTGTCTTGTTCTGGTGGGTAGTTTTGCTTTAATATTAAGTGGTGCTGGGACTTGATCACAGGGCGATGGGGGCAGGGTAGTTTGGTTCTAGCAAGGGACTCACGTCTTCAAGGACACTCTCTCTCTGAGCTCCAAGCCCCAAAGATAAACAACGTGGAAGAGTGCGGGCAAGCAGGAAGGATGTAACACCGTCATTTGGAATTGTTGATTGGACAATGAATGGGGCTATGCAAATGGAATGAGACCTGCAAAAGGGGGGGAATCTCGTGACTTGCTCTCCTTTTGCTTGCATCTTGGAGCGATCCAGGCAGCCACTGTTGTGGCTGCCAGGGTTGGCCTTGAAGGCCTAAATAAATACACTTTAATTTTCAACCCTGTCTGGCCTCTGCCTCAGTCTTAAGGCATCATGCTTATCTGCTTGATTAAGTAAACACTATCTTCTTTCATCTTCATCAATAAACTGACAGTAATTACACCAAATTGAATGTATGACCTCTAAGTGTTTGCCCCAGTAAGTTACCTGAGAAGGACTGGTTATACTTTAATCCACTTCAATCAAAGTTACAAAGATTTAGTTCCCCCAATACAGAGACAGTGATTCACATCAGAAAAAGGTGCAGATAATTGCCATTTATTACCTGCAATACAAATCAGGTCTGAATCCTCTGTCTGTGTTGGCATGAAAAATAACCACTACTCACTGGAGTGAAAGGTGGTGACCCACTAGCTAATGAAGTGTCAAAATGAAGCCAGCAAAAAGGATTGACTTTCAAAGTCAGTGAAATGGACAAGAAAAAATACAATGGTAAATATTTTATATATTTTTGAGGATTAACACTAATTTGGTTTCTTGGGTTTTTATTTGTTTTTTGTTATTTCAGTACTGCAGAATAGGCTCAGCTAAACCCAAACATTTTTGTGGGAAACTGCATCATGTTGAGAAAGCTTAAAAATATAGGCAACCCCCCATATTATTCAGAGAGAGAGCTCTTCTACTTTTCTGCTTCTGTCAGATTACAAGTCTCAGATAGACCTGCCTGTCTCCTGGATGAAGTCAGACAGCCCTGCTCCTGTGGAATCAGCCCCCAGACTTGACAGGCTGTGGTATTACTGCAGGAAAACCCAGCTCTGGTTTGTTTGTCTGGAAGGGAATGGAGTCAGACCCTGTTTGTTTTTAACACAACAAACAGGAATAAATGTCACTCCAGCCACTTCTCAGGTATATGGCTACATCTGTGTTTAACATTTTGACCTAGATGTAATTGGCTCTAATCAATCACTCATTACTTTCAATTTAAACACACATGAGAACTAGTAAAGTGCTGTTCTTTTAAATATTTCTCTGATAGAGCAGCTTTTATTGGAATTATTCCACAAGAAGCTATAGTGGCACAGGTCAATGTCTAAGCTACTTTTCAAGAAAACAAAATAATTAAAGTGTATTGGCTTTATCTGGAAACTATTTCTACACACTGTTACAAAAGTTTTGTTTGCTACATGACAATTTACTACTTTAGTTCCTAACTTGCATCAGTTGGCACATAATGAGATCAAGTGAGAGCTCAGCCTTAAACTGTCTGTCAGCATATTATCTGATCTGCCATGGAATAGGAGCTAGCAGAGCAGCTTGGATAAATCAGCTTTTGCAGTTGTCATTTCCTGCTATGTGGGGACTTTATGGTAGAAATACATTGTCTAGATTAGGCATGGATTGATAGCTGTGCTCTCCAGGAATGATGAAGCAATATCAGAAATGATCATTATCCATAGAGGCAGCTTCTTCCAGCCAGTCATTGCTTCACCTTCCATGGGAATAACTTTTCTCCATCTCCTTCCACAGAGCTGAGCTCATGTGAGAAGCAGTGAAAAATTCCATCTGTGAGTGCCTTTGTACCGAGCTGAGCTGCTGCTGGAACAGAATCCCTGAAAGCTCTGCAGTGGCTGGACACAGTTCCTTAGCAGCTTTAAGGGAACAAGAATTCATGAGATTTCATTCAGCAGGAAGTAGAAGGAAAGGGTATAAGAAAAAAAGAAGAGCATACAATTCAGTCTCCGCAAAGGAGAGAGATGCTGAACGTGTCACAGGACTGGAGCAAAGGTTAGAATTGGAATGTAAAATATTGAACAAATCCCAGCTCCAGTTTCAACCCCAGTGCATATCAGAGAAAATCAAGGCTGCTGTAATTTAAATGGTGGAAGTCCCACACAGTGGAGTGTGGAGACCTCTCATTTTCCATGGTTGGTTGTGGCAGGAGCACTGCCTGGCTCAGGAGCCCACCAGGTAATGCTGAGCAGGAATCCTGTCAGCCATGGTGTATGGGCTCTCTTCTGAATTTCCATACCTTTTCTATTACAACACTTCATTCCTTGTAGAAAAGACACAGAAAAAAAAATCTATTGCAATACATTTCTCTTAACTTTAAAGGTATTTCACATTGGCACTTTCTGGTTTATCTTGATCCATCAGACCAGATCTTGTAACGCCTCCCTTTCCAGCTGTCCTGCCTTTGAAGCTGTCTGTCTGAAGAGCTGGAGTTTAAGAAATTCTGTTCTTTTGACCTCCTAGTGAAGGCAACAAAGACCACTGAGGAGTTTGTCTGCAGTGAAACGTGCTGATGGTGAGGATGTATTAGATTATTAAAGCTGTGTATATTTTATTATACCAATAATTACACAGAAGTCTGCACCCACCTCTCCATATTCTGTTTTCACACATCTGGGATGAGACATAGATTTTAAAGAATATAGAATTTTAAAGAAATTAAGATTTTAGTTAGAAATAAGCCTTATAGTTGTCGAAGTTAATTAAGAGCTTTGTAGTTAGCTAAGGAAGACTAGGCTTGAGTTAACTTTTTCCAAATAACTGATTGCTTGTCAACCTTATGTTTGCTTAGCTGTGCTTGAAACAATAAATAGAGAACCTGATAAATAGGTTTAAGGACACAGGACAATTACAGAGACTCCCCAATCCCGAAACTTATTGAAAGTCACTGTACCTAAGGAAATGGGAATTCTACCAACAATCATTTGTCACCATTTGCATTGAAAAGGTAGAAAGTTCAGAGCGATGAAGAGTCATTTTACTTCCTCACTTTAAACCCACTCCTCTTAAATGAGACCACCGACCCATTTCAAAGGACAAACTACGCATGCTTAATTGGTTTTTTGCTAATTACCATACAAAGCGGGGAATGGAATGTACCAAGGTGATGAATATGTATTTGTAATTTAGATATTCAACAGTTTTGTAAATAAAATAGCTTTGTGATTTTCTGTAAGGTGCGGTATGCCTTTGGGGAACTATCCCACATGCTGCCCAGCGCTGCAATAAACATACACTTTCTAACTTCAAACTGTTAGAGAGTTTTTGTCCGTCTCAGTTGGATATCGGTATTAGATCGATATTCCTATTTTTAATAAATCATTTTGGCGACCGCGGCAGGACATCTGCTCTTTCTGGCCGTGGGGCCAGTGGGGTCCACGGGACTCCTCTGGGCCCGCCCGGAATTTTCTGGGAGAGGACTCCTGCGATCCTGCTGTCCACCTGGAGATAGACCAGAGCTTGCTGGAACTACGGACAAAAGGTATGTTTATAATCAAAAAGAGGTACCTGTGATACGGGCAGTTAGTAAGACGCAGGGGACGCCCTGTGCATAACGTGTGCCTGTCTGGGTTGTTCCGCGGAACCTGGTATTACTGGTTTACTGGTTTGGTAAGTTGTGCCCCAAAGTGAGGAAGGGGCTGTGGCTGCAGTGAAAGCTGCCTGTACCGTTCTGGTTTGGAGCGTAGTGGCTCCAATTGTAATTTGTGGGGTCGGCCGTAGAAACTGAAATCGCACGTGCGCACGGAGTGTGTGTGTATTGTGGTTTTGTGGTTTTATTAGTTTTTGTTTAATTTGTGGAGAATTAGTGGTGCACCGTGTGTATTGTGGGTTTGTGAGGGTTTGTGTGTAAGTGCTTGGTTTATTTGTTTTTGGAGTGTGTTAGTTATGCTTTGTGAACAAAGCTAGAGGCTTGGTGTGTTAAAAGTTGTCAGGGGATTTTGAAATCCCTGTCTGACTGGCTGAGAGACAGAAGGGACAGAATACCTTCCCGGAAAAGTGGAAGATTTTAAAGTGCTTGCATTGTGAAATAATTAAGTAGTATATGAATGTGTGTATTTGAAAAGGAGCATGTTAGCAACAGAGTTTTGACTGGCTTTGTTGTGCAAAGGAAGTGATTGTGTGTTTAAGTTGTTTATTTTGTGTGTGAAAAGGCGAGCTGTGTGAGAAGGGCTTGTGATGGGGGTAGCAATTTGTTTTTGTCTCCCCAGCAACTAGTTAGGGAAATTAGATTTCACAGTCTCAAGTTAACGAGAAATCTGTGTTGTGTTTTGATTGAAAAACATAAAGACTTTTGGAGGAGCTGTTTTAAAACTTTTGATCAAGTGTGTTTGAAGTATTTTGGACCCTTTTGTTTTGTTAGTTTGAAAGCTGCTGGTGCTCAGAGACACAGCACCGGCAGAAGGAGTTGTAGGAGCTTCCCCCTGTTTTTTTTCCTTGTGTAGTGAACGTTGCAGCCAAACCTATAACTACATGTTTTTGTTTACCAACAGGTATAGCTACACCCTAGAAATAACATTAACTTTTTCGCTAACACCTTGCTTTTATTCCTTTGCTTGCTAACAAAATTGTAAGAACAGGAGGTGCAGGAACCGAGAGCCTGGTGTGGGAGGATTCCCCTGCCTGAGGGGGGGTCATTTGTCGTAACCTATGAATTATGTTTTGTTGTGTAGCTAGCCGAGAGCCGTGAATTAAACAGGTCAGGTGGAGAGCACCGAAAAGGACTTGTGAATCTTGCTGTTTAAAGGGAAAAAGCTACCCAGGATACATATTTTGTTAATAACTGGTTGGGTGACACACGATAGTAGTAGGCATGGGTGTTGCCATGCTTTCGTGCCTGCTTGTTTTGGTTTTGGGAACTCTATTCCCAGGCACGGTCTTGAAGCACAAGGTCATGTTCAGTAAACTACCGAAGCTCCCACATCTGTTCCCAGAGGAGGGGCTTCGGTGATGGTCTCTGGAAAATGACCAGTAGTTCCCAAGGGTCCCACCTCTGGGGTGGGCAACTTGTAAAATGTACAAAAAGGAGTCAGAAATAAAGGTGTGGTCTCTTGCCCGGGCTCTGGCCTGCAAGAGCACCATGCAGCCTTCACTGATGCCTCCCTGTCTCGTCTCCTCGGCGCCGTTATCAGTTATATATGGTGACCCCTGACGTGACCTGCAGCCGCGAGAACAAGGTAAAAAATACCTTGTCCCCTTTTTAAAGGAAAAGGGATTTTTATTTCTCTCCGCAGGGAGAAGAAATTTGAAAAAATGAACCGGCCTCTAGGACCGGAAGATAACTACGTGTTAACCATGTGGGGGTTGTATCTCGGCAGATGGGAAGTAGGTATAACCTCAGAACAGCTAACACAACTATACAGATGGGGGAAAAACCAGGGTTTTATCCCAAACCCCAGAAGAGCGCGGTATAGGTCATTTTGGTCTCTCTTGGGTCAAACTGTGAATGAAGAGTTAGATATGCTAATGAAATTATCACTGATATGGGAAAGATCCATGAAGGTTTTTGAGATGTCGGGAGAAGAATTTCTTTTCAGCTCCCTTCCCGATTCAGAGGAAGAGGATCGAAGTCTCCAGACTGCTGCTGACAGCTCGGAGAGTCTCCCGAAGCCGCCTTCAGAAGACCTGGGTTTGTCCTTTCCCCCCCCTTGTGAGCTTCCTTCTGGGAAGGAGGGGGGGAAAACCCCGGGCAAACGCGGAGGCGCCCAGCGCCGGTCAGCGAACCGACCGCCGCGAACGCGCCGTCCCCCGATCCCTCCGTGTCCTTCTCCTTCGCGAGCGGCCGCGCGCAGGAGGGGGGAGGGGGGAGGGGGTCCCCAGACGCCGTCGCGCCCCACCCCGCGGTCACCGCGCCGCGCTTTCCCATGGAAAAAGCCCGTTGAGACCTTGGCGCCGCCCCGGGGACCTCACCCAGGCGGTCCGGGCTCGAAAAAGCCCGGGAGGAAGAGGGGACGAGAGTCGCCCATCCCCCAGGCGCCTGCCCCTCCGAAAAAGAGACAGAAAGGAGTGCGGGGCGGTGCGGCTCTTTGCAGCCGCTGCAGGAGGGAGGGGGAGCTGCCCCCTCAGCCCCCCCGCCCCTCAGCCCCCTCCGGCTTGGTTCGGCCGGAGACTCCGCCCCCAAAATGCCGCGCGGCGCCCGGAGCCGCCCCGTCCCGGGGCCGCCGGGGGAGACGGGCGGGGGCCGCCCGCCCCCGCTCCGCGGGGCCCGCTGGGGCTGCCCAGCCGGAACCGCCGCTCCCCCCACGCCGCGCGGCCCGCGGAAGGCGGGCGGGGGTGGCGCGACTCCGCCCCCGCCCCGCGGGACCCGACGGGGCCGCTCTGCCGAGGACGCCGCCCGCCTGTGGGTGCGGGGGGGGCGCGCGGGGAGAGCCTGCGCTGGGCCGGCCACGGCCCGCCCCTCCCCCGGCGGCGCGGTCGGAGAAGAAGCCCCGCCGACCGAAAGCCGGCGGCTCCGCGGTTCCTCCGGCTGCCGCTCTGGCGCTTGCCCCCCCGTCGGCGTCTCTGTTGCCTGGCAACACTGCCGACCTTCCGCCAACTGCGGCTCCACCCGCGTCTGTCGTGGACCCCTGCCGTGTCACCGTGCGCTCCAGGCTGAGCTCTCCCTGGAGCGAAGTGCAACATGTAGCTGGGGGACTGAGACGCTGGGGTGTGGAGAACTGCTCTTTGGGAACCCAAATGACTTCCCTTGGTCCAGCCCATGTGGCAGGTGCCCAGAGTGAGACCCGGTTTTCTCTGTCTGCTTCTGTGCTGTTCAGAAAGCAGGCTGAGAGGGATTCGTGGCTCTCTCTCAGATACCCAAGGGAATTCCAGGGATCGTGTAACCTGTGCTTTTGCAGACCCTTGGTTTCAGGACTGGGACCTGGCGCTGGGATGTTTGCCTCGCATTTGCCGAGCACCCTGAGCCCCTGCACAGCACTCCTGGCCTGGTGACCATCCCAAGTTGTGTATCCTGTACCTCCCTAACACCACCCCTCCAGAGACCTGCATGATGCATGGAGGGGAGACGGAGCACTGCTTCGACAGCTAGCATCCCATGATCGGACTCCGAGAGGACTCTTCCCTGTGGTTTTGCTTGCATTCCAGGGGGAGTGTTGTGGACCTCTGGGGGCGGGATTCTTGGCTGGGGTTTGGGGGGGCAGGATTGGGATGCATTTTGTAATGAGGGTCATTGCATTGCATGGCACAGCATCTCACCCGACAAGGATTCGGCAACTGGTCAAAACATGTTTTCAAAAAAAAAAAAAAAAAAAAAAAAAAAGGGGGAAAAAGCAGGGGACAGTCCCTGCAGATTAGCCGACAGGCAAATTGGAAACTGTGACCAGAATGAGAGCCGACAAGTGGAGAAATCTACGAGTCTTCAATCGAAGACCTCTCCACAAGCAGATATAAAAATCTGCATTTTTCTTTTTCTTTTCTTTTTATATAAACTGAAAGGGTGAGATGTTGCCATGCTTTCGTGCCTGCTTGTTTTGGTTTTGGGAACTCTATTCCCAGGCACGGTCTTGAAGCACAAGGTCATGTTCAGTAAACTACCGAAGCTCCCACATCTGTTCCCAGAGGAGGGGCTTCGGTGATGGTCTCTGGAAAATGACCAGTAGTTCCCAAGGGTCCCACCTCTGGGGTGGGCAACTTGTAAAATGTACAAAAAGGAGTCAGAAATAAAGGTGTGGTCTCTTGCCCGGGCTCTGGCCTGCAAGAGCACCATGCAGCCTTCACTGATGCCTCCCTGTCTCATCTCCTCGGCGCCGTTATCAGTTATACATGGGGGCAAATGAGAGCAAAGAGATTCCTAAAGGGAGCCCTTTGGGGTGCATTTTAACACATTGGAAAGATTTGGTAGGTTATGGTAGTACAGAAACTAAGAAAGAGCTTGTTAAATTTTGCACGCAGTGGTGGCCCCTCTACAGGCTAGATGAGAGTGTAAAGTAGCCAGTAAATGGCACACTGAACTATGAAATCTTACTACAGTTGATGCTTTTCCTCCAGCGTGAACAAAAGTGGTCAGAAGTAGCTTATGCTGACATGTTTTTCACCCTACGGAACCACCCTGAGTGGCAAAGGGATTGCGGGATTAGACCACCATCTGACCCCCTAGTACTGGCTCTTGAAAAGGATTACAAAGCTAACAAAGGGAAACCCAAAAGGTGCTGCAGTACATGCTCAATAAATCAAAGATGTTCACACCCAAACAAAGTATATCAGGCAGAGATTTTGGAGGCAGACACAGTAGAAAAACTCCTTCCATCTTCTAGGAAACAGAACAGAGGGAGGGTGGCAGTAGAAGGAGAAGATGATGAAACAAAATCAGAACCCTCATTAACTGAGGCAAGCGTTCCCCCACTAACTCCTGACCCAAGGGAACCGTCAAAGTTGTACCCACCATTACCTAGTAGTGATAGTGAATGGGATGAGCCGGAGCCCCCTGTAACAGATTCTAAGCCTCTCCCACCGAGTCCAGTAGCAACAAGGACCAGGAGGCAAACTAAACTTGGGGGTCCCCCACCAAGTCCCAAGGTCCTCCCACCAAGAACCAGGAAACAAACTAAAGAAGTTATACAAGCACCCCTAAGGCAGGATATAAATGCCGATGGAGAACCAAGACTAATTAAGGTCCCCTTTTTCTCAATGGATTTAGAATCCTGGGAAAAGACTGCTAAAACCTATCGAAATGACCCAGTAGGGGTTGCTAAAAGGCTGCAGTTTTTAGTTAAGCAGCATGTCCCGGACTGAGAGGATCTCCAATTATTATTGGATGCCCTAACAGAAACAGAGAAACGGCTAGTTTTAAAAACAGCCAGAGACTTAGCTGAGGATGATTGTAGAACAACACAAGAAGATGTTAAAGATGTATTTCCCCTTCAAAACCCATGGTGGGATCCTAATGAACCAGATGAATTAGCACAGCTTAAGAGGTATCAGGATTTGATAGTGAAAGGAGTAGAACGGGCAATTCCTAAAACTATCAATTGGTCAGCTTTATATGCTATCAAGCAAGGTCCTTCTCAAACACCTTCTGAATTTTTAGATCAATTGCAGGATGCTATGCGGCGTCACACTACCCTGGACCCCGGATCGGATGAAGGAATACAACAACTAATAAACTTATTTCTAGGACAATCCACAGGGGATATCAGGCGGAAGCTCCAGAAGATCCGAGGCCCAAACAGCAGGGACTTAGAGACTCTGTTGGATGAAGCATGGAAAGTTTTTAGCAACAGAGAAGAAGGATACAAACAAGGAATGAAAATGCTGGTAGCAGTAGTACAAGAGGGTGAAAGAGGAAAACAAGAAAGGCGTGGACAAGGTCCTCCAAGGCAAGGACCACCCCGGCTGGGAAAGGATCAATGTGCCTTCTGCAAGAAATTTGGGCATTGGAAGAACCAATGTCCAGAAAATAGGAGGGGTAATGAACAAAGAAAGAGTGATCAGAAAGAAGGGGTGATTGCCCATGTAAAGGAGGATTGAAGAAGACCGGAGGGCCCTACCCTAGAGGACCCTCTGGTTGTAGTCAAGCTAGGGAACCAAGAAAAGGAAGTAGAATTTCTAATAGACACGGGAGCAACCTTTTCGGTGTTGAATGAAGCCCTTATACCTGTAACAAGTGACTATGCTATGGTAAAAAGAGCAACTGGCCAATCTGAAAGGGCTTACTTTTGTAAACCCTTAAAATACAAATTAGGAAAACAATGGGGAATTCACCGATTTTTGTATATGCCAAATGCTCCATCTGCACTTTTGGGCAGGGATCTGCTAGAGCAGCTGGAAGCAAAGATAATATTTAAAAATGGGAAAATTAGTTTGGAGGTGAAGGATCATCAGTATGTAGAGTTGCTAAGTTTAATGTTAATAACCAAAGAAATCGAAGTTGAAAACGAGGAAGAAAATTTTAAGAAAATAATGGATCAAGTATTCCCTGGGGTATGGGCTTCTAATATACCAGGTAGGGCAAAGAATGCGTCACCTGTGGAAATCAAGCTTAAGGAAGGGGAACAGGCAGTGAGAGTTAAACAGTATCCCTTGAAGAAAGAAGATAGAGAAGGGATCAGTCCAATTATAGAGAACTTTTTACAAATAGGGCTGCTGAAAGAATGTCAATCTAACTTTAACACTCCTATTTTGCCAGTTAGGAAACCTGATGGGTCCTATAGATTAGTACAGGATTTGAGAGCTGTTAACAAAGTTACTGAAGATATGTATCCAGTAGTTGCCAACCCTTATACATTGCTAACTCGCTTAACACCTGAATTAACCTGGTTTACCGTTTTAGATTTGAAAGATGCTTTCTTTTGCCTCCCTCTCCATGAAGCCAGCCAGAAAATCTTTGCATTTGAGTGGGAAAATCCCAAAACTGGACGAAAAACACAGCTCACATGGTGTGTTTTGCCACAAGGGTTCAAAAGCTCACCCACGATATTTGGGGAGCAGCTTGCCAAGGATTTGGAGTCTTGGGAACCCCCACCAGGAGAAGGACAACTGCTCCAATATGTGGATGACCTCCTGGTAGCCACCCGAACCCAAGAGACTTGTGTGGACTGGACGGTGAGCCTCCTGAACTTCTTAGGTTTGCAGGGGTACCGAGTATCCCAGAAGAAAGCCCAGCTAGTGAGGCAAACAGTTATTTATCTGGGTTATGAGGTGAGTGCTGGACAAAGAACTTTGAGGCAGGATCGCAAAGAGGCAATATGCCAAACCCCAAAGCCTCAAACCGTGAAAGAACTGAGAACCTTTTTAGGCATGACAGGGTGGTGTAGACTGTGGACTTATAATTACGGATTGCTTGTTAAACCCTTATATGCCTTGATCACGGACGGGGTCAGCGAACTACAGTGGACAAAAGAAGCTACCCGGGCCTTCGACCAGCTAAAGAAGGCCCTCATGTCAGCTCCAGCCCTAGGACTCCCAGACGTGAGTAAACCATTCTTTTTGTTTTCCCATGAGAAGCAAGGGATTGCCTTGGGAATACTAGCACAAAACCTAGGCCCATATCGAAGGGCAGTGGCCTACCTTTCCAAACAACTGGATACAGCTGCCAAAGGATGGCCAGGATGCCTCCGAGCTGTGGCAGCAGTGGCAGTAAACATTCAAGAAGCACGCAAATTTACCTTAGGCCAGAAAATGACTGTGCTAGTGTCCCACACAGTGTCTGCAGTCCTTGAGGCGAAAGGGGGGCATTGGCTCTCCCCACAGAGATTCCTGAAGTACCAAGCTATACTGGTGGAACAAGATGACGTTGAAATTGTGGTAACTAACATTGTGAACCCAGCTTCCTTCCTCAGCGGGAGTACGGGAGAACCAGTAACTCATGACTGCTTGGAGACCATCGAAGCCACCTACTCCAGTCGCCCAGACTTGAAAGACACTCCGATTGAAGATGCTGAGACCTGGTTCACTGATGGAAGCAGCTATGTCGTCAGTGGAAAGAGACATGCTGGGTATGCAATTACCACAAGCAAAGAGGTAATAGAGTCTGGACCATTGCCAACTAACACCTCTGCCCAGAAAGCTGAGATAATCGCTTTAATCCGAGCCTTAGAGCTGGCGAAAGGGAAAGAAATTAATATCTATACAGATTCAAGGTATGCGTTTGGAGTAGTCCATGCACATGGAGCCATATGGAAGGAGAGGGGACTGTTAAACTCGCAAGGAAAAAGTATCAAACATTCACAGGAGATTCTGAGACTGCTGGACGCTGTGCAGCTACCCGAGAAGGTAGCAATCATGCACATCAAGGCACATCAAAAGGTGAGCTCTGAATTGGAAGAAGGAAATGTGCTGGCGGACAGAGAGGCAAAAGACGCAGCCAAAGGTGAGGTACCCAGTGAAACAGTTGAAGCAACACTGATTCCAGATGGAAAAATTTCAATTGAAGGTAAGCTGGTATACAATAAGAAGGACAGGAAACTTATTAGAGGAGAGAAAGCAAAGTATAATCAAGAAGGGTGGGCTGTGACAGAGGAAGGAAAACTTGTAGTACCTTCCTATTTGTTATGGCCATTGGTGCAAAAGGAACATGAGAAAACACATTGGGGAATAGATGCCCTGTATAACTATTTGAGAGAAAGAATTATGGCCAGAAAATTGCAAGGTACAGTGATACAGGTGACTCGTCAGTGTAGCCTTTGCCTCCGAACTAACCCTAAGAACACTCCAAAACCAAAACTTGGTCAGATTGGAAAAGGCTGCGGGCCTGGGCAACAGTGGCAAATTGATTTCACAGAATTACCCAGAAAAGGGGGTTATCGTTACCTCCTGGTATTAACTGATACCTTTTCAGGATGGCCAGAGGCTTTCCCTACTAGGACAGCTAAAGCACGAGAGGTGACCAAAGCTCTATTGCAAGAAATAATACCCCGGTTTGGAGTTCCAGCCGCTATGTCCTCTGACAGGGGACCTCACTTCATTTCAAAAATTGTACAGCAAATTAGCCACCACCTGGGGATAGATTGGGAACTGCATACCCCATATCATCCTCAATCTAGTGGCCAGGTGGAAAAGATGAATTATTTAATTAAACAACAAATTGTAAGATTGGGACAAGAAGCAAATCTGCCTTGGCCTCAGGCTCTCCCATTGGCATTATTGAGAATTCGGACAAAGCCAAGGACAAAAGAAAAATTAAGCCCTTTTGAAATATTATATGGAAGGCCCTATGCAGTTCAAGAGGGAGCAACACCTGCCCAAGTAGGGGAGGAGACCCTACGCAGGTATATGGTAGCTCTGGACAAACAACTGAAAGAGATTGAAAAATGTGTGGCTGGAGCTCAAAACAGGGAATTGGATGGACCAGTACATGATGTACAACCTGGGGATTATGTATATGTTAAGTCTTTTGCAGAAAAGACCCTGGAACCACAGTGGGAAGGGCCATTCCAAGTGCTCCTTACTACCTTCACTGCAATCAAGATCAAGGAACAGAAAGCCTGGATTCATCATTCCCAAGTGAAGAAAGCCCCTGAAGGAGTCTGGAAGGCTGCACCAGGCGACAGTGAACTGAAGCTGAAACTTACTCGGAACAGTGAATAAATGGACTGATAATAGTTATAAATATGTTAGAAAAAGTTTTAAGTGTTGTAGTTATTGTAATCATAGCAAAAGCCAGCGCAGTACCACGCAGGTATAATGTAACTGGGATATACCGGTGCCAGGGAACAGCCAATGACCCCCATTCTCGCAGAGCCTTGAACTTGCTATTACAAGTCACGAATGCAAAACTATGGGAAGGGAGAAACGTTTGGGGATGCAGCTATGCATTTGTGCAGGATGGATTTCATGAAGCCTACTATCCTCCCATGAAGCTCATCCGGATTAATTCTAAATGTTGTGACAAATGCTTGATTCAGTGTCCTGAGTTTAGGCTCAAAATAGAAGGATGTGCAATCAAAGGGTATGATCTTGATTTTAACATTACTCAAGTGTGCACTGAGTATCATGAGGATAAAGTTAAGACTACACCAAGGGTGCCAAAGAGGGGTGTGCCCACTGAGAAGCCAGTTATCCCAGAAGTAGAAGAGAAACCCATTGTCCCTGTAATTACCAAAATTGGGCCTTACGCCATTAAGAAAACAGGAATACAAAGGCTATTGGTTAACCCAGAATGGTCTTTGAAGCGAGTAGAAATGGGAATGCAAGTTAATGCCTCTGACATTCGGCCAGAGTGTGCCCCATTTCTCAGAAATCCCTTTATGGATTGGACTACTTGGCTCCAAAAACGTATGCCCTCCAACCTTAGGAGAAAGAGAGATTTTACTGGGTTACTTGGGACAGGGTTGGGAGTGCTAAACACAATAGATTCAGAAGTGTTAATGAATAAGTTGACTACTGTAGGGAGTGATTTAGTTAAATTACAACAGCCGTTACAATCCTCCTTACTAGCTTTAGGTAATAGTCATTGGAAGTTGTCTAAAGTACTACCAGAATGGGAGAGCACAGAAGAACGGGATCATGAGGTGATAATAAATGCACTTGGCACAGCCAGTGAAAACATCTCATTAGCTCTTGGATGCACTCAAGCACAACTATGGATGCAGTCAGTAGCTGCTGCAGTTATACGGGAAGGTGGAGAAGGAACGTTTCCTGCTGAAATTCGCAAAATTGTTTGGGATAATGCATCTGACATGGAAAAAGAACTCCAGTCGTGGTGGGTCTTAGTTAACTTTACTTACAACCCCATAACTAGCATAGTAACAGCTTTTGTTTTAACCATACACAATGCATCCATAAGCTTAATTCACCCAATAGTCCCTTTAGGACTAAACCATGAGGGGACCGTATTGTACCCTTCTGGACACAGGATGTGGGCACGAGAAATTGAAGGAAAGTGGCAAACAATTAATCTAGAGCCTTGTTCAATGAAAAAACAATTGGGGTACATCTGTGAAGGGACACTAGAAGGGGATAAAGACACATGTTTAGATACGGACCAGAGCATTTGCCACTTTGAAACGCATTCAGACAATCAGACAACCCTGCTTGTATATGTAGGACAAGGATGTGCTTGTCTCCGAACCGCATGCCCCACCATAATGATAGACAACTTAATGGTAAACGAGACCCAATACAATTTGTGTGTTTGTAATTTTGTTAAGATTGAAGGATGTGATTTTTTCTATCGGGCACCTGTAATATCACATCAATATATAAAGGCCAATCTAGCTACTGTACAAGAAATTGTGCCTGTGCCAATAGGAATGAATTTGACTTTAGTAGCCCAATTATTAGAGCATCATGAATTGAAACAAATTTTGAGAGAAGTTAGAGATGCAGGAAGAAAAACTTTGATCACGATACACCATGACTCAGACACCATTAAGGAGGTCTTTAAGCGGTTTGAAGGACACCTGTCTCATCATTGGTGGGACGTGCTCTTTGGATGGTCACCCACAGCAACTGGCATTTTTAATGCTCTAGTTCATCCCATTGTTGTACTGCTCATTTTAGTTAGTATAAGTCTAATTTTGTCTATTGCAATACTTGTTTGGAATTGGAGGATGCTGCGACGGATGGCAGCCTTAGCCTCACTGTCGAAGGCATATGGTTTAGTCTTGAGGGATACTAGACATATGTCTTGGGTAGATGAAGAAGAATCTACATATTGAGTAAAAGAATTTACTCATCTCATAGAAGAAGTGGGGAATGAGACATAGATTTTAAAGAATATAGAATTTTAAAGAAATTAAGATTTTAGTTAGAAATAAGCCTTATAGTTGTCGAAGTTAATTAAGAGCTTTGTAGTTAGCTAAGGAAGACTAGGCTTGAGTTAACTTTTTCCAAATAACTGATTGCTTGTCAACCTTATGTTTGCTTAGCTGTGCTTGAAACAATAAATAGAGAACCTGATAAATAGGTTTAAGGACACAGGACAATTACAGAGACTCCCCAATCCCGAAACTTATTGAAAGTCACTGTACCTAAGGAAATGGGAATTCTACCAACAATCATTTGTCACCATTTGCATTGAAAAGGTAGAAAGTTCAGAGCGATGAAGAGTCATTTTACTTCCTCACTTTAAACCCACTCCTCTTAAATGAGACCACCGACCCATTTCAAAGGACAAACTACGCATGCTTAATTGGTTTTTTGCTAATTACCATACAAAGCGGGGAATGGAATGTACCAAGGTGATGAATATGTATTTGTAATTTAGATATTCAACAGTTTTGTAAATAAAATAGCTTTGTGATTTTCTGTAAGGTGCAGTATGCCTTTGGGGAACTATCCCACATGCTGCCCAGCGCTGCAATAAACATACACTTTCTAACTTCAAACTGTTAGAGAGTTTTTGTCCGTCTCAGTTGGATATCGGTATTAGATCGATATTCCTATTTTTAATAAATCAGGGACCCAGAAATGCTGGATGGACACAGTCCCTGTTTTTTAGAGCACTGGCTCAGGTAAAAATGATTCTTACACACAGAGCAGTGACTCCCAAGAAAAATCTGATTTCATAGCTGTCCATAAGAATCCTTTGATTCAAAAATGCTGATTTTCCATATGAGATAACTGAAGCATGAATATTTCCCCCATGGTAAAAGATGAATCAGCTTTCCCCAGGAGCATCTCCCAGACACATTGCAGTCTGTCAATCCAGGGCTCTGCTAAGGCGAGCCTGCCACTCCTGCCAAAGTGTGATCTGGTTCTGAGATGTGGCATGTGGGCACTGAGATTAAACCTTCTAACTTATCACTTATGAATTAAGCTGGGATTGAACATCAGAGGCATCAAAGTGGTTTTTGCCTGTATCACAAACTGAAGAGATTTTTATAGTACTCTGACAAGGCACAAATACAAGAATCAAATCAAGCAAAAATTGTGAAGAGGTAATGCAAGAAACAAAATCAAATGCTGTAGAAGCTGAAAGTTGAAGTGCAGGGATTTGATAGGAGCCTCTTTTGTACTTGTGTAAGAATGAAATAAATACTATCTGGCAGCATGTGTGGCAGTGTGCTGAGAAAAACAGAGGTGGTGCTCTCTAATTCAGGATGATAAGATTCCTGACCCCATTTCTTAAAATGCTTGTTTTTCCACAGTCCAGGAGTTACTGTTATTTTTGTAATGCAGATGTGAATCAGGTAAAAGTCTTGCTTCAATTCATTACTACATTTTCAGTGCTCATCTGGGAGCACATTGGAAAACTGAACTCCCACCTGAAGGCCCCAATATCGCAGGTTCTTCCCTAGGTGTCAGGATTTAAACGCAGCCAAATGCTGTTGGCTTTAACGCCAAGTAAATGGAAAGATTTCTGACCCCAGTTACCACCTTCATGCTGCTATTGGACTTGATGTGGTCTTCACAGAATTCTTTCTGGCATCTCTACAGAAGCAGAGCCTGCCCTATACATTGCAGTTTGAAGCAGGATTTTTTGTTTGTTTACCTAATTTCCACCAAGCCTTTGAAAGGAAGGAAACATATGGATGCTATATATAGGAATTATTTCTCTCCAAATAAAGTGCAGCTACCTGTGGACTCAACAAAGCAGCTGTTTAAAGATCACACTAAAACAAAACGTGATTTCAGGATCTTTGTGCAAGTCAGCAGCATCTGTGTTTAATACAACAATCAGGCAGCGCTTTGCTTTCGCAAAAGTACAGGATTCAGTTTAAACCTTTGGGATTTCAAACAAATCAAATTAAAGATCAAGCCAGGGACTGATGCTTCAAAGATGGATGCTGATGTAATTTTTTTTTTTAATGGAGTGCCACTAGATTTGGGAGGAAGCAGTGAGACACACTCCCTTGTCATGGTCCTTTTTTTGCAAACCTGCATAAGTGAGATTGAAACAATGTTCAGACATTGCTGAGTAGACTCTTTCTGCAGTTTGGGGGGATTTGTCAAACTATTGCATTTACCTCTCTGGCAATCAGTAAGCTTAGATGCTCCAAAGGATGAACTTTAGCATTGGCCACTTTTGCAACTGCAAAAGCACTAAATAAATGCCAGCACACAGCAAAAATGGATATGGTTTATATAGGAATGGCAGAGATAGCATGTGCATGCTAATTTTTTAAATTTTCATGCACTTGTGCTGCATCTTTTTATTCCCACCCTACTGAAGATGGTCATAATGCCATTGTGGTATAGATGAGAAAACAGACAAATAAAAAGAAGAGTTAAAATATTCTTCAGTTACAGAATCATGTTTATCAGTTCAGTAGCTGCTTTCATATTAAATGTTCTTTTTATTTGCTTGTTGTTAAACAACATTTAAATGTTGTGAAAGATTATGAGTTGGGAAAAGCAGCGCATTCTTTACACCCCTTCTATACTGCTAGAGCATTACTGCAAATAAATCAAAGAATTCACTTTGCTGGTATTTGGTTTAAGGCTTTTTCTTTCAAGTAAAAGAAACATCTTAAGCGAGTTTCTTGGCACCTACAGAAGAGTTTATAATATGTAAAGATTACATTGAAAATAAATAAAACCTCAAATGCAAACTCATTCGGGCTGTGATTTTTCTCCTCAGAGCATCCCAGCCCCTCACTGTGCATTCCAATATGCAGCCCAAAAATGTGTTTATTTCCCAGCCTAGTGCTGGGGATCATTTCCAGCCCATTAGGTCAGAGCTGGAGAGGGATTGTTCAGAACTCCTGAAACTCCTAAGAAAAAAATTACTATTTTGGTCACACTAAGACTTTTGCCTCTCCCCCTTCCCATCTGTTTTTAAATGTCTGGATGCTCAAATATCCCTGTGAGAAGGTGCTGAAGGAGCTGCTCATCATCGTGTGGTGACACAGAGGAACAAATGTCTGGGGAATGCTGACTCTGGCACCTTCAGTCACCAGGGCAGGGATATGTCTGAAAGGTTTGGATTCTTCATTCTTAGTTGATTCCCAAGCACAGCTCCAGCTTCTGAAGGCTTTACTTCCAGAATGCAGTTTTAATGAGTCTAGCACAAGCTTTATATTTAGCTTCCTTTGTAATAAAATATGCTGCTGCTTCTGAAATCTGTGGAAATAGGATGTTATTTTTAATGGGCAGGAAGATATGATCCATGTTTTCTGGTAAGATTCCCAAAGTCTGAAATGGGTTTGTGTTGCTGGAAAACGCCATTTGAATTTTACCTTTTGTCTTAAACCCCTAAACCATATCAGCTGATGAATGCTCAAAAGAAAGTTTGCTCTTTGTAATCTTTTTGTCATTCATAACAGTGAAGCAGAATGTTAGGAGGCCATTTTTAAAACTGAAATAATGTTAAATAGTAACTATAGAAATGCCATCCAAAGAGGGGAACCTTAGGATGGAGCTATTTTTTAATTATGTAGGTTAAGTAAGATTCCATATTCAACTCAAATGTGATAGAATTCACAATTTTATATACATATATCACAGTTGTAATCACAAATATATAGACACAGCTGTCAGTCTTTTGCACAAAATTGTTCAAAACTTTTTCTAAAAGGCCAAGTCCTTTACAGATGTCCTAGGTTACAATGTAAAATTGTGCCCAAGGTATGTATTCAATCCCCATGAGCCGTTGGAGCCAAGGTGGGGCAGTGTTTTCCTTATGTTCTGTTAACGAGCCTAACAATGCCTTGCCACATGACTCATAGATAACTTCCTCCGGGAGTTATCTGTGTTTAATGGGCCATCAAGGACTCACTGCATGACTCATAGAATGAGATCATCCCATTGTGAGATGCTCCGCCCAGGGGGAGGAGCCAAGCATTCCCACCTGGATATAATCCAGGGTTTGAGACATCACAAGCAGCTTTTATCCACTAGATTCCCAGAGGAGAGAAGAGCTACCAGATGGAATCGCTGCTTTGACAAGAACATCTCATCTGTTTCCACTGGATTCCTGGAGGAAGACTGGACCCTTCTCTCTCAGGATCATCTCTGCTCCAACAGAACCACATCTGCCACTCCAGGAGGACTTACTTTTGAACTGCTTCACACACCCTGACCAACAGGGTGTCAGGTTGTATTGTTCCATTTATTTTATTTTACCTTTTTTTTCCTCTCTTCCTCCTATTAAATTGTATCTCTGACTGTGAGTCTCACTGGTTTTGCTTTCAAACCAGCACAACAGAAAAAGCAATTCCCTGAAAACAGGAATGCTCATTTATTTTAACTAACTAAATCAAGCTAAAGCAAATGTTGTAGATATTTATATTTTTGTTTGAATGACGATAATGTTTAAATATTTGCTTTTCAGAAGGTATTTTGGTTCATCCAGCTTTCTGTGTGCTTTTATTTTGTTTTGTGATCTATTCGAATATTGTTGAATTATCTCTTGACTATTGTGGTCATTGATAATTCATGTTTTCATAATGTTGTTATTATAGTGAATGATAGCTTATATTTTTGTAGTTAGTATAAATCAGAAGCTAAACTGTACCCTTAAGAAAGCCAAAAAGCCCCCCCCCCCCCCAAGCAGGGCAGAGGGCTTGGAAAATTTCACAAGAATCTTCCCCGTCTCTAGAGAAGAGGACAAAGAAATTACAATCCCAATAGAAGGCAGAGAAGCAATCAGGCCGTTGATGAAGCTTGATGGTTCCGAGATAGTATCTTATCAGGGCCATCCGAACTGCCAAACTGCCCGGGAACTCCCTCCACCCAGGAAATCTTTTCAAACCGAAGATCCTGCCGCCAGAGATTTCGACATCCATCTAAACCAAGGCGCTGAGAGACAAAAGAACTTATCGAAATCTTGGACTCATGTAAGCCCAGCCAGAAAAGGTATAAAACAGCTGGCCTGGGCTCGGGTCGGCGTGAAACCAGGGGGAGTGTAATGCAGTAGAGGTTATGCTCGTGGTTACACCCAGTGCAGGCACTGTTTCCTTGTCTCGTTGGCTTTGTCGATTTTCTTTGTCCAGAATTCTCATTGGCAAATAAATAATTTTCAATGGAATTGGCTCTTTAAATTTATAACAACTATTAATATGGAAACCTTTTACTAGCCCCACATTATTAAGATTTTGAGATTTCTCTCAGATTTCCATCCATTTTTTTCAAAATGCAAAACTGATGTTGAATTCTAGTCTAACCTAAAGTAAACATTAACTGGAATTTTTCCATTTTGCCAATAAACTCAATCAATATGTCATATAACCTTGTTAACATTCAGAATTTAATATTGTATACATAACAAGCACTACCTTGAGCAATGGTATTGAGATTTTTTTGTGCAAGTACTTTAAGACTTTGGTTTCCTGGAGGTTGCTCACATGTAAATTCAAGTTGCAAAATTCTAATAATCACTGAACAAAACTAAAATCATTCAGCTATGATCTCAGCTGATTGCCACAATTTGATCTAGTAAACACCAAATGCAAACCTAAAATTTCTTTAGGTCTTGACATCTTGTCAATACAAACTCGTCCTGGCTTGTGGTGGCAAGTCTTATAAATGTCAAGAGCCAATCTCAAATAAAGTACAATTTTTTGCCAGTGAGAATCACGGGCAAGAAATTTACAAAGCCAATAAAGAAATTGACAGAGTCAGCGAAGCAAGGAAATGGTCAGTGCGCACTGGGTGAGCCTCCTGACGTGTCCCGCGACACGCCACCCCTGTGGTCTCACGAGTGCCCAAGTCCAGGTCTGCCAGTTTTATACCCTTCTCGGGTTTGAGCTCCGTGTGCATGTCTGGACTTGTCTCCTGGGTCCTGGAATCGAGGGGGATGTTGAAACTTCCAGGGCTGGACCTGCTGCTCAGTGCAGAATTTCTTTAGGTTCCTTTGTCTCTTGATGGTGCAGCTGATAGAATCAGGGAGACTACTTGAAAAGGCTTCCTGAGTGTGCAGGAGGTTTCTTGAGCACCCTTAATGTCCCAGATAGGATGTATTCTCTGGGCTATCAGTCCTTATCAGATGTCAATTGCCCCTCCTCTCCGTGGCTCTCCACCTCTTATTGGCATTGTAATTACATTGTCTCTTTCCTGGAGCTGGAGATGTTCTTCTGTGCCAGGGGAATTTTCCCTGACATTCCTAAAACTACATGTTTACTACCACCCATAACAGCAAGCATTATGATTACATGAAATATATTATGGGAACATGAATTAGCTTTTATTACAGCAAGGCTCAGTTTGCTCACAGGATGCATTTTTCTGTTCTGATAATAAACTTCTGCTCACTGGAAGGTATTGGAATCTTACAGAGAAGCATGAATTTGAACAGAAGGCAATTTCTATGCTGCTAAATGTGAAATCATAATGTTTTTACTACATAAACCAAGCTTATTTCACAGCACAGAAAAAAATCAAGCAAAACCCATTATATACTGAGTCACTGAAGTGAATCAATCTTTAAGAAAGCCTAAGGTGTTAATTTTAAAAATCTGCCTAAATATTTTCTGTGTAGAACTAGTTTTTATACATAGTGTATAAATGGTGGCTGTTCTTTCTCAGAATTAAATTTTCTTTTCTTTTAATCCCTGGGTTGTGGGGATGTTTTAAAGCCAGTTCTGCAACACACCAAGATGGGAAGAAAGGCGAGGAAAGGAGAGCTTTGCTCAGAAAGTTCTGTCCAAGATGCTTCACCCAGTCTTGGAGATGTCCAAGATGCATCACCCAATCTTTCATTCAAAGCAAACAAAACCCCCAGACCCGCAGAGGGACAAGGAATTGGCACCTGGAAAAACTGCCTGGAGGTCAACAATAGGGAGTAATTATTGGTGCCATCTCATCCCACTACTGGGACCTGTGCAGGAAGTTTTGGCAAGAGTAAAGTTCCTTTCCCTGGCGTGGTTTCTCCCCTCGAGTGAATGGAGTTGGAAGACATGATTAGCAAAGCGCTTCAAGAAGGGAGTATCACATCTCTTCAGAGGAATCTGTGTGGAGAATAATCATCAGAGAGCTCACAGAGCCAGCTCTGTGGGAAAAAGAGAGAAAAAACAGCATTGGAAAAGAGAGAAAAAACAGCATTGAAAAAGTTCCTCCTGTTGAAAGCGTTGTTTGAGTACCTGGGGTTTTCAGCTCACTTAAATTACACCCTGTGAAAAACACACAAGAGGAGCTGGTTCAAAGCAGATTTTCTCCATCAGATGGAAGATTTAACTCCTTAGCTGGGCAGTGCAGAGCATGACTGTCCCATTCCACGTAAATCAGGATCAGAGATATCAGCAATGGGTGGGACACCTGGCCCAGGCTCATGCCAGAACAAAGCTCCTTTCCTGAAAAGGAAAAAATTCACTCCTTTGAATCAGGAATTTTTTCAGGGTAAATGTGATGAGATAGCAGTGAGATTCTTTTTCATTTGCAGAGAAACAGCAGTGAGATTCCTGTATGTTTTCAGAGAAACAGTGACTTGTAGAAATACTCTGCACTCCATGTGCCCCATTTCTTGTCTGCCTTTAAAACTGTGGATCCCAAAAACACAGACTGTCAGCAGAGCAGAGAAAGTGGCTGCCTGTGGCAGAAATTGGTCCAGAACACAAGATTTCCATTCTTATCTCCTGTGATGGAAAGGAAGGTAGACATTTACTCAAGTCTATAACTTCAGATGTGGGGGGTTTAGGCCTTGTTAATAATTTTGGTGTTTTACAAATATTTGGAGTTAAATGAGATTACAGGAAAAAAAATCCATTCTAATTCAATCAAATCAAATGTAATTAGATTTTGTATTAACTTTTTCAGCATCAAATTTATTACCTTTAGGAGGATTTGTTATATAGTATAAATTGTAGCTCATAATAAGGGGTTGGAGTAACAGTGAAATGAGTTTTTATTTCATTAGACTTTACAATTATGAGAGTGATTAATTTCTTATTTAAAAAAAAATTGTTCTCTTACTTGACAAGTCAGTGTTTATGAACAAAACTTTTAAATTTAGTTACCATCACACCACTCTCAAAATCAATAAATGCAGGTTTTTATTATGAACAGTATTTGTGCTATTTTTAGCCTTATGACACAGAAAAGAAAGAGAAAATTGAGATTGGTTTGCTCCTTTCTGCTTCGCTGGATGAAGTGGAAATTCTGCCTGTTCCCAAGTGCGTTAACCAGAACACAAATTCCATTTGTTAGGAAAACCTTCCTTTGGTAGCCAGATATTTAAGATGCAGGCACAAGGCCAGAAACAGATGCAGTGGCTGCATTTGCTGTATTTGTGCTGTCGATGGGACAAGGTTCAGCTTCTGTGCTGTCACACGGGGGCCGAGGAGCTCTGGCTAGCTCTCACCCCGGCCACTAGTCAAGAGTGGACATCCTCGGACTGCTAGCAGTCTACGTAACAGTGTAGAGCAGAGATGCCTTCTGCTCTCTACGGTCCCTGTATATCGTCAGTGTCTAGGTTCGAAGCAAGAATCAGAGAAGGCTCTCTCAGAGATCTTTATTTCTCCAAAGGTGGTGCAAGAGAGGGCGAACAGGGTCCTGTGCTAACTTTTAAACTGGTGGGCAGAGATGACATGGCAGGTGATTTGCCCCAGGTTAACACAGGGCAGGGTCAGGAGAGGTGGACAAAGGGACAGGGGAGGGGAAAACCTGGGGTAAAACCAAAATAAACCAAACACCAGGGGGATAACAAACCATCGTGAGAATAACTTATTAAAACTTATCAAAAACCCACTACCACAATGCTGGAGATGCTGCTCAGCTGAAATGCAGGGATTGTCCAAGCCATGATTCTAAAGATCCAGTGCAGTTCAAATAAATTTAGACCATTTTAAGTCATAACAGCAGCTTGTGTGGTGTTGTTCTCAGTCTGCCCCAATAAATATGACTTTGCTGTGCTGGAGGTGAGCTGGGGATTGTGTCAGACCTCTCCTGCCTTGATTGAATAGTCCTTGTTCCTTCTTCTTCACCACACGGTCTTTGTTCTCTTTTTACTGAGCATTCTTTGTTTGCTTGCCTCACACCTTACCTGTGCTGTCCCCTCCCATTTTTGGGGATTGTGGAAGACCTTTCAGGATGCTCCAGACCCTGCCATGAATCAGAGCCTCTGCCTTTCATTTCTTCTGCTGCTTCTCCTGCACAATCTGACCTTTGCCATAACTTCAACATTCCATTTTCCAGCTTTTACACAGATGCTGACCACTGCTTGTTGAACTCAGGTTATCAGAGAGGGTGGATTTCCAGTGAGGACCTTGGCTTATTTCTAGAACAGGAAGGAATATTTTTACCAGTTTTCCCTTGTAGATTCCTTAACTCACTGTAAAATACTCTCAAGATTGGATTCATCAGCTCTTGCCAGGCCACAGATTACTGCAGATGAATAATAGATGCTCTCCCCTCCCAGGTTTGCCTCTCTTGCCTCAGCCTGGCCCTGCTTCCAAGTGGCTGCTGAGCCTCTTCAGCTGCTGATAAAAAGCAAACAGCCACCAAGGTGCTGTGAGTGGCACAAATTCATCATCCATTCCTCTATTCCAGGGATGCCTTGCATTTCTGAAACTATTTTCATTCCTTTTGGAGCCTGGAGACTGCTGAAGTAATAATAGATTACCCTAGGAGCAGATTTCTTAGTAAACACTATACCTCTGTGAAAAAAATAGCTATTACTGTGTTCGAAAGGAAGCCAAGAAGACAGATTTATTGGATTTGCATTTTTTTGGTTGGGTTTTTTTTCAGTTGATTGGTTAGAGTTGTTTTTTTGTTTGTTTGTTTTGTTTTTTGTTTTTGTTGGTTTTGGTTTGGTTTGGTTTTTAATTCCAAATACTTGTTTCTTTGTTAAAATAAATAGAATTTGGGGGCATTTTAATCCACCCATTCCAGCATAAATGAGCATGAATTGCCTTTTCTGGGTAATCATCATTGTAATTTGAGATGGTTTTTTGTTAACTAGATGCCTCATAGCACAGCTTGCATCTATCTCACAAGCCAAAATTACAGTCTACTGAGCACAACTCTCACCTTGCTCTAAAAGTCACAGATCTTGGTAAGGAGGAAACTCAAAGCTTATTTGGGAACTCCTGTCTGTATCCTCCCCTGTAGCTGAAAGGACTCACTGTCAGTAGCAACTGGAGATCTAAGAAAAGTGTTTCTATTTTGATACCTCCACAGCTGAACACAGATCTGGTAATTTTTTGCTTTGGGGATACTTATGCTACATGTAAAAATAGGTTAAATTGAATCAATATTGTGAAAAAAAATGACATTTTGTCTATAAATATTAGTGGAAGAGTTTAAATATTTGGTTTCACGCTGCTCAAGCTAGTCCATGCAGTCTCAAAAACCAGTGTAGAAGTGACTGATGGCACATAAAGGAATCAATGCATTTTAGGCATCCATGATCATGTTCCTCTTTTCACCTAATTGGGCAACCCCAAGTTTCTTCCCCAAACTTTAATATTGACCTGCAAAGGGAGAGGCACCAGTCCTGCAGTGACATTACTGCAACAAATAACAATTGGTATCACTAGCAAGTGACAGCTCATTGCTGCACAGCTCGTAGTGCTCTGCATGTTCAACCCTTCAGGATATGAATCCAACAGCAGCTCATCAATGGCTCCGATTGATAAGGCTTCATACAGATTCCAGTTAAAAATCAGCAAGGATTTGTCAGCAATTAAGTGCCAGCTGCTCTCTGGATTTACTGATGAAGAGACTCTTTGGTGGTGATACCAAAAGTGTTATCTGGATCAGTTCTCTTTGTTTTCTAAATTGGGTGATAAGGCCACCATAAGCAAAAAAAAAAAATTGGAATGATATTTTTCTTGATAAGAAATGCAAGTTATTTCTCTCTCTTTCTTGCAATAAGGTGTTCACAACCAGGCTGCTGAAGAGCCAATGTGATCTCCTGGATGTCTGTGGATGTCTGAGTGAGCAGCTAAAAAGTCCTGCCAGTTATGTAGGTCTTAATTATAAGATGCCTTTCACACCTCTGATCAGCTGGGAGAATTCTTGTACTAAGTCTGATTACTACAAGTATTCCACACCAAAGCCCCATAATCTCATTAATTCAATAAAACATCTTTCTGTATGAGCCAACTCCAAGTGATCTTCTGCACAGATTTATTCATAGCTACAATAAAGACGCAGAGAAGGTATTGTAAAGCTATAGATAAAAATGGATGAAAGGTACAGAAAAAATCACTTCCTTTGCTTGCAGTTTGGTTATTTTGAAAACCTAGAAAAAGAATTCAGGTGGCCTAAATGTTGAAAAGTCTGGGAAATCTTGGATTCTTTTGAAGAATCTTCAATACTTTTGATTTTGAAGCCAAAGTGTATTTTCTTCCTATTGGTCATTATTACTTTAGGGGAATGTTGGAGACCTATTACAGCTGGAGTTGTGAGTTATTGCAAGGTTAGAGCAACATGCATATTTTGGATATTTAATGGAGAACCAAAAAAGATGAATTAAATTACAGGGCTTCTTGTGAGTTCTTGTCTATCAACCCAGAAAATAATTTCAACCTGTCAGGGAAAAATGAAAACTGGAGTCCTACTCAACAAGGTGCAAAATTGTTGCTTAATGTAATAGTAAATAAGCTTATTTTGCACTGTTATTCAGGATGACTGATTTGCACTGCTATTTAGGATGATTGGTTTCAGTGCAAATGAAATATTTTTCAATTTCAGAAAAAAAACAATCCAAGTGTATTTTAGGTCCTTTATGCAGATAAAATATCTGAGTGAATCCATGGGTGCAGTGCTCCTCAGTCATAACTTCCCACTGTGCCCCAGCTTGGGAAATGGAACTGAAACAGAGAGACTTCCACTGAACCTGTTCCTGGGAAAGCAATTTTCTAACAAAAACCACTGATTTCACAGAATCAGTTATCGATTTCTGGGGTTGTTTCTAGGGGAGGAATTTTTTAACTGAAAAAGCAGATTGCATGGAAAGAGGGAGGTTTTTTGGTTTCCTTGAGAATGCATGATTGCTGATATTTGCAGGAGAACTCAAGGGGCTCATTCGCTGATGTGCTTTCATTTTCTTTGCACCAAGACAGAAAACTGGGAGATTGGGAAGGCAGCACAGTCCTCACCTGCCAGGTGGACCAGAGGATTGTCCACTTAGCTGACCAACCATATTCAAACAGGCTATTGCTCTCCACTAGAAATTCCAGCAATCCCAGAGGTTTAACTGGATGGAAATGTAGCCACCCAGCAGCCTGGTCTCTCCCTGTTTATATTCCTGCTGTTTGCTCGGCCAGGACTTTGACACCTGACTGCTTCTGCAGCAAAGCTGACCTTGATGCAGTGGGAGAAGCAGAACATGGATTGGCAACTTTCAATAACAGTCTAAGCTCAGCCATTTCTCCTTTCCCTACCCACACAATCACTGGCACCTGCTGCCTGCAGTCTGTCCCTGATTCCTCTTTCTTCCCAGCACAGGAACACTTTGGGTGTTAGCAGGCAGCAGAGTGAACTATCACAGCTGTCAGGATCCCCAAACTCATATTGACAATTTGTGCTCTACTAGTCAAATTCACGTTTCAAACTCATGTGTCTCAAACCCTGCTATCTAAACAGAGCTGCCCATCTTGTCCCTCACGTCATTGTCCAGAGAGTTGCATGGTGTCTTGTTATGGGTTAATTTTATTTGAGAATACTCTTAGAGTAGAGCTTAGACATTTTGTTTTCTTATGGAAGTTTTGATTTCATCTCTCATCTCCAACTTTACAGTGCCTTCCCATTATCAGTACAAAACTTCAAATAACAAAAGGTGTGGAAGCACTTGGGCTGGAATTCCCTAGGAATTTCGAATGTGCTGAGTGATTTAGATCATTGACTCCACCAGTCTCTGAGGAATCTCTTGAGCAATTAAACCGCCCTAATCCCTGCAGCTAAGAAGTGTCTTTATTTCTTTCATGTTTTCTTCTAATACCACTGCAAAATACAAGCAGGCAGTGAAGAGACACTGCTGTAGCCTCTGCATCCTCCTGAAGGGGATTTTTCCCCTGGTCAAATGAGGAGTTCTGATAGTTGTGGTGTGTGGTGCTCTCCCTTTACCATGGGTGACCTGCAGCACAACCCTGCTCACCCACGGCATTTAGGGCTGTGGGAAGGATAAAAGGATGTGCCAAACACAAGCATGGACAACTCTGCAAAGGAAAATATAGGAAGGAATTCCTTTCTGCAGAGGTTCTTTAAATCCTGCCCAAGATTTATTGCATCTCTGTATAAAACAGGGTTTCCCTGCTGGTATCCTCTGCTGAGGAATCACGACCTCGTTTCCCTGCCGTGCATCTCTAGAGACACATGACAGTTTTACCTTTGGATGTGGTCCTAAGGAGCAGGTTAATTTTAGGAACAAAGAACTACATGAGACCACATTTTTGCTAATGAAAAGTTTACTTGCATGTACTAAGGAAAGCTTCGCTAGCTGGTCTTCTGTCAAAAAGTTTTCATTTGAATCTATTCTCTTTTTCTCAGTGATTTTAACACCAACATTTCTTGTAAGTAGAACTGAAGAATTTTATATTCCCTGCCAGGAGGAAAGGCATGTGCTGCCACTTCAGGTGACAACCTGGGACACCACTGAGGCTGACAGAGCTCTGACCTTTCCTCCTTCCCTCAGCCTTTGGTTTTGCCTGCTAACTCAATTAAGCACCTTTCTAATTTGAGTGCCCACGATGGAGGAGAGTTTTTGCAGTGCTTGATGTGGGTATGTAACAGCACAAGTGTTTCCAACATTTATGCCAGAACTGAAGTTCCTCATTTGTTGCTTCCCAGACCCTCCAGTCAAGTGTGATGAACTCAGACACAGCCCAGAGGACAGACCTGTAAGAGAGACATGAAGAACTAGAGCTGAATTAGTTTCTGTCTTCTCTCAATGGCTATTGAAATACACCCAGACAGAAACAGAATCAATTTCAGAAATGTTTGACTCTGTTGTAAATGGCCAATTTCTGAAAAAAATCTGAAAAATCTTCCTCAAACTTATACCCTTTTTTTCAACCTGTATTTAACAGATATTTAACAGATTCATTTATACAGAATGTGAGCAGGTAACAGTTACATTTAACCCCTTTTGATGTAATTTCTCTGGGAATGAAGCTGTGCAATCCTGGCTCCCCATACTCACCTTAAGCCTACCTGGGAGCTGAGCTTGTTGTCATGACTATCTGAAGGTGAGCAAGGGAGTTGTTCTTGACAGCCACAAGATTTATTAATTTATTTTACTCGATTTACTGACTGGGGAGATGAAGTACAACAAAGCTACAATGACATCATTTTTGTCCTTCTGCAATTAATTTGTTGTTTCCACAGACAATGGTACCATATTTAATTTTTAGTAGCTCTTTAATTCTTTGCGACCCTAAGAATTTTCTCTCTGATAACAATACACTGTAGTTTATTTCTGTTGATTTCTGAGGCACTGTTCAGTTTCCTGTTTTGTAATAGAATTCTATTAATTTATCCCTTATTTATACAAAACTCATTATTTATCTTCATTCTTCATCTTTGTTTAGCTCCTGCAAATATATTTTTACTACACATTCCTCTCATTTGATATTTCATTCAACACTTTTATGTAAATGTGTCTTGGTTTGGAAAGACAGGTATCCCCCAGGGAAAACTAGAGTTTCCCTTGGAATGAAGAATGTAAACTCCTCACCCCCTCCAAATTATTATAATTTTGCAATTAAGAGCTTTCAGGCAAAGATTTGGGAATAACAGTTCTTTACTAGGAACATTAAAAAAAAATACAAATTTAGTAGTACAAAAAAACCCAACCAAACAAACAGTCCTAGAAACCCTGATGTTGTATTCCCTTTGGTATCCCCTTCCTGTGAAACCCTACCTGCCCCTTGACTCTGATCTATGGCCTTTGGACATAGGTAACCCCGCCCCCCTACCCTGAAATGCATAAAACCCCCTTTCCCTCCGGGATTGCGCCTCTTTCGCCCTGGGATCCCTTCTTGGAATAAAGCCTTGGAACACATCTCAGGGTAAGAGCCTCTTTTGGTTTTATGTCCCTATCCTGAAGATTCCCCTCACCCTAACCTCCCTAAATCTGAGCTAGCAGCTGATCTCGGGGGGCTGAGGGAAGGGGAACACTTCACCCTGACAGAGTCAGAGATACAACCTGACACCCTGTTGGTCAGGGTGTTGGAAACAGTCCACAGTAAGTCATCCTGGAGTGGCAGATGTGGTTCTGTTAGAGCAGAGACAATCCTGAGAGAAAAGGGTCCAGTGATGGCAAGAAGGGTCCGGTCTTCCTCTGGGAATCCAGTGGAACCAGATACCTTGTGTTCCTACGTCTCAGTTTTTATCTAGGTAGGAATGGTTGGCTCCCCTCACTGGGTGGAGCATCTCACAATGGGATGATGGAATGTGTCCTGTCCTTGGTGAGCCTTAATGGTCCATTACCAGAAAATATTCCCCTGGAGGGAGGACAGGTGGTGAAAGAGATAAGAAACAATGCCCCACCTGGTTTTAACAGTTGATCCATTATCAGAAGGCATCTGCCCCCTTCCCCCCAGAGTTACAAGAGATAAAGAAAAACATCTCCTCAACTGCGTTTAACAGATGAAATAGAATACACATTTTTGGTTCCATAACCCAAGACATTATCCACCCCTTATTCTATTATCATCTGCATCATACCTACATCAATAAACTCTACTATACAGAATGAACCCTTACACTCAATTCTCACTTAGGATTAGGTTTTCCTGTGGTACACAACAAGTTTTTCCATCTTTCTGCATTGCCCACCAAGTGTAACCAGGTCCTTGAGCAAAAACAATTTCACAGATGGGTTCGCCTTTGCCTGAGGTGGGGTTAATCCAAACAGTCTTTCCTAAAATACCTTTTATGTGTACCACAGGGACTTTATCTCCATCCACTGTGTGCAAGGGGGCAGACTGGGCAGGACCTGCTCGACTGATGGAGCCTCGGGTGTTGACCATCCAGGTGGCCTTTGCTAAGTTAATTTCCCACTTTTTTAAGGTCCCCCCGTCAAGTGCCTTCAGGGTGGTCTTAAGCAGTCCATTGCACCGTTCAACTTTCCCGGCAGCTGGTGCATGATAAGGGATGAGATATATCCATTCAATGCCGTGTTCTTTAGCCTAGGTGTTTATAAGGCTGTTCTTGAAATGGGTCCCATTGTCCGACTCGATTCTCTCAGGGGTGCCATGTCTCCACAGGACTTGCTTTTCCAGGCCCAGGATGGTGTTCCGGGCAGTGGCATGAGGCACAGGGTAGGTCTCCAGCCATCCAGTGGTGGCTTCCACCATGGTCAGCATGTAGAGCTTGCCTTGGTGGGTTTGGGGCAGGGTGATGTAGTCAATCTGCCAGGCTTCTCTATACTTATATTTGAACCAATGTCCACCATACCATTGGGGCTTCACCCGCTTGGCCTGCTTGATTGCAGCACACGTCTCACAGTCATGGATAATCTGTGAAATACTGTCCATGGTTAGATCCACCCCTGGATCTCGTGCCCACTTATAGGTGGAGTTTACCACCCGCTTTGGGCTGCATTCCCAAGCAACCCAACTCCAAGAAGCCCCAGGCCTGGCGCGCCAGGGGGCCGCTACCGGCCTCACACCATCTGCCGGCTGCGGCCTCGATCACAAGGACTTGGGTCCCATGAGAGCGCCGCTGGGGAGGGGGGCTTCTGTACTCCACATGTCCTGTGCCCCACACTTGGGCGCCAAAATCAACACCCTGACCAACAGGGTGTCAGGTTGTATCTCTGACTCTGTCAGGGTTTCTAGGATTGTTGTTTGTTTGCTTGCTCGTTTTTTTTTGTACTACTATATTTGTATTTTTTTTTTAATATTCCTAGTAAAGAACTGTTATTCTTATTCCCAAATCTTTGCCTGAAAGCTCTTAATTGCAAAATTATAATAATTTGGAGGGGGTGAGGAGTTTACATTCTTCATTCCAAGGGAAACTCTAGTTTTCCCTGGGGGATACCTGTCTTTCCAAACCAAGAAAAAATGACACAACGTTTTACCTTTGCCTGCCTCTGAATTACAAGATTTTCTCAAGTGCTTTTGTCCGAAATGTATGTTATGTTCTCCATAATTTTGTGCTTATTGCTGTGTACCCTTCAATCACATTTTTATAGTTCACTTTATTCTTTATTTTTTGTATAATTTTTCCAACTGCAGTGCTTTATGCTTCCACTCCTGTTTTTGACACTATAATTACTATACAGGCCTGACATTATATATGAGGTTCCTTTACTGTATTATTTTATCTGCTTTTAATTCTCATTTTTAAATTTGTTTTATTAGTAGTGTTTTCCTCCTGTTCTGACAACTGTACATCCTATTCTGATTCTCCCTGTCCTGGTTTAGGGCAAATTTGGGAGGAAACCTCCAAAGGGGTTCCTCTGGAAAGCAAACCCAAATGCCCCCCCCCCCCCCCCCCCCCCCCAGCTGGTCTGGGAAAAAACTTCCTCAGAGAAAAGTGGAAAAAAACTATTTATTTAACAAACAAGATGCCCACAAGCACGAAAAAAATGAATAATATGAAACAACAAAACCTGTCGCCGCTCTGAAGACAGATGGCAAACTGAGAAAGTCCTTGCCGTGGGTGTAGCTCAGCTCACTCAGTCTCTCACCAGTCCCACTCCCTCCAGAGGTCCAGGCCCCGGCAGGCCGCAGGTGCGAGCCCTCGCTGCTCCCCTGGGTTTTTTAGTTCAGAGCAGATTTAAACAGTCTCAAGAAAAAAAAAGGAAAAAACAGTCCAGGGAACTTCTTTGCCTCAGCTAGCTAAAACGAACTAAAAGTACAGGAGATCTCTGTCCCACCGCTGTCCGTGCCTCAGACGAACCGCTGGAGCAAGGACGTGTGGGAGTCAGGCAGTTTTCTCAAAACAAACTGCGCACTGCTTCTTTTTCCCCCTTCGCTCCCAGAACCATTTTAAAGGTACAGAACTTAATATACAGCACAAACAGAAGAGACGATTGGGGATACAAGCATCATAAAGTCACCCTAGGACACTCCCACATCTTTCCTCATCCTGCCGTTTCTGCTTCCCTTCCCCACTGTCATATCCTAACTGATATCATCTTGATGAATAAATTATCAAGATTGTTCTACAAGAAATGTGTCATGGGGTGTGTGACCTCCTTTAAATCTGAGATTTAGCTCTGAATTCCATATCAGCACTACATGAGCTGCTCTGATGGAAATGTGTAGGAATTGGTGGCTGGCAGTTTCTTCTGAAGCCTTCCTTTGTTCTGCTTTCCCTTCCTTTTATAATTTATCACTTTTAGGACACAGTAAGTGACTTGGAAAAGGATGTTTTGCCCCAATTATAGCTTGATTGAAGTCAAGTTCAAACATCTGAACTCAATACACAACCTTGTAATATTCTAATATTACATGTTAAGAAATAAACACACATGGGCATATAAAAAATGTGTGGGTTTTCCCTCCACCTTTATTCTTTCTTAATTAATAAATGATGGAAGTGTCAAATTATGATTATGATAATCACTTCTAGATTTTAGTTCAGCCAGGGGAAGGTAGAACTGGAAGCTTCTGTTAAAACATTCTCTAAATATTTTTTCAAATGTTCTAGATTAAGGAAACATTTGTATTGGTTGGCTTTTATTAATACCTTAAAGTACATCCTTTAGCAGTGAACCAGAAGTCCCAGCGAACTTTCAAGGTAAAACATTCATTTTAATGTTTGCTGTTATGAAAATAGTGCAGTGATCTCAGACTTTTCATAATGGTAAGAAACATTAAACAGTGACAAAGTAAAAACAAATTGGAAAAAGATGAGTGACAAAGTTTTTCAGTTATCTGGCTTCTCCAGGCTGCTTCTGAAAGCACAATGATCAATCTGATGTTTAATCCCACATTCTGCTCTTTCAAGTGGAAAGTTTTTCAGACACTTTTCTGCCTCTCCCTCTGCACCACAGCTCCTCACAGAGTGGGTGCCACCGTGGGGTGAGGATGATGATGATGATGATCTCTGCCCTCTGATGAGGAGTGTGGTTATTGGGGTGCCTTCAGTTCTGCACTCAGAGAGTTCTGAATCCTGTCATCAGAGCGGGACTTGCAGGATGGAACCAAATTCAAGGCAGTCTTTGTTTAATAACTGAGAGGAGGGTGGTCTGTTTGGAGACCCTCTCTATGGTCTGTGCTGATATCATTATGGTATACAAGACTGTGATTAATTAAACAGGTAAAGACTCATTAGGTCCAGATTAGTGCTGCATATCCTCTCTGATAATATTTTCACTTCATATTTAGTCATATACATAAAGGATTGAAATCAGTGTTCCCTGCTTTATATTTATGACTTTCTAAATGCAAGTGGGGTAAGCACTGTGATGTCCCCAAATGTGAAACATCTGGTGTCCTGTCCTAGGCTGAGGAATTCTCAGACTCAAAAGTGGAATATGGAGGGCAAATCTTCTCTTTTATTCTACAAAGGAAGAGTATTTTTAACATGTTTGTGCATAAGGAATAAGGGAAAAACTGAAAACTAAGTAAATTCATAGACTGAGAAAGGGCTGAACAGCAGAGATTCTTACAGATTTTCATTTGCTTTAAAAACTGTTCTTTAGACTCTCAACTTAGCTGTAGTTTATGAATTTATTTTCCATGGGAGTTTAGTAGGCTCTGCAAGTGTCACAGAAGATGTTTGGGGCACTCAGGTGCTGCAGTGACAGACACAATATCTGGATGCAGGAATGGAACCTGGAATGGAATGAGGCAAAACCATGCAAGTATTGCTTTATGATCATCCCAATTCCCACACCCCAACAGCTCTCCTTTATTCCCATTATTAGATGACTGTCCTATCCTTTATGAGGTCTCTTTCTGCCTTTAATGAGGCTTTCATAGATGTGCTTTTATTACAGGAGCATTCAGAATTTAATTTCTGGTAATTGTGGCTCCATATTAACTGCATATACTTTATGTACATGAATAAGTCCCATTATGCCTGTATCTTTTCCCAGGAGAATTATCCAAGAGACAATATTTACCATGCTCAACTAGGCAAAGCAAACTGATAATTTCTGTGCCAGCAATTTTGAAAAAAATATAAATCCACCAACTGCAAATCCAGTCTTGAGAAAACAAATCTTTTAAAAGCAGTTTCACCCAGCTTTCTTGGAGGCATTATTCTCCTGATATATCTCACATCAAAACAGAGGAAAAATCAGTTTTATTTTAAAAAAGTGTAGAGGAATGTGGGGTTTGTTTGCACAGGTCTGAGATCCAGGGGGAGAAGAGAACAGCAGACAGCTAATTCTTAGTTTGAACAAGTTTTCCTGTGTGTTGAAAGAGTATGTGTGACCACAAAGGGAATAATTTACAGAAAACTTCGGAGTTTTTTGAGAGAAAAGGATGTATTTTAGGGAGTTGGGAAGAGAAATCTCTGTATTTTATCAGAATGTATTCAAGCCTGAAGAATGACATTTTATACAGTACAAAGCTCTGAGGTTCAGAATTCAACTATGGGAGAGTGGTGTAGATATGCAAAATGTGGTATTTCACATAAAGGATCAGGAGAACACTGAAAGCAGGGACATGAGAGATTTGTTATAGTTATTAACTGCAGCTTGATTAGATAATAAGGGAAATGCAGATTACGATGGAAGTGTGACACAATGCAAAAATGCCTGTAGTAGTGCAGATGTACAAAACTGAGCAGAAGAGTTCCTCAGTTCATCAGTATTTGCATGCAAATTCAAGAAAATACGAGTTAATCTTTAAAGGCACATATCAGTGACTTTTACAGTGCTGAAGCAAAGCAGTGGATGGATTTGCAGAAGCCTCACAAAGAATACAAAAGAAAACTGGAATTACAATAGAAAGATAATGACTTTTACCACACTTTAAACCAGATTGTGCAGTCCTGCAACACCCAGAGTGAAAGAGGAAAACAGCTGGGAGGTGGAGAAGCAACAGCTTCTGCTGAGTGGAGACTTACAACATAGAATTCCTTGCCAGCACAGCCCCTGCTGTGTTAATGCACACCAGAGTAACCCTGGTACACACAGGGGGGGTCTCAGCTGCAGCTCTTGACAGTAGCAGGAGATTTCTTGGGCTGCAGAGTGTTCTTTCCAGGCTTTGTGTCAGAGTTGTGTCCACAACTCTCCATCAGTTTGCATCTTGTAGGTTCTTTTTTCCCCTCACTTCCAGTGCCTTACCATTGTTTTTTAGTTCTTTGTTCATATTTCACAAATCACACCTAAGGAGCTTAGCAGAAAATTTTCAGCAGATGTTTTCAGTAACAGTGTGTAGTCTAAATTGGCAACACTAGAACAAACCTCTCCTCCTCCTTCCTGCCTGCACAAACCCCCCAGTGATCTCACAAGGACCTCTTAGACCCCTGAGGAGCTTTGGGGACATTTTTTTCTCACTTAAACCAGCCTGGGCAAAAAGTCTCAATGCAGATTGGATGGATTGGATCTCAGGAAAGGTTTCTGCCCTGGAAGTGATGGCCAGATGTTGGCACAGGCTACCCAGGGCACTGGTGGAGTCGCCGTCCCTGGAAATGTTCAGGGAATGTTTAGATGTGGTGCTCAGGGACAGGTCAGTGGTGGCATTGGCTGTGCTGAGTTAACAGCTGGGCACCAAGATCTTACAGGGCTTTTTCACCTTTAACCATTCCGTGATTCAGCATCTCTTGCTGCAGCTTTTCTCACCTCTGAATATCCAGAGTCCCCCTTGTTGAGGAGGATGAAGTAGCTAGGCCCTGCAGAGATAATTTAATAGTAAAAGATTCTAAAAGTATGAAACCCACAAGAGGAATAGAATTAAAAGCAAAGTTTGAACTGTAAGCATGGACAGGAAGAAGGTGATTAAGCAGCTGAAAGGCCTTGGCTGGGTGAGTCACTGACACCCCTGCCAAGACAAAAGGATGAATAAAAGGCTGGACCTTCTCAGGTATCAGAAATAAGGTGGGTTTCACAGGTTTTGGTATGTAGAGTAGTATTGTAATGTTGTAGTTCCCATAGGCTGTATGTAGATTCTGTAGGTTTTGTATCTTAAGGTGATTGGTTAATGCTCATTAGAATATTCACGATAGAAAGGGTTAAAATGGAATGTAACAAGGAGTTCGGCCTCTTTGCGTGCCTTCCCTTGGACCCTCTTGGACTTTGCACTGAATCCCTTGGACCCTTCCCCAGTCAGGCTGCCTTCCCACGACCAATAAAGCACGTGTTCCAGAGTATCCTGATCTTCAGGTCATCTCTCTCGTCGGACGCAACCAGCGTGTTTTCTAATATCTGACACCCAACGTGGAAACCGCCGGAGCAGCCTGACTCATCTCCGTCTATGGTAATCTGAAAAACTGTTTCCTTACCTCGAGAGATTGTCCCAAGCGCAGTCCAGTGCTAAAAGCACCAGGACTTGAAGCGCTTAAAATATTTTAGCCCTAGGGACCCTTAAGCCCAGCTGTGGGGTTCTCTGATACGGGCGAGCACAGGCAAGCTAAGGAAAAGCTCTGCCTGGAGCTCTTAAAATATTCGCAGACTGCGGTGGTGCCAGAAGCCGGTGGGACGTTGCTGAAAGCAACATTCAGCCGAAGCTTTCAGGCACCTATAGCAGCGTGGTGAGCTCCGCAAGGCTGTTACACAGTAGCAGGCGCTTCGGGAGCTTGTGGAAAAACTCCTGTTAAGATCCTCGACGACGAGGGATCTGTTGGTGTCCCTGAGAGGACACGTGGTGCCTGGCCAGCACCGTTAGTTGGAGTTGTTTTGGGACGTCTCTCTCTCTCTCCCTCCCTCCTCGACCAACTGCTGGTAAGTATAAACCTTTTGTAAAAATGGGTCAGGGATTCTCTACCTCAGATACAGATTTTTACAAGCAGCTAAAGCATTTGTTAAAAACTCATTCAATCTATCTGCCTAAGCAGGAGTTGAAAGGTCTTTTAACGTGGACTGAATAATTTTCCAAATGCTGATCGATCAACTGTTTTTACTAGTCACTTTTGGGAATTAGTGGGAAATAAGCTTTTTAATGAGATTTCCTATCGAAATATCGCTGTTGCAGAACATCTGCCTGCCTGTAAGGCTTTAGTCCAGCTGTTTTCTGTACTTTCGCAGTGCACAAAGTCCATTCAGTCTGTTTCCCCAGTGCATGCTGTCCCGTCCCCTCTCCCCTCCCACTCCCCGGAGCACGTGGCAGCTGCGGCACCCTCCCAGCCCCCCTACCACGTGGCCGCAGCCCCCCCCCCCCGAGGCCCCGAGCTCCGCCGTCCCTCCGGTCCGCGTGCACACTCTCCCCGTCCCGACCCCCGCTCTCGCTACGCCATCTCCTCCCCCCGCGGTACCGGTGTCTCCCTTCCCCGCTCCTATCCCCCCCCCAACACAGGCACGCATGCCCGCACACCCCCCCTCCCCCTGCTCTGCTCCGACTCTCCTAATCACCCATCCTGGCTCTCATTCAAGTGCAAATACACCCAGCCTGTCCCTAGCTGCAAGCTCCCCCCCCGCCCCCCTCACCCCCGCTGGCCCGTCGCCTCCCTCAGTGCCGCCCCAGCCCCAAGCCGTCCCCTCCCCGCCCACCGCCGCCCCCCCACCCCTCACCGTGCCCCCCACCCCTACATGCCCTGTGCCTGTCGCCCCACGACTGCCCATTGCCCCTCCTATGCCCGCAACTTCCCCGGTACGGTTTCCATGCCCTTCCACCACTGCTCCTACAGCCCCTATGCCAGCCCCGCCCCCTGCTGATGCCCGGCCCCTAGCAACCCCCGCCCTGCTCCCCCGCCCCACCCCGCCCCCTACCCCACCCCTAGCAACCCCTGTCCCACTCCCCCGCCCCACCCCGCCCCCTACCCCACCCCTAGCAAGCCCCGCCCTGCTCCCCCACCCCGCCCCGCCCCCTACCCCGCCCCTAGCAACCGCAACCCGACCCTCTCTGCACACTGCCCCAGCAGCTCTGACCCTGCCCTGCCTGCCAGCTGCTGCCCCCCCCACCACCTACGTCAGCCTGCACCCCCATCCAGCCCCTGCTAAGGCACAGCCCCACACCTCCCAATACCCTATCCCTTTTACAAACCCCGCTACTCCTCCCATACCTGTACTATCCAACCCAATCGATCCCGAAGCCACATTCAGTCCCATCCAGACCCCCTGCTACACCAATGCAGCAATGTTAGCAGCACCAGACCGAGGATGGCTCCCTCCCCCTGCAGCAGCTGCCTGGGCTTCTGCGCCTGGTGTGGCTGCCAGCGCTGCCCCTGCACCACCTTTGTTTTTCCCTGAGACAACCTGCGTCTTGAAAAACGCGCCAAGTTCAGCAGCCACGCCTCCCTCGGTGCTGAGGAAGGCACCAGCCTGGCCTCACCACCCATGCCCACCTACACTACCAAACCTGACAATGCACCAGCCCTGCCTTCCCCGGAGTACCGTGCCTGCTGCCCCTGCTGCGCCCGTCTGGACCCCTGCACCACCCCTCGACCCCGCACCTGATTCCATCCCAGCGATGCACCATCCTTATGCCATGCAACCAACCTGCTCTGCCCCAGTACCTGCCTCCAGCTATTCCATCACTACAGCACAGCCACCAGCCAGCCCACCACCTGCCATGGCACCCTTTCAGCATCTCCCCACTGCCCACTCGCCTACTGCAATGCTGCCACAGCTGCCGACATCTGAGCAAATCTCAACATCATGACAACTGCCGTTGCCGCTTCCCCCACATCTCGTCCAGCCACCGGTGGAAGTCAACCCGCTTGCACCCCCTGTCCAGCCGACCACCATGGTGATACAACCCATGCATCACAGTGTGCCACAAGTGCCGTTCCAGCTGCATCAATGCCCACCGCATCAGACAACGACAGCACAGCCTCCTGCAACAGTACTACAGCCCCTCCCTGCCTCCTCCCTGCTCTGCTATACTGCAGCGGGGGGAGATAGGGAAGGGCACCAAGCTCCAGCACCTCGAGCAGCACCGCTGCCACCTGCACACCTGGCTACCACACCTGAGCCGCCTTCGTTGCTGTGCCCACCTCCTCCAAGCATCTCTGCGTCACCGTCGCTTCTCCCAGCTGCCACCGTTCAGCCCCCACCTGCTGCTCCATCTACCAGGACAGCCTCACAGCCCCTGTCTGAAGCTGCATCCATCCTACAGCCTGTCGCAGCCCCTCCAGAGCAACCACCGCTGTCTTCACTCCAGTCAACTGCCATCAACTCGCTGCCATATCCCCCAGCTTGCCCAGCTGCACCCCAAAGTCCTACTCTCCCAGCACAAAACGAGACTATTACACAAAACTCCATGACCATTAATGCTATATACAGAGGGGGAGAAAGGAATAATACATCTTCATTAACAAGTAAAGGGCAAAATGATAATTATCCTGCCCCTATAAACACTAACCCCTTATTCCCGACACAAAACACCTTCCCCAGCAGCCCTACAGTCCCTCCAGCTCTCAGAACAGCTCCCACAGTTCAAAATGAGACACCACACCTTGAAATCATGCCAGCAGCAATCCCAAAATTTGACAACCCCCAGAACTGTTTTAACAATATTCAGGCAACAGACTGGCACGAGGTGAGACGTCAAATTTGCAAAGAGGAGAATCTAGATCCCCTAGTCATGCCTGTAATATTCAGTCAGCAGGCTGGGGGACCTACGACATGGGCACCTGTTCCTTCCCAAGAAATAAAAGAGTTGCGAAAGGCAATAAAGGACAGTGGAATTTGTTCCCCATATTTTAAACAGTTGCTGAGGAGTACACTAGAAGGACATACGTTCACTCCAAATGCTTGTAAAAACCTCGCCGGTATACTTCTCACAGACTCACAATACATGCTGTGGGAACTCAAATGGAAAAGACTGCTTACTGGCATATTAGCAACCTATAGGCAAAGCACCGATGCAGACCTTCGCACCCTTACCTTGTCCAAGCTATCTGGTGAGCCCCCCGATGATCACAATGATGATCAGGTAAAACTACCAAGAATAGCTCTAGAGGACGTTAAAAAAATGGCCCGCAGAGCTTTTTTGCAGATCCAGCCAGCAGGGAGCTTTGAAAAAGCTTATAATCTAGTTACCCAAGAACTGTCTGAACCCTTTACCACGTTTGTAGACCGCGTAATCCAAGCTGCAGAAAGGCAATGCAGCGATGACATAGCTCGTCCACTGATGGTAAGAGACATTATTGAAAATAATGCCAATCCTGAGTGTAAAAAAGTTATCAAAACCTTAGGAAAGGAGAGACCCACTGTGCCTGAAATGATTGACGCCTGTAACAAAATTGAAAGTCCACAACAAGTGGCTACCATCCAGGCAGCTGAACTTGGAAAGACGCTAGGAGAAAAAATTGAGAAAGCTCTCACAGCCCAAACGGCACAAGCAGCTGCTCAAGCTGCACAGGCAGAAGCTAGAGATCAGAAACTTACTGAGATCCTAGCTGCTCTACATTTAAACTCCCAACAGCAAAGCAAAAACGTGGCTGTCATGCAAGCTGGTGTGGCCTCAGGACCTTGTTTTTTCTGCAGAAGACCAGGCCACGTGGTGAGGGATTGCCCGGAAAAGAAGACAGATGCACAAGCCCTAGGCCTCTGCTCTATTTGCAGGAGGGGAAAGCACCCCCCCTGGCAGTGTCGCGTCAGACATCAGGATGGTATAAACAATATTCCAAAAAACTTGTATGCCAGCGCGAAGCACCATCGCGTGAAGAAAATTATGGTGCCCCAAGCACCCCAAATAAAATCTGCGAATATCTCGGGACCTCAGCTTTCCACTCCATCACCAGCAGCACCCCAAGTAATAACCCAAGCCTGTTACCCCCTGGGTCCTGGTGCACTCTGGCATCCTCCAAGCCAACAACATTTTTAAAAGACAGTGGGTACAACTCTATTCCCACAGGGGTTACTGCGACTTCACAATATAAACAAGACTTTTTAGTTATTGGTAAAGAAAGGAATGGCATACTAGGACTGCTTGTTCTGCCTTGTGTAATATCTGCTAGCTGTAATGAAGAACTGTTTGTGCTAGCTAATGCCTGCTACCCTCCACTGCATATTCCACCTAACACCCCTATAGCCGTGGCCATAGCACTGCCTATGGAGACTGCAGACCAAATGCCACCGCACTGCTCTTCAGCCACTCAGAAAAATCATGAGGTTCTATGGGTTCAGCACATAAGTAAACAAAGACCAATGCTAACCTGTGAATTATCAAATGGTGATATTCGAATTCATATAAAGGGGATGATTGACACGGGGGCCGATGTTTCCGTATTGTCTTATTATAGCTGGCCAAAAGATTGGAAATTAATAATTCCCTCAGGCTCTCTCACAGGTATCGGAGGTGTCACTCCATGCCTGCAAAGCGAAGCTGTGATCAGTGTCACAGGACCGCAGGGGAGAAAGGCATTGATCCGCCCCTACGTAGTACAGAAACCCATCACAGTGTGGGGAAGAGATGTCCTTTCTGAATGGGGAGCCAAAATTGAACTGGATTTTTCGTAGGGGCCACTGAAGCACTTAGCACCTTAAAACTGACCTGGAAAACAGACACCCCTGTCTGGGTTGATCAGTGGCCCCTGCCAGATAATAAGCTGAGTGCCCTAAGAAAACTAGTAGCTGAACAACTACAAAAAGGCCACATTACACCCTCTAACAGCCCTTGGAATTCTCCGGTGTTTGTAATCCATAAGAAAACTTCCGACACCTGGCGATTGCTACAGGATCTCAGAAAAATTAATGAAGTAATTGAAGACATGGGTCCTCTCCAGCCTGGCCTGCCTAACCTTTCCATGATCCCAAGAAGCTGGCCACTTGTCATCATCAATCTAAAAGACTGTTTCTTCAGTATCCCATTGCATCCAGACAACGCACCTCGTTTTGCCTTTTCTGTTCCAAGTACAAACCTGCAAGAGCCACTTCAAAGGTATCATTGGCTTTATTTGCCTCAGGGTATGAAAAATTCGCCGACTATTTGCCAGTATTTTGTAGCCCGTGCATTGTCCCCAGTCCGCAAGCAGTTCCCACAATCAGTTATTCTCCATTACATGGACGATCTCCTCATTGCGGCACCAACACAACAACAAATGAAAGAGACTCAAGACAGTGTTATCACTGAGATAAAAAAGGCTGGACTGGTGATCTCTGAATCAAAAATACAAGAGACTGCACCTTGGAAGTATCTAGGTTGGAAGCTAACTGAAGAATCTATTGTGCCTCAGAAAATACAAATCCGGACTCATGTTCACACTTTACATGACTTGCAGCAGCTCTTGGGGGAAATTAATTGGGTCAGACCTGTGTTAGGAATCACTACAGATGAACTTGCTCCACTCTTTGATTTGTTGAGAGGGGACAGTAACATTAAATCCCCTAGATCTCTCACTCCTGAAGCTTGCAGAGCCTTAGAAAAAATTACTAATGCTTTGCAGAACAGGCAAGCACATCGCTGTATTCCTGACAAACCCTTTTTCCTTGCAGTTCTAGGAGAAAAACTGAGACTGTGTGGCCTCATTTTCCAATGGGATTCCTCTCAAAAAGATCCACTGTTAATAATTGAATGGGTTTTTCTCTCTTACAGGTCGCCAAAAACAATTCTCACACCTTTAGAAATTATGTCTCAAATTATCATCAAAGGCAGAGCAAGGCTCCTTTCAATAGCAGGTTGTGAATTTGCAATTATTTACCTACCCATGATTAAAACCTACTTTGATTGGGCAATGCAAAAATCAGAAGACTTGCTGTATGCCTTGCTTGGTTTCCCAGGCACCTGTTCTATTCATTATCCATCACACAAAATTATTAAAGCTCAATTAAGTTACAAAGAAAGACCCCTGATCAGTGAAGAACCTTTAGATGCAGTTACTATTTTCACTGATGGGTCAGGACGAACACACAATTCGGTAGTTACGTGGCTAAACAGAGATACTAAGACCTGGGAACAAGATGTTCAAAAAGTTGAAGGTTCTCCTCAGATTGTTGAACTAGCAGCAGTGGTAAGAGCTTTTCAGCTCTTTCCAGAACCTTTCAACCTAATCACCGATTCGGCTTATGTTGCTAATATTATTAAGAGAATAGAAGGATCTGTTCTAAAGGATGTGAACAATGACAAATTGTGTCTTTGGCTAACCTGTCTCTATCAAATCTTATCACACAGAGCTAATCCTTATTTTGTTTCCCACATTAGAGCTCACTCTGACCTTCCAGGATTCATGGCAGAAGGAAATGCACGAGCTGACACACTGGCATCAGCAACTGATAATCATCAGCATTCTGATGAGGAAGTTGCAGCAGGCATTGAGAATCCCACCTCGGTGCTTGCTGCAACTACCTTACCTAACACCATAGAACAAGCTAAATTGAGCCATGCATTTTTTCACCAGAATGCACAAGCAATCCGACGGGATTTTCACATTACCCTAGAGCAAGCACAAAATATTGTGCGGGCTTGCCCGGACTGCCAGCTTGTTCAGCCTCTCGCCTCTTCAGGAGCTACCAACCCACGAGGGTTAGAGAGCTTGCAAAAGTGGCAAACAGATATTACAAAGTACCCTTCTTTTGGGAAATTTAAAAACATTCATGTCTCTGTTGATACATTTTCAAATGCAGTTTTTGCGTCTGTACATACAGGAGAAACAGCCAAGCATGTTTGTCAACACTTTTCACAAGCATTCTCCTACTTAGGTATTCCCCAGGAAATCAAGACTGATAATGGTCCTTCATATGTCTCAAAAGAATTAGCTACATTTTTGAATGACTGGGGTGTTCGCCACACATTTGGCATTCCTTACTCTCCTACAAGTCAAGGGATGATAGAAAGAACACACCAGACCCTAAAACGCATCTTAGACCAACAAAAAGGGGGAGATGCCCAGGCTACACCTCAAAGAAGGTTAAACAAAGCCCTGTATGTTTACAATTTTTTGAACAGCTCTGCGGAAGAGCCTGATCCCCCTATTTACAGGCACTTCTTAAACAACAAAAGAGCAAAGCTAAAAGAAAACCCCCCAGTTTTAATTAAAAACTTAGAATCAGGGCAAATAGAAGGACCATACAGTCTTATAACATGGGGGAAAGGGTTTGCATGTGTTTCCACAGGTAAAGAACTCAAGTGGCTGCCAGCCAAGAACGTGAGACCATACCACGCCTCAAAGTCCACCGAAGCCCCCACACCAGTCAGCGACCCTGCAAGTAGAAGCCAAGAAACAAGCACCCAGACCTGAACGGCGCAGAAATCATCAGGACAAGATGGTCTGCCAAAAGAAGCTCAAAAAGCAAATGGACTGTTATTATTTATGCAAATGCATGTTGTTTTTACCCCTTTGTTTTTGTTTTTATAGCGAGGCTTTACCTGTAAGTCAACCAAAGACAAATGTCTGGGTTGCTTTAGCCAAGTCTGCTGGCTCCGACACAATCTGCTTATCTAACAGCAACCCTGAAAAACCCTTTTCAACCTGCCTAGTTGGTGTGCCCTTTCCAAAAGGCTTTGAAAACGTTACCTTAGACAAATACTGGCCATATGATTATTATCCCTCAAGTCCTACTACCAACATAAAACGCCAAAATAACATTCGCAATTTTAAAGCCAATAACTCAGACCTTCAAGAGTTGGAAATCCTAGGCTCATTAACTATGGACACCTGCTACTGGTTCCATTACAAAAAGAAAAATAGCTCTCTTTTAAATGTCACCCCAAATCACCCTGCATATAGCAATGCAACCTCTTGGTGTCATCAAATTCAGCGTATCCGTTATGATGAGTTTCACCCAGATGATTTTAACAAACTCCCTATCCGATTTCCTAAAGGAATTTGGCTTATCTGTGGAGACAGGGCCTGGCAAGGAATACCCTCAAAATTAAGTGGCGGGCCTTGTGCCATGGGGCAACTTACAATAATTGCTCCCAAGGTTAAAGAGGTGATGAAAAAGAAACACCGAGAGGCAAGATCAATAGGGGAATATCACTATGAAAGCGACTGTGATAGTAATTTTCACCCTTGGAACTCTGGTAGTTCAATTGTCTCGAGCATCTTTTTACCTCAGCTAAGCTCTGCAGTCGCATTAACACAACTAAATAAACTAGGATGCTGGCTCAGCAAAGAAGTAAATGCCACATCTACCATGATCAGTTATCTGTTGACAGATGAAATAGCAATCAGACAAGCTTCACTACAAAACAGAGCCGCTATTGACTACCTTTTGTTAGTCCATGGGCATGGATGTGAGGATTTTGAAGGGTTATGTTGCATGAACCTATCTGATCATTCTATTTCCATTCAAAAACAGTTACAAGACTTAAGAGATCTAGCCAACCAAATTACTAAAGATAGCCCATCATGGCTAGACAATTTCTTTGACAATTTGAGCTTTGCACCTTGGCTAAAGGAACTTTGTAAAATAGGTTTAATTATTCTAATAGTTATAGTTGTTATTTTATTAGCAGTTCCCTGTATACTTCATTGTGTGAAAAGAGTAATGAATAAGACAGTTTCCAGTATCTTAGTGATTCAACAGAACGGGGGAGATGTTGGGGAGGATGAAGTAGCTAGGCCCTGCAGAGATAATTTAATAGTAAAAGATTCTAAAAGTATGAAACCCACAAGAGGAATAGAATTAAAAGCAAAGTTTGAACTGTAAGCATGGACAGGAAGAAGGTGATTAAGCAGCTGAAAGGCCTTGGCTGGGTGAGTCACTGACACCCCTGCCAAGACAAAAGGATGAATAAAAGGCTGGACCTTCTCAGGTATCAGAAATAAGGTGGGTTTCACAGGTTTTGGTATGTAGAGTAGTATTGTAATGTTGTAGTTCCCATAGGCTGTATGTAGATTCTGTAGGTTTTGTATCTTAAGGTGATTGGTTAATGCTCATTAGAATATTCACGATAGAAAGGGTTAAAATGGAATGTAACAAGGAGTTCGGCCTCTTTGTGTGCCTTCCCTTGGACCCTCTTGGACTTTGCACTGAATCCCTTGGACCCTTCCCCAGTCAGGCTGCCTTCCCACGACCAATAAAGCACGTGTTCCAGAGTATCCTGATCTTCAGATCATCTCTCTCACGGGACAACCAGCATGTTTTCTAATATCCCTGTGGCTGCACAGTAATCATCAGCACTCATCAGTATCTTTACTTAAACTCAGTAATTGCTAAAAAACCTCAAATCAGTAATTTATTTTATCTTAATTTAAAGACAAGCATGAAGAATCCAGCAGCTGCTTGGTTTATTACTGCAGTATACAAAACCTTGTTTCTATAATTTCACGTAACCCTTTGTGACCTTGTTTTTCTTTAATGAAAAATGAAAAAATGTTTTTAAAATTCTGCTCAGAACATAAAGGGATTGGCTCATGTTCCATTTCTTCTCTTTGCTTTTGATAATTCGTTAGTTCTAGGGACTCTAAGGTTCTGGAAACTACTCTGCTCCAGTTATACCTTGTTAGTACTGGGGAAGGGAGGGAAAGAGGAATTGCTCATTTTTTGGATCAACACAGAACTCTCTGAATTCATTCCAGAGGCTTTAACCCTTTTTTGCAGGGAAACAATGAGAATGAGTTTCCCTGACACTCTCAACATGATTTCTGGGCTGCTTGGTTGTTTATTTACCACTTCACTATACAGCAGTTACAGTGATATTTTCCATCTGCCCAGAGCATTTTGGGACGTCAGAAAGTGAATCGAATTGTCTTGGGTTATGGAACCAAAAACGTGTATTCTATTTCATCTGCTGAAAGCAGTTGGGGAGATGTTCTTCATCTCTTGTGGCTCTGGGAGGAGGGGGGCGGGTGCCTTTTGATAATGGGCCAGCTGTTAAAACCAGGTGGGGCATTGTTTCTTATCTCTTTCACACACACACCCCCCCCCCCCCCCCCGTCCTCCCTCCAGGGGAATATTTTCTGCTAATGGACCATTAAGACACCCCTAAAAGCACACATCACCAAAGCAGAACACCCATATTCCATCATTCTATTGTGAGATGCTCCACCCAGTGGGGGGAGCCAACCATTCCTACCTGGATAAAACTGAGACACAGGGACACCAGGTATCTAGCTTCACCCTATTCCTGGAGGAAGACTGGACCCCTTCTCACCACCACTGGACCCTTGTTCTACAGGATCATCTCTGCTCCAACAGAACCACATCTACCACTCCAGGAGGACTCACTTTGGGACTGCTTCCAACACCCTGACCAACAGGGTGTCAGGTTGTAGCTCTGACTCTGTCAGGGTTTTCCAAAATTGTTGTTTGTTTGCTGGTTTGGTTGGGTGGTTTTGTTTTTCTACATTTGTATTGTTAGATTTAGTGTTCAGAGTTCTTTTTTCTGCTTGTTCCCATTGGTTGTTAATTTTGGTTAGCTTTCGTGGAGGGTGTTCTATGAGAGATTTATAATACCTTAATGTTTTAACTCTTCTTTGATAATTACTATTAGTAATCTTATAACTCTAAACTGTAAAATATCTTTTCTATAATAATTTTATGCTAATTCTTAACAGCAATAGTTACATTTTATCATAACAATTGTAATTTTGCTTCTGTGATATCAACAACTTAACAGCTCATGCAACCAGAATTTATGTAAAGCTCTTTAACAACAGTGCTCAAACTTACAATTCACTCGTATAACCTTTTACCTGGCCCTTGGTCTTTTCTTAAGGGTTATTTTCAGTGGGTTCCAGTGTTGCACAACAGTCTACCTAGGAGGGTTGTTTGGAAGATCTGGGCTTGGTAAGTTATTCGGGGGTGACACTGGTCCTTTTACTCTGGTGATATGTGTCCAGCCTTTCTCCTGTGTTCGGACCGTGGTGTGAGTGGTAAGTAGCACCTGGAAGGGACCTTCAAATTTTGGGGTTAATGGGGCATTACTCCAGGATTTAACTAATACCCAGTCCCCGGGGTTAATTTGGTGTGCATTGGTGTCAAGGGGAGAGGTCTGAGGGATGTATCCTTTCTTTCTGAGGTTTTCTAGTGTTTTTCCAATTGCCTGTACGTATTTTTGGGTTGCAGTTTCTCCTTCTATGTAGCCTCCGGTGCTGTAGGGGGTTAGGAGGAAAGGGAACATCATTTCATAGGGAGAGACCCCTATGTCCGCTCGAGGTCTTGTCCTAATTTGAAGGAGGGCAAGTGGTAAACACTTAAGCCAGTTCATTTGAGTCTCTTCAATCAATTTGGTCAGTACATTTTTAAAGGTTTTATTCATTCACTCTACCCTACCAGAGCTCTGGGGGTGCCAAGGAGTATGTAGTTCCCACTTTATTCCTAATGCCTCCATGACCTGCTGCAACACTTTAGCCGTGAAATGTGGACCCCGGTCTGAGTCTATGTAATTTACTAATCCATACTGTGGGATGATATTTTCTAACAAGATTTTGACAACTACTTGGGCCGTTTCCTTTCTTGTGGAAAGGCTTCTACCCAGTGGGTTAGGTGGTCGACTATGACTAAGAGGTGTTTATAACTTTGCAATGAGGGCATTTCTGTAAAATCTACTTGCACGCTTTGGAATGGTCTTTGAGCCAATTCTCTCCCTCCCGGTTCTGTTTTTCTCATAACTTTCTGATTGACTTTTTGACAGATAACACACCCCTTAGTGATAGCCTTTGTTAACCCATATACTCCTAAACATAGGTTCTCTCTTAGGAAGTGGTCGCATAATCCTTGCACACCCCAATGAGTTAAACCATGTAACTCGGTGAGTACCTTTCTGGCTAAAGGTTGGTTTAGAAACTGTTGCCCATCTGGAGTCAGCCACTTCCCCCCTCTCCTTGATGCAGCTCTAATTCCTTAATTGCTTTCATCTCTTTATCACTGTATGTGGGTTCTACATTTCCTTCTCCCTCTTTCTGGGTTCCTTTTAGGTTGAGAACTTTAACTGGGTCCCCCAGTCTCAATGCTGCTTCTTTTGCCGCTTGGTCTGCTAATTGATTTCCCTTCCCCTCAAGGGTATCCCCCTTTTCATGTCCTTTTATGTGCACCACTGCTATCTCTATGGGCTTTAGCAGGGAACTGAGCACTAGTTTTATTATTTTTTTTTATGCACAGGACTTTTCCTTTTGAGTTCAAGTACCCCTGCTCTTCCCAAATTTTCCCAAAAGTATGTACAGTTCCAATCACATACTTTTAATCAGTGTAAATGGTCCCACGGTCCCGTTCTAAAAAATCTAATCCCCTTTTTAATGCGTAAATTTCACACAGCTGGGCTGACCAATTAGAGGGTAATTTCCCTTTTTCTATGACTTTGATATCTTCCATGGTTAGGCTTTCAACAATTGCATACCCAGAGACCCTTTTCCCTTCTATCACCCTCGAGGACCCGTCGGTAAACAACCTTCTTCCAGAAGGTAGAGGTACACTTTCCAAGTCTTCCCTCACTTTTGTTTGAAAATTCGTAAGTTCTAAACAATTATGTTCCAACTCCGGAGAAGGTTCACCGGAAAGGAATTGTGCTGGGTTTAAATTTTTGGAGGTGGTCAATTCTAGATTCTCAGTATTTATTAGTGTGATCTTGTACCTCAGTATCCTGTAATCGGTTATCCATTCTGGGGCCCTTTGGCTTAAAATTGTTTTCAGATCGTGTGGCGTGTGAATCCGTATTTTCCCCTGTAAGGTAAATATTTGGGTCTCTTCTACTAAAGTTGCGGTTGCAGCAATGGCTTGCAGGCAAGTGGGCCACCCTCTGGCCACTGGGTCTAGTAGTTTGGAGAGAAAAGCTATAGGTTTCCTGCACCCTCCCCATTCCTGGGTTACCACTCTATAGGCAACTCCCCCTTCGGTGCTGACAAATAGGTCAAATTTTTTTTTAAGATCTGGTAAACTCAAAACAGGTGCTGAGGACAGTTTGTCTTTTAATTCTTTTAGTTGTTGTTCATTCTCCTCTGTCCATTCTATGGGATCTGGGCTGGTTAATTTGTCATAAAAGAATCTTACGCTCTGAGTGTACTTGTCCAGCCACAACCTGCAATATCCAAACAGGCCTAAGAGTTTTCTTACATCCTTTTTGGTTTTTGGCACTGGTATTGATAATATTCCCATAATTCTTTCGGGACTCAGCTTTTTATATCCTTTTCCAATTATGTGTCCCAAGTATGTTACTTCTGGTTCAACAAATTGTAATTTCTTTTGGGACACCTTTAGTCCCTTTTCTCCTAGGAAATTTAGAAGTTGTATGCTAGCGGCCTTTACTCTGATTTGTTCTTCCCCAGATATTAACAGATCATCTACATATTGTAAAATTTGCTCCTGTTTTTCAGGGGTGAATTGCTCAAGTAATTTTTCTAGTGCCTGCCTGAATAGGGTGGGTGATTCACAGAAGCCTTGGGGAAGGCGTGTCCATCTCAGCTGTTGTTTCCTCCTTGTCTCAGGGTGGTCCCACTCAAATGCAAACCAATTTCTACATTCTTCTGCCAAGAGACATGCCCAAAATGCATCTTTCAAGTCTGTGATAGTAAACCATGCATGCTCTCGGAGGATTTGACTCAGAAGGGTATAAGGGTTAGGAACTACAGGGTGTTTGGTGATGGTTCTTTTGTTTATCTCCCTCAGATCTTGGACTAGCCGATATTTCCCTTCTGCCTTTTTCACTGCTAAGATAGGTGTATTATGGGGGGACATGCATGGTTCTAAAATGCCCTCCTTTAGTAACTGTTCAATTATCGGGGCCAGCCCCTTCTTCCCCTCTGGAGATATTGGATATTGCCTAACTCGAATTGGAGAAATTCCTGCTTGCATCTCTATTCTTATTGGTGGAATATCAAGGAGACCACTCCTTCCTCCTTCTGCCCAGACCTCAGGGTTTATTTCTTCCAAGTCTCTTGTAGTCAATTTCATTATTTTTACTCTCATCCTCCCCCCTTCTGTGATAACCCCTACCCTCAGCTGAACTTGTAGATCTTTGCTTAATAAATTACTTTCTACATCTGGTAAGTAAATAAAGTCAGTCGTTATTTGTTGCAAATTCCCTCGTATCTCAAAGTTCTCTATGACTGACGCCTTGAACGGTTTTCCCTCTGCTCCTATTACATCACATAACTTATTTCCTATTGTAACTCCTGCTTGGAGCTTGTTGATGCTGGATCGGTCAGCCCCAGTATCAACTAAGAGTTCATATTTTTCATGTTGGGGACCCACTTCAAAATTTACTATGGGCTCCTCCTGATGGTTCATCAGGCCCCCCAATGCATAGAGCCCATGACACCCCTAGTCCTCGTTATCTTCCTCATCCTCCCCTTTTAACAGTTTCTCTAGAGCATTTTGCTCCCTCATTATGGCCTCATCAAAAGATAACTTCTGGCACTCCTTCTGTATATGTTCTATCTCCCTGCAGTAGAAACACTTCTGATCATCTCCTGGCCTCTTAGGGGTAAAGCCAGCTGGTGCTGGGGTTCGCAGAGGGCTCTGAGGCACCCCGAGAGTATCTCGTTAAAGACACCCTGGGGGGTCAGTGCAGCCCTGTCAGCTGGAGAGAAGGCCTCGGCAGAGAGCAGGTATTGATTTTAGCTCAGTGATTTAGCTCAGTGATTCCAGCCCTGCTCCTGCGAGGTTTCTTCTCTGTTGACCGGCCCGGGAGAGAGAGAGGGAGACTTCGTCTGGCAAATTCCGCAGAAGGTAGTTTATTATGAGGGTCCAGCAAAGGGAGCCAGGACAACAGCACTCCCTGACAGACCAGGGAAACCCAGGGGTTTTATGGGACACAAAAAGGGGAGGGAAAGCGTACAAAGCCAATTGTTTAAGACAGATCTGCATAAAATCTCGAAGGGGCTTCTGGGTCTATCCAAAAGGTCGCCGTGACCAAAAGCTTACCCTTATCTTAAGGGCTCTGCAGAGAGATTGCGCAATCCCTCTCAGGCTGCTCTCCAGGGCAGAGCCACAGGGGCTTTGTCCACCCCCACAACTCCCCCTTTTATATTTAGTAAAAAGGCCTCACCAGCCGTTCTTTTAAAGCAGCGAAGGAGGCATGAGAACATAAGTAATACAATAATAATCACAATAAAAATCCATAAAACACTTTTAACCAAAGAGGCCACCCATCCTGTCAACCCCCATTGCCCGAAGAGATTGTCAATCCAGTCCAGAGATTTTTCTGTTTTTATGTCTTTCACTAGTCCTTCTATTTTCTGAATGTTCGCATGGATGGATGCTGAGTGTGAAGAAAGGTTGAAACAGCACATTCCCTCAAAGTCCTGGCATCCGTGTCCATTAACAAGATAAATTTCATCTTTGAAACAGGGATGGGGGTTCTGAGAGGGAATACAAGCGAGAATGATTAGCTTTGTGGTGAGAGGGAAGGGTTTTTTGGGGTTTAGGGAGGTTTGGCAGGGGTTGAGGGAGGGGGATAATCTGGGGTGAAAAGGGGTGTTAACACACAAACTGGGGATCAGCTTTTGGTCAGACTATATCTGGCCTATGTCTTGGTTTTTCCTGGGCATTTTGCTCGGCTCTGTTTCGTCTGCTGTCGGGTGACAGGACGGTTTCTTTTCTGGTTCGTGATCATCCTGCGACATCTCCGTCTCCATGCCGAGCTGGTCTGGTTCTGGGGTTGTCTTGTAATTGATTCAGGAGGATTTTTGTCCGTGTCTGTTGGAGCATTATTATCAGGGCTCAGGTATGGTTTAATGTTCTTTCCTGGAAACCATTTCGGTCCAGATGGCAGTTGGACACAGGCATAGCCTCTCCCCCAGGTAATCAATTTGAAAGGGCCAGTGATCTGGTGTGTTTCTGGATCTTTTACCAGCACTGGTGGTTTTTCTGTGAGCTTAGAGTGGGATGAGTTTGAGAAGTGGCAGAGTATTGGAGGGTCAGGTTCTGATGATGTACAGTTTAAGAAGTTGATGACATAGAGGGCCTTACAGAGTCTTTCCACAGGTGACAGAATTTCTGTTTCTCTCCGCTCCTGATGGAGGGTTCTTTTGAGGGTTTGGTGGGTCCTTTCAACAATGGATTGCCCTGTGGGGTTGCCGGGTATACCTGTCTTGTGTCTTACCCCCCACTGATTGAAGAAGTCTTTCAACTTGCGGAAGGTATAGGCTGGACCATTATCTGTCTTTATTTCTTTGGGGACTCCCAGGGTGGAGAATGCCAAGAGAAAGTGTTTGATGGTGTGTGTGGCATTTTCTCCTGCATGAGCTGATGCAAACACTGCTCCAGAAAATGTGTCAACTGACACATGCACATATTTTGACTTCCCAAAGGATGGGAAGTGAGTCACATCAGTTTGCCACAGCTGGCAGCTGTTCAGTCCACGGGGGTTAACTCCGGTACCCATAGATGGTATTTGGTAGTTTTGGCAGTTTGGGCACGTTGCGACGATGGCTTTTGCGTGATCTTTTGGGAGCTTGAACATTCTGACGAGGGCAGGTACATTTTGGTGGTAGAAAGCATGTGACAGCTTCGCCTGGGCGAAGATGTCAGGGACGTTTGCAGTCTCTACTGGCATGGCCAGTACATCTGCTCTCCTGTTCGCTTCTGCGATGATACCAGGAAGGTCAGTGTGTGACCTTACGTGCATGATATGGTAAGGTTGTTTCCTGTGGGAAATTAAATGAATGAGTGTAGACATTAGTTGGTAGAATTTTGGATTAGGGACTTCTTTGAGGAGAGCATGTTCAGCTCTTACGGCTATACCAGCAACATAAGCAGAGTCTGTGACTAAATTAAGAGGTTCATTTTTGAATTTTTCAAAAGTTCTGACCACAGCTGCCAGTTCTGCAATTTGTGGAGACCCGTCCACAATTTGGATGTCTGACTCCCATTCTCGGGTCTTTGGGTTCTGCCAAGTCATCACTGACTTGTGGGATGATCCAGAGCCATCTGTGAAAACAGTTACGGCTTCTAGAGGTGTCCGGCTCTGTACTAATTTTGGGGTCAGATGGAAGGCTACATCACGATTAAAAAGTCTGTGTTTTGGCATGTGGGTGGAAATTCTCCCTGTGTAGCTATCCAGGGCGAACTGGAGGCTCTCATTGGTCTGAAGCAAATCTTCTAAATTTCCAGCGGTTAATGGTAAGTATATGCATGCAAACTCACACCCTGCAAGAGAACGGATGCGAGTCCTGGCTTTTTTATTAAATGTGCTGTTATTTCTTGGAAGGTGGTGATTGTCTTTGTTGGTTGGTTACTTGTAAAGATCCACTCAAGTATCAGCAAAGGGTCTCTGAGTTGAGAGTCCCATTGGAATATCAGTCCATGAAATCGGGGGGCTTTGCCCAGGACAGCAAACAGGAGAGGCAGGGTGGGCTCGATGCGATGGGCTTGACGTGAAGACAGGGCTTCCTGGACTCTGGTGATGGAGTCTCGGGCCTCTGGTGTGAGGGTACAGGGAGAGTTAATGCTCTCATTGCCCCGGAGAAGGTTGAAGTGGGGGGCGAGGTCTTCTGTTGTGACCCCCAGCAGGGGGCGTATCCAATTTATAGATCCACACAAACTTTGCAAGTCCCTCAGAGTCTTTGGGTCGTCTCGGATGGTGAGCTGCTGGGGTACGATGGTCCTCTTGCGGATCAGGAGGCCGAGGTAGGTCCATGGGCTGGTGTGTTGCACTTTGTCCTCACGAATCTCAAACCCTGCTGCTTCTATGGTTTCAATAGTCTTTTTAACAGTTTTGTCCAGGTAGGTTTTGTCTGCTGCACAGATTAGGATATCGACCATGTAGTGATGGATTATTGCTTCTGGGAATAGGGTCCTGATGGGGGACAGAATGTGGGCAACGTACCATTGGCACAGAGTGGGCGAGGCCTTCATTCCTTGCGGTAGACCCCGCCAGTGGTACCTCTTGAGCGGGGCTTGTCGGTTGAGAGATGGAACGGAGAAGGCAAACCGTGGGGCGTCCTGAGGGTGGAGCAGGATATGGAAGAAACAGTCCTTTATATCAATGACGGTAAGCATCCAGTCTCGGGGCAGCATCGATGGTGATGGCAGGCCGGGTTGGAGGGGTCCCATGTCTTCAACGAGTTCATTAATTCTGCGTAGATCATGGAGCAGTCTCCATTTGTCCTTGCCGGGCTTTTTCAATACAAAAACAGGAGAGTTCCAAGGGCTGGTGGTCTCAGCGATATGTCCTTTGGCGAGTTGCTCCTCCACCAGGTTCTCTAGTGCGCGCAGTTTTTCTTTTGACAGGGGCCACTGTGGGGTCCAGATTGGTGTGTCACTTTTCCAGGTAAGCTGGGGAGTGGGTGGCGGCGCGCTTTTCTCAGTGGCCCCTATCAGAAATCCTGGTTGGAGATTCGGATGGATGCCCCCCATTGGGATAGGAGGTCTCGTCCCCATAGGGTGATGGGGGCCCTTACCACGTATGGCCGGGTGGTTGCCATCTTGCCCTCAGGTCCTTCGATGATGACATTCCGTTTGCTTCTCATGGAAACAGCAGTCCCGCCAATCCCAGAGATCACACCTGCCACTGGCTCCAGTTCCCAGTTGTCTGGCCATTCAGAACGTGCAACAATACTAATGTCCGCGCCTGTATCCAGGAGTCCTGGTCTGTGGACTCTCTCTCCTTTGCAGAGCAAGGTGCATTCGACGATTGGCCTATTCGGGCCCACGACCTGGGTCCACATCACTGTCGGGTTGAGTGGGAGCTGTTCCGGGCGATTCTGTGGAAGCAAGAAGGCTTGTGCTATCGGTGTTCCCTGTGAAAGAAAAAAGGGAGGGTCTGTACAGTAAAGCTGAACAAGAATTTCTTGTCCAGGGAGCACAGTCTGTAGTTCTGGTAATACGGAAATTTGCTCTGGGCCGTGGAAGGTGTCACTCAAGACGAGGATGTCCGATGGGCCTCCTGGGGGTCCATATTTTCCTGTGGGGATACGATAAAATTGATTGTTGGCAAGGTTAAGAGACAGTGATGTTACCAACTGACGGCGTGTTCCTGTCTGTGAGGCTCCGGATGTTGGATCCTTCTCATGTGTTCTGGGATCCCCTGGGACGGTGTGCCGCGATGTCTCCACTCTCTCGGCTCCTGGGTGAGATGGTATGGCCTTTGATTTGTTTTTCGGACGCGGGGCCTGACCGCGCCCTGCTGGAAGTTTCCCTGACGCTGCTGGTACTGCTGTGGTCTCTGGTGTCTCTGGATGCGGTGGTCCTGGATGGGCGATCTTTCAGGACAGGTCTTGATGAAGTGCCCGAGTTCCCCACACAGGTAACAGCGGGAGTTCTCCTTTGACATAGCTACGGCAAAAGCACCAGAAACTCCGTCCACAATACCTTTGACAACTGCCTGGGTCATGTTATTCTCCGTAGACGCGTAGCGTGCGCAGCTTTCCACCATCTGTTCGATAGTTGGCTCAGTATCTAAGGGTAAAGCTCTCAAAATACTTTTACATTGTTCATTTGCATTGGTCATGGCAAGTTTTGTTAAAAGTTCTTTTCGCCCCTCTGGGCTTTCAATCTGTTTTTCCAGGCTTAATTTAAGTCTGTCTATAAATTGGACAAAGCTTTCATTTGCTGCTTGTTTGATATGAGAGAAGTGTTGTGTAGGGACAGAGTCATCAGGTGTGAGGAGCAGAGATGTTTTTGCAGCAGTGGCTATGTCGTGTAGCACTCCTTCAGGTAAGGTGTTTGCCTGGTCTAGGGGTTTCTGGAGGTCACCTTCTCCAGCAAGTTGCTGAATTGTTAGGTTCCTCTGATTTGGGTCATTACTATAGGTATCTGATAATGTTTTTAGGTGTTTTTTCCATCGTCTGTCCCATAACATATATTCAGCAGGGGTAAGAAGGCAGGTGACAATATTTTTAATATCATGTGGTACAAATGTGTAAGCAGAGAAGGTGGCTTCAAGTAGATTTTTAAAAAAGTGAGAACTTCTACCATGTTCTTTTGCTGCTCTGCAAAGTTCTTTGAGTTCCTTGTAAGGGATAGGATCCCATGTCCTTATGTGTGAAGAGCCTCCTCTTTTGCCTTTTCCTATAATAACTGGAAAAGCTGTGATGTTTTGGGCTATTTCCCAATCACCTGCCTGGGTAGCTTGCCTTCGTGTCTCTACCCAGTGGTCATCCGAATCAGAGTCTGAACTAGATGTGGTGCTATCAGAGTCTGAATGAGCAGTGGTGGGATGGTGTTGTGCAGCAAAAGCTTTTGCACGGCAATTTCGGGGTGCTGGCTTTGCCTTGGGCAGGGCAGGGGGGGTGGGGGGTCGGGGGGGATGGGGAGGGAGGGGGTTGCCGCAGCAGCACGGCGGATGCTGAGGGGAAGGGAGGAGGGGGGGGTTGCAGCATTCATTCGCGGCGCCCGCGGTCACTGCGGAGGGTGGGAAGGGGGTGGGGGGGTGACCGCGGCCGTTTGCAGCGCCCGCGGTCACCGGGGCAGGGTGTGGGGTGCAACACGGAACTGCGGAGGGAACGGGCACACGCGGCTGCTCCGGCGCTTGTGGGGGATCGGCTGCGCGGTACAGCGGGATCGGGGCTACTCGAGGAGCAGCGCTAGGACCCGGCGTGTCCGCGGCGCTCGGCAGGGCTGTGGCGGGGCCGGCCCCTGCGGCTGCCGGCAGCACCGTTGCCATGGAGAAGCAAGGGGGTGGGGAGACTCTGGGGATCGCGGGTGTCGGCCCCTGGGACGCGGCCGCGTGGGACTGGGGGGGCGGGGGAGGGGCGGGGGGGGGAGAGGCAGTCACGGCGGGGGGGGGGGTCTCGGGAAAGCTCGGCGCGGGGACGGGGTGAGCGGCGGCTGCCAGCGGGTGCGAGGGGGGCGGCGCACACGCGCCGGTCCCGGCTGGGGTAGGGGCGGGGTCCGGGACGACAGGAGGGCGGCGCGGGGGCTCGGGGGCGGGTTCGGGGGCGGAGCGGGGTGGATTCGTCAGCTCCGCACTCGGAGCGGGGGGTGGGGGGCGACGAGGCGCGGCGTCGGCATGCAGGTCATTAACACGTGAATAGGCAGGGGGTCCGAATACATAATGTTGCGGCGGCTGCAGGGAGGGGAAAAACAGGTTTTCCCGGTTTGGCCAGAACCGGGAAGGGAGGGGGGAGGGATCTCGACGCCGCGGCATCTTTGAATTTCTACTGTTCTTATGATGATGTGGAAAATTGGAAAAAAGAATGCAACAGAATAGTCGCCCGCAGCCTGTGTGGAATATAGTTTTTTCCCGACTTCGTCCCAAAAGGAGTTAGAGGATAGAGAGTCTATAGTTATATCAGAGAAATTTTTTGTTAACCAGTGAGAAAAGCGTTTTAATTTTTTTTTTGGAAGGTTTTTCTGAGCTAGTTTTTCACAAATCATGCTTTTAAGGGAGGGGTATATCTCTCTCTTAGGATGGGAAGCTTTGACAAGCCTATTTCCCATCTTAAGTTCCCGTGATTTCACCCAGCAGAAAAAAGAGAAAAAAAGAAAAGAAAATATAAAAGGGACGCAAAAGTGTGTGAAAGCGCTTTATACTTACCCGTCCTTGTGGCGTCCGGGGGTCTGCTAGGTGACGGACCAGCCGAAATTCGCTCCTCAGAGTGGATGGAAATGCGAGGGTCACAAATTACCCTGGGCCCAAAGCCGGTGCTAAAACGCAGCAGATTCTTCGGTCCAGGAGTCGGCACTCGAACCAGCTGTATCAGCCCTTAAAAAGGGGCGCAGCTTCTCCCTTGGACAGCAGGGTCCAGAGTCCAGAGGGTAGTTCGGGCGCCAATTGAAGGCCAGCTGGTGCTGGGGTTCGCAGAGGGCTCTGAGGCACCCCGAGAGTATCTCGTTAAAGACACCCTGGGGGGTCAGTGCAGCCCTGTCAGCTGGAGAGAAGGCCTCGGCAGAGAGCAGGTAGTGATTTTAGCTCAGTGATTTAGCTCAGTGATTCCAGCCCTGCTCCTGCGAGGTTTCTTCTCTGTTGACTGGCCCGGGAGAGAGAGAGGGAGACTTCGTCTGGCAAATTCCGCAGAAGGTAGTTTATTATGAGGGTCCAGCAAAGGGAGCCAGGACAACAGCACTCCCTGACAGACCAGGGAAACCCAGGGGTTTTATGGGACACAAAAAGGGGAGGGAAAGGGTACAAAGCCAATTGTTTAAGACAGATCTGCATAAAATCTCGAAGGGGCTTCTGGGTCTATCCAAAAGGTCGCCGTGACCAAAAGCTTTCCCTTATCTTAAGGGCTCTGCAGAGAGATTGTGCGATCCCTCTCAGGCTGCTCTCCAGGGCAGAGCCACAGGGGCTTTGTCCACCCCCACATAGGGGTAACCCAGGGTGGCAGAATCTCCTTCCTTCCTTTCTTTAACGGTGGCTTTGTGTTCCCTTTGTTTGGTGGATCTTGGCTAGATACTGCATTGACACTTTCTCTAGCTACGGCTACCATAATTTTGGCCTTTGTCTTTGTTTTCTCTTCCTCCCTTCTTAAATAGACCTTTAGAGCCTCTTTTAACAACTCATTTATTCCTTTTTCTTGCCAGTCTTCCATTTTTTCTAATTTTCTTCGAATGTTGGGCCACAATTTTGTAACAAATTGAGTTTTTAGTAATACTTGGCCCTCTGGGCTATCCGGGTCTATATTGGAATACAATTGAAAGTTTTTTTTCAATCTGTTTAGCCATATAGTTGGGGTCTCATCCTTCCAATGCATTCCATCGAAGGCTAACTTTGTGTTGCTACTGTGGGAAACTGACTTCTTAATCCTTCAGACTATCAAATTCCTGTAATCATCCATGTTCCTCCTATCCTCCTCCCTGTTTGGGTTCCACCTTGGATCTACTATCGGCAGTTTCTGATCACCAGGGGGGCCCATCCGATTTTCCCTTTCCCATATTTGCATACCTGTGGTCCAAATCATTCTTACTTCTTCAGGGCTGAATAGAATTTTAAAGATGGAGTTTAGTTCTCCCCAAGTGTAAGTGTTGGGGCCTAAAAATTGGTCTACTTGATTGGACACTCCTACTGGGTCCTCCACTAAGCTCTCTAATTCCTTCTTGAAATTTCTAACCTCGGAGGCTGTCAAGGGTGCATTCACAAATCCTATCCCTCCGACCACTCCGCCCATTGGGACCTCTCTTAAGGGGAAAAGTTTGGTTTTTGATCGGGTATTACAATACGGTCCTCCCTAGGTCTCAGTTACTTGGGGTGCAGTCATAGGCATAGGGTGTTGATTGCCCCCAGGGGAAGGTCCTGAACTGGATGTTAGCAAACTCAGTTCCCAGTTGGGAGGTGGTGCAGGGACCATGGTTGGTGAGGGAGATCTGACTGATGTTAGGGGAAACTGAAGGTGCTGCTGCATGATGGAAGGGGTTAGTGCTAAGTTGGGGCGGTGAAATAGGAGTACTCATTGGGGGTGAAATTGTTAGGGGACTGACCGGAGGGGGAATAGGGGTTACGGGTTGGGAAGGTTGAGAGGGATTTACACGTGGGGCTTGAGGTACCTCTGGATGGACAGGGGGAGGGGGTAAATAGTTGAGAGGATCCCAGGTAGGGCTATCCTCTTCTTTTTCTTTCTTCTTGCTTTTCTTTTCCTGCCCTTGTAATCTACAGATCTTTACTTTCTCATTCTTAGTACTTTGCTCTTGCCAGCAGGCCGCATACTGTATCTGTTCTGATTCTATGTCCCCTCGGGCCCTTAGGTGTTGGTTCAACTGGGAACACATCCACGGGTCTGTGGTCCCACACCATGGCCATTCCCCAGGTAGGCTTAAGGTGGGCCAAACCTCTACACAGTAATATATCATTTTTATTTTACTTAAGGCCTTAGTGCTTTCCTCCTTGTCTCACTGCTCTAACATCTTTCCAAGTGGGCTACCTGGTGGGATGTTTGTTACCTTAGCTCTCTCCTGCTCTTTACCAATCTTCGGTTTGCTCACACAAGAACCCATTCTCACTAGGTCTAAATTAAAATCTCCTTACGGTGCCCTTACCCAAACGGAAACTTTAATATAGGGCAACACAAGAAAAAAAAATTTCGACCTTCCTTCTAACCAAAGCTTCCTTAATGTGCCCCTACACAAAAGTAAATTTAAAGACGGGCGACTCAAATTTTAATCCTCACTCACTCCATGAACACCCGTCAGTGGCCCCAGTGACCTGTCCTCAGGGTTTGGGCGCCACCCCTGCCAGTGCTCGGAGTGCCCTGACTGTAGCCTGACGACCCGCCCTTAGGGCCTCAGCCACTACCTCAGCCAGCACCCTTTCCTCTCCTGTACATCAATCAAGTCCCTGTAAGCAGCCGGTCAACCTGGGCCCAGGGTTCCAGTTACCACCCACAGCCAGGACTCAGACATACAGTGTACTACTCACTCGCTCTCCCTATTGATAAGTCCCTCGCACTTTGGGACTTCCCTAACTCTCACTCCCCTACACCCAGACAGCATGCTTCTGGGCACCCCCGACCAGTGCTACTCCGTACCCGGAAAGCGTACCCTCCCTTGGGCACCCCCGACCAGTACGAACTCTCTTTGTACCCAGAAAGCGTACCCAAAATACCCCTGGCCAATGTAGGCTCTTCGCACCCGGAAAGTGTACCCCCCACCTCTGGGTATCCCCGACCAGTGCGCCCTCTCTTGTACCCCGGCAGCTACTCTCAGGTGTTAGTCAGTGTATGCTGAACTGTAGCCCCAGCCGGTACCCCTTTCACTCCCCACACCCCTACAGTTACCTCTAGCTGTACTCTGGGCTGTAACCTCGGTGTGGTGTGTGCCTCACACTACTCCGAATCTCTCACACGCTCAAGGTGACCTGGGCTATCTCCCCCTACAGATCCTATGGGGGGACCTATACCCTCACGTGCTCTATGACGTGCCACTCACACACTAAACTGCCTCCGCACGTCCAGAGGGGGGCCCCCTATGTCCCTGGAGACACCTCTCTCACACTGTTCTCCTTTTGCTTCCCTCCGTTCCTGGCCAGTTCCCTTGAGGGAGACTGGAACCACAATACTGGGAGGTCCACACTCGCTTCGGGGATCCAAGCTACTGGTCCCCATCTCACTCACACTCCATTCGCATGCCTCCACTCCTGCCACCGGTTACTCACCGATGCTCCTAGGCGGTGTTCTGCGGCATCCTCTTGGTCTGGGATGGCCAGCTGTCCAGGAGGCCCGAGGTTGGGTGACGTCTTCCCTTCTGTGGTCCTCTTCTGGCGTGGCTTTTACATCCCGGATAAGTCCCCAGATTGTTGTGAATAAACAGGGCAGGAGATGATTATTAACTCCTTAAATGCCTTTATTAAAAGGGGAAAGCTCGAGGGATTGCCTACGCCGCTGCTGCTGCTGCTCCCTCAAACACTGCCGAGGAGGAGGCCCGAGTCGATTCTGCTGCTCACGCTGCAGAGCCGGGAGTTCATCCTCACGGAAGTTCCCAGGAACTCATTGGGCTCGTTTTAGTCCAGGGGTGTCTTTGTTTCTGAGTGCCTTTCAAGTTATGGTGAGGAGGTGAAAAGCCTCCACAGATAGCTGGATGTCCTGCCAGCCAGGTGGTGTCCTTTGTGGGTCTGGATTTTGCAGTGACTCGTTGTTGCTAGGGTTTTTTTGGTGTTAATTGTACTAAACATTCTGGCCTCATGGGGGTCTCTGCGATTTCCATAATAGGCATCGGTTTTGGCTTGACGAGCAGACAGGGGGTCGGCAGGGAGCAGGAAGTAGGAAGAGGGGCAGACAGGAGAGCAGGCAGGGAGCAGCAAAACCTCGGCAACAGGTAAGGGCATACAAAACTGGGACTTGGGTTACAAACTGGGTACAAACTATTCAAGATAACAATATGCATAACTATCAACAGAACATTCAATGTATGATTAGGAGTCTTTAACACTTTTAAAGTAACCATCTGCAGAACATTCAACATACAACTAGGAGTTATGGGGTTCCACCCACATCAGATATAATTAAGATTTAATTGAGAATTTTGAGCAGAGTAAGCCCCCGGCTCCTGGGGTAAAAGGAGGTCTCAGCCTTTGAGACAAAGATGATTTTAAAGAGAAAGTGATTTGAGGCCCTCGGCTCCTGGGGTAAAAGGAGGTCTCTATTTCTTTTGAGACAGAGATGATTTTAGCGATAGAAGAAGAGAATCCTTGTTTTACACTAGAAGAAGCATGCTTAAACAGTACCCCATTAAGTTATTTTGGTATAAAACCATAATACTCAGTGTTGCTTGGGGCTGAAACAGATGCCCAGTATTGTGATTAAGGATATGTTTATGCATATATATTTAAAAGAAAGCCCCAGAGACAAGGACACGGCAGGATTCTGTATCCAGGCAGTTCTTCTGAGCAGGTAGGGTGTTGCCATGGTTCGTGCCTGCCATGTTTTGGTTTTAGGAAATTCTGTTCCCAGCACAGAACTGGGAACACAAGGTCACGCTGTTTGTAAACAAAGATGTTTTTCCACACCCTTTCCCATGGGAGGGACTTCGCGTGGTGGTCTCTGTGAGTGACCAATGGTTCCAGGGGTCCCACCTCTAAGGTGGGCACATTTGTAAAAGGTATAAAAGAGGTTTGGAAAATAAACCTGCGGCTCCTCCTCCCTGAGGAGTCCACACAGCAGCCTTCTGAATCACAAGTCCGCGTCTCATTCATTGTGTCCCACAGCGACAGTAGGGGACAAGAATGACATTGCTCACCTCCTTCCTTTTTTGTGAACAATACTTTAAGGAATAAATCTCCACACTAACAGCAGGAATCCAGCTGATAGGTGTTGGTCTGAATGTGCTGCTCAGCTACAGCAGAAGCAGTATTTTAGGTAGATTCAGTTCCATTTTTCCTCCTGATAGTTGTATCATTAGGATTTTGCTTAAATTTCAGGTGTTAAATATACTATTGGTACAATAACACAAAATGATTCATGGCCTATCCTAGGGAACGTGTCATGTTAATAAAACTGGTTTTTAATAGCACTGTTGCAATTCCCCACTTGAAAGAATTTCAAGAGTCAGTTAAGACAAAACCTATTTTTCTTTATCAAAACTCCTTAAAAGTTCTGTACCTGAGCACAGAGGACAGAGTGGGCTCAGTAACTACACAGAGGATTGTTGCCACTCTGCTGCCATTCTCTCACTCCTTATCAGGGAAGAGAACAAAAATATTGCTTGAAGTTCCTTTCCTATATCTCCCACCACCCCAGTAACCAAACTAACCTGTTTGGCTGGAAATATCACTGACTTCAAGCTACCAGAATACAGGAGCTGTGTGCCCCAAAACATTAATTAGAATATTCAAAAAAGGTTTTATTTCCTTTGTGACTTTTTGTGTGACCAAAAAATCCTTTATCAGACCTCATCCACCTCTCTTGGTGGTGTCTTTCACCTGTAAATCAGTCATAGATTGGAGTGAAGGTGATGGCAACTTCCATTTTTTGCACTGCCCTAGTGTCCATTTCTTTAGCCACAGTTGTGCCCCCAGGAAGGCAGATGCAGCCTCCTAGGGTCAGGTAGACCTGCTGAAAAAAGAATAGTTAATAAAAGGGAAAAACAAAACAAAAAGCTCTAAATGCTTGGAAATGTTGCTGCTGAAAAGCTCCAAAATTATAATACTCAAACTGATTGCATGAAATTTCCAGCTGTTAAAAGGTGAACTTGATTCCTCCTTTAATCACTCTGAACACATAATACATGTCTAAAAGTAAAAGTCATTCACTCATCCAGGGCCCTACAAACGTGCTTTGACATTAAAAGGTTTACAATTAAAATCCACCAGGACTGGGAGGTACCAGCAGGGTCTGTAGGGATGGAGCAGGTCTCTTCCTGGGGCAATGAACAATTTTTATTTGGTGTTGGGGCTGAGAGAGAGGGGCTGGGTGGGATCAGGCAGGGGGATCCCATCCTGCTGCCCCTGCTCCTGGGGGTGGTGGCAGCTCTGACCAACAGTGTGGCCAAGCTCAGAGGCAGGGGCAGGGATGCTGCCAATGGTCAGAGGTGACCCAATGCCTGCCAGCCACTCCTGCAGAGCTGGAGGTGGGCCTGGGGAGCCACAGCCGTGTCCTGGTGCAGACAGGGATCACCAGGACCAGGGTCAGGCACAGCCCCAGATGTGCTGGGGATCACCAGGACCAGGGTCAGGCACAGCCCCAGATGTGGCACAGCTGGTCAGGCTGCAGCCAAACATGACAGTGCCAACTGAAAAGCAGCAAGGGTGGCTCAGCCCTGGCCCAGGGCACCCACAGAGCTGTCTGGGCACGGAGACAGCCCAGAACTTTCCCACAGCTGAGTTGTCCCTGAGCCCTGGCAGCGGGAGCTCCAGAAGAGCAGAGCTCTCAAGACCATTACACTTTGATGCATTAATGTTTAGGAGAAATATGGCTGTTCCTCTGCTTAAAATTATTTCTTTACCAGCAGAGCAGAGACACTATTTTTCTTTACATTTCTGTCAAAGAACAATTGGCATGTTGGGTTGCATTATGTCACATCATTTGGTGAAACACGAGCTGACATACTGCAACCGAAAGGTATTTGAACATATCATGTCAGAAACTGGAAGCAGGAATGCAGACTCTTGCTCTCTCTGTCTTGGCAGGAGTTCTTGTTTTCCACTCTTGTTTTAATTCCTCTTGATTGCCAATTAAAAAAAAAAATCACCGCAAAGACAAGTGTCCAGTTTTGCTGCCTGTGCTCAATGCCCCTTAAATCTTTCCTTCTGTTCCTTGAGAAAATGCAAAAAAGCCATGAAAGCAGAAGAAAATCTGCCCAGGTGAGAGAACTTGCTTACAAAAAGCACCTGTGAGACTTGACAACCTAAAGAAATATTAATTGTTGCAGTGTGTCTTTCAGGTTTTCAAGGTGAGCTCCCTTTGGGGGTTTTTCCCCTCCCCCAGGGTAGGGTTTCTCGAGCCAATCCTAAGGGGTTGATTTTAATACACAGGGTCTCCCAGCCACCCTGGAATTCTGCAGGGGCTAGCTGTCGAAGGAATTGGCCAGAGCAGAAAGGGCCTGTTGCGTCTCAGCCCCAGGGCGCTGGGTGCTGCGACTGTACATGTTCGGTTTTTGACCCAGCTCGATATTCAGGCTGGGCCCCCGGAAAGTTCGTTGGTGGGGTTTTTAGTTTGCAGGCAGTCTAGCTCACGCTGACATGGCGGTGGTAAAAGAGGGGACTTTGAGAGGCTTTGAAAAAGAGGCTTTATTTGGTGGGGGAGTCAGGAGTTCCTCCAGCCTCAGGTCAGTGCCTCTTCAAAGACCCCGGACCTGGGCTGCAGGGCGTTTTATACAAACAATCTCATGGGTGGGTATAATGTGTTTGAACCAATAAAACAATTAAAACGATACATGCTAGCTAGATTACATAAACACTAACAAATCCCGAATAAGTTGGGGAGTGGTCTCTCAGGGCTTTGCCAACCACGGGCCGAAGCTCTTGGACCTTGAAGATAAAAGTTTTATGATAGACAAAGGGAGAAGATCATACATGAAACAGGGATGTAACAGAAAGGGAACCAATAGGGAAGAGACTTTGTACAGAGACCCTGGTTGTCTTAGCAACTTTATCATTTACCTTGAAACAAAGGGGCCTTTTTAGGGTATCTACTATACTAAAACTTACAATATAAAAAAACTATACTACATTCAAAACTAAAACTTACAAAACATTTTTTTACACAGCTACATTTCCGCCTTTTTTTTTTTATTTTGTTACTGTTCTGGAGTGTAAATTTCTGCGTTGTCTTCACTGCTTGAGGTATTATCTGGTGGAAATTCGATGGCTGGCACTACTGAGTGCACAGAGGGGGTGGAAGTGGGAAAAATTGCATGCATAATTAAATTTTTTACCAAACTAAAAGCAATGGCTACAACTAAAACAATGAACAAAACTAACAGTCTTGTTTTGATCTACGAGCTGGCAATGCTAGAAAGTCCAACACCTGAAAAGATGTTGTCAAACTAGTCTTTTGTTTCTTTTTTGATGGAGTTGACTATTTCTCGCAGCTGGTGAACAGATTTTTTGACATCTTTTGCTTTGTCGTCTGAAAAGAGGTCACTTATAGCTTGTGTTGTCAAATTTGCTTGCTTGGCCACTCAACATTCGAGACGGCTTAATTTTCTCATAGATTTTGCAATTGAAACCCATGGTAAAAAAACTGTCAAGGCTGTAGTTTTTGCTCTGGACCAATGAATAATTTCTGAATTACAGTCAGGGTCGAGACTTGTTAGGTCTCTTTTCTGAATTTGAAGAGAGGAATTTCTTTTGTGCCAATTGAAAATTTGAGTCATGTTTGGGGTGAACAGGCTTAACTTGCCTAATGTGCATGGGCCTCCAATCAGACGAGCAGGAATGCCTGTGAATGCTCTGTCACCACAAATGAAAAAAAAACCTTTAGGAAGGGAACGGGGAAAGGTGTTGTCAGTAAAGGAAACTTTAACATGCACAATTCTTGTGCACCAATTTGCTGCCATATATGAACTTTTGACTTGCAGCAAATTGTAAAATGACTTCTCTTGTTCTTTGGAAGGAGTATACAGAAATTGAACACAAAAAGGAGCTTTAGAGGACTCAAGGAGTTCCAATTCTTGGGGCTCTTGGTGAACACGCGAAAGAGTTTGTGACCACTCCTCCCAAAAAGCAAGGGGATTCAGGACAAAGGTTGACGGGGGTTCACCTATTTCTTCAAAATGATGAACTGTGCTGGGTTTTCGATTAAATTTCTGTTGCAATTGGAGAAGTGAGTACGGATACTCTTCTTCTTTCACAGGGATTCCCACCAGGCAGGAGGATATGGGATCTTGGGCTGTTGCTGAGGCTAGGCAAATGTGATCTTGGCCTAGACTCCGTGCGAGGGTTTTCCACACATTGGTTTTTGGCTGTGGAACGATCCAGGGGATGGTTATTGATGGCAAACTGAGCAGCACTGCAAGGGTAAACACTGTCGTGCTGCGAGTTTTCATGTTGAACACCAGGCTTGTGGTTCTGTAACTCAAAAGAAAATTCAGTTAAACAAATACTGAACACAATCATCTGGAGGAAGCAGCTCTTCTGCTTCTTCCTTTTGCCAAAACATCTAGGAGGGAAGAGTAACTGGGCAAGGAGGCTTTGCCTCTGAATTTTTCTTGCTTTTTATCTTTTTTCTTTCTTTTCCAGGAGGCAACAGTGACTTGCTTATTTAGGAAACTCCGATTTCTCTCACTGGTTAAATGATTGGGGGCAATTGAATTTCTTAAATTGACTGTGGCTGTCTTGGGGTTTTGTAACAAACTTGGGAAGAATTCTTTTAGCATGTGGAAACAGGTTCTTTCCCAAGGGTCAAACTCTGCTTTCTTTGCTAAACATTTAAAAAGTTGCTTTAAATCAATTGGGCTTTTTACTATCTTAGTAACAGAAGAAAACAACGACTCTAGGAAGTAGGAACTGTCTCGCTTATATTCTCTTAGGGCTTTCATTAAATCTTTTATGAGTGCAAAAGGGAAAGTTCTCCAATTTGCTACAATATTTCTACTACTGCAGCTTTTGAGATAGTTAACTAGAGTTATCAGGGGCATTTTCTCATTGCTTGGCAATTGCACTGCTTTATTTGGAAGATCTGTTTCAGCTGTGTGTGAAACTGGCGAGATTGCAAGCTGCTCGTTGTTGTTGCTGTTGCCCGGGCAACCGGCTGGGGGCGGAGCTTCAGCGACGCTGTGGGGAGCGGGAAGGAGGCCGCTCGGGACAGTCTCTGACTCTGCCCCTCTTCTCTGCAATGGCGGCGAGAGCTGATACATTGACTCAGACCTGTAGCAAAAATCAGTAGAAACACTTCCCGGGGCTCGCCCTCCCGCCGTGCCTTTCGGCTGCGGCGGAGGGGCTAGCCCGGGCTGACTCTCGGCGGGCGGAAGCGGGGCCGCCCCGGCTGGGATCGGCTCCGAGCACGGAAACTGCGCAGGGTCTCCCTCCGCCGCGTGTTTGGGCTCGGCAACCCCGAGCTGCGGCGGCGCCAGCGCGGGGGCGGCCCCCGCGGCGGACGGCGGCGGCGGCGGCCGCGGGAGCGGCCCCGGGGCCGGGACTCGCTCGCGCGGCGGCCCCGCCACCGCCCCGGGAGCCGGAGACAGCAGCAAAGCCGATTGGGGAGGCTCTGGAGCTGGGGGGGGCTCCAGCGGGGGACAAAGTGGCACGGGAGTGAGGCACGGCACCGGGGAAAGCGGCGGAGGAGAGCGGGGCGGCGGCGGCGCGGCCGCGGGGCCAGGTGGCGGCGCGGGGCCGGGCGGCGGCGCCGCGGCCGGGACCGCGCGGGGCGGGGCAGGCGCGGGGACCGTGAGCGCGGCTGGGTGGACCGCCGGGGCCAGGGGAACCGCGGCGGGGGCAAGGGGCGCGGTCGGGTGGACCGCCGGAACTGGAGCCCAGGGGAAGGGCCAAATCCATTTTTGGTTTTGAATGGGCGGGGAAAGGGGCGGGGGCAAGCTTGGGGACAAAGAAAAAGACAAAAAGGGAGTGAAATAGGGCGGGGACAGCGGTGCACTCTGGAAAAAAGAAGTGGGAGGAGGGGAAAACGCAGGGGGGGGCGGGGAAGAAGAAGCATTACAAGGAAACAAAGGGGAAGAAGCTGAAAAACATTTTTGCACAGATGCACTATTTTTTTCTTGCATTTTTACAATTTCTTTCAAGGCAAACATCAGTTGCCAAGGCCAAAACATAAATTTTGAAGCTAAAACATCTCCTGACTGTGCTAGCTTCTGTAACTTTTTTAAAACATGTTCCCAAAACAAAATACAATTTACTTGGTTTGAATTAACATTTGAAAAGTGCAAAAACAGAAACTTAATAAATTTTTTCAATTCCTTTTTTGAATACTTTACTTTAGCAACTAATAAAATCCCAATTAAACTTTTAAAAACCTCTTTCTGAGTGATGGATTCAGTATTTCCCATTTTTTAGCTGTTATTGTTCCACCACTTTCTCAGATCTCCCCCTCACTTCCTCCACAGGTTTTCCTTTCCTGAGAAGGGTGCCTTTGCACAAAGAAGGACCTACAGCCGTTCTTCTTTCCTGTCTCAGGGGTTATGTAACCTTAAGATTGTGCAGCTCTTTCAAGCCTGCACTGTGGGTATTTCCCTCCCCTTCTTTGAGGAAAATATACTCACCAAACCCAGGGGACAGCAGGAGGTAGGATGCTGATACAACCACACGCCGAAGAGGACTCCTTTGGGGCAGGAGCTGTTCTCTTCGTCCACCAGGGCTTCACCCTGATGGCTCATGCATTTGAGAGTCTCTGCAGACTTCTCACAGGGTCCACTCTGGGCCGCTGTGTCAAACACACGACTCAGCGTGCTAAACTGCGGCTGCAGTGCCCCACGATTTGGGCGCCAGATGTTGCGTCTCAGCCCCAGGGCGCTGGGTGCTGCGACTGTACATGTTCGGTTTTTGACCCAGCTCGATATTCAGGCTGGGCCCCCGGAAAGTTCGTTGGTGGGGTTTTTAGTTTGCAGGCAGTCTAGCTCACGCTGACATGGCGGTGGTAAAAGAGGGGACTTTGAGAGGCTTTGAAAAAGAGGCTTTATTTGGTGGGGGAGTCAGGAGTTCCTCCAGCCTCAGGTCAGTGCCTCTTCAAAGACCCCGGACCTGGGCTGCAGGGCGTTTTATACAAACAATCTCATGGGTGGGTATAATGTGTTTGAACCAATAAAACAATTAAAACGATACATGCTAGCTAGATTACATAAACACTAACAAATCCCGAATAAGTTGGGGAGTGGTCTCTCAGGGCTTTGCCAACCACGGGCCGAAGCTCTTGGACCTTGAAGATAAAAGTTTTATGATAGACAAAGGGAGAAGATCATACATGAAACAGGGATGTAACAGAAAGGGAACCAATAGGGAAGAGACTTTGTACAGAGACCCTGGTTGTCTTAGCAACTTTATCATTTACCTTGAAACAAAGGGGCCTTTTTAGGGTATCTACTATACTAAAACTTACAATATAAAAAAACTATACTACATTCAAAACTAAAACTTACAAAACATTTTTTTACACAGCTACAAGGGCCCACCCCTCCTCACAGATGATTTGACCTTTAGGCTGCCCTTTAGCCCTCGGGTCACGCCTTGTCCCTTTCTGATTGGTAGGCTCAATGCTCTCCCCCCTTCCCCCTCTCCCAGGTTAAAACCCGGGGGCAGCCACATGGTCCCTGTTCTGCCCTGGGAAGTCACACTGTTCAGAAGTGCTGCTGTAACTGGAATAAATCTGGACAAGACTCCTAAGCAGATCCGTTTCCTATTTCCACTGATTGTCCAACCTTTCTGAGAGGGTCACTCAGGATTTACTCTGCTACATCTCGCCACTTCAACCCGGGTCCGGTGCTGTCTGGAGTCTTGGAACAAGTCCAGGCTAGCCCGAGAGGTCTCTGCTTGAGCTCGCAGTGCCAAGGGAATACCCCGGTGTGACCAATCACTGGGCTGTTCTCCCCAGCACAGCAACCACACAAGACTCCTCAATACAGCAGTGATTATTTGCTGTTATAATTAATTAAAGTAAATGGAAATTTGGAAATTAAAGAAACAAGAAAAAAAGGCCCAAGGAATCAATAGAAATCAGTGCATAAGAAACCAGAGAAACTTGGTGCCAGTCATCATCATTTTGTGGGATGATACATGTCAAAGATTGAAACTGAGAGATTTGCAGTAATTTTTTTATTTTTTAAGGAGGAATCCAGGGCAATTTATGATGTTGTCTCAGTGTGATGGGATTAGGAACCAGTCCTAGTCATCCCCTTGCTCTTGGTTAGTCTGAATTTATGTGCCCCTGACCTCTACTGATATCTTACCCAATTCATATACTCGTTTATTCATTTCACTGTGTGCTTTTTCATTTATGCTTTTCCAGAGACTGAATGAAAGAAATTAGCCCCAGGTTATGCACTCCTAAGTTGTACTGTTACACTGTTTTGCTGTAAAATTAAAGTTGCACTGTTACTTGCCTGTTTTAAACCGTTCATGTTGAATCTGTACCCTGAATTTCTGCTCGTTATGTCCAAGTTCTGTACCCTTTCTCCCTAAATCCTGGGCTTTCCCCTCTCCATCGACTAAAGCCCGCACGCCGCCGCCTAGTCGTTCCCCCCTGCCACTTCCTGCTGCCCCCTGCTGCTCCCTGCTGCTTCCTGCTGCTCCCGGCCGCCTGCCGTCGAGCGGTGGACCCCACCTAATATGGAGATGAAAGAACTCCCATGGTGCCTGGCTACGGCCGAGAGTCCAGTTGGAGCTAGAAAAACCCCTGGGACAGCGAGCCGACACAGAAACTGGACCTAAGAAGGATAAAACTGTGCGAGGCACACATCCAGCTACCTGCAGGTAGCAGGTATTTGTTTGTTACTTTCTCGCCATGACCTGAAAGGAACTGGAGAGAGGTGACGCCCCTGGACCACACGAGCCAAAGCGATTCTATGGGAACCCCTGTGAGGAAGGAATCCCGACTCTGCAGCAGCAGCAGCAGCAGCAGATTCGATTGCACCTCCTCCTCCGTGGTGTCTTCAGGGAGCAGCGGCGGCGTGCGCAGCCCCTCGAGCCCCTACCCAGAGCTGATTTCTAATAAAGGCTTTTTCAAAGGAGCTGGTCTCCTGGCCAATTTATAACACTGAAGAAAAGGAAATATAATCTCATTAGTGTTCGTTCTCCTTTCCACGACTTTGTTATTCACTCTCTTTTCTGTCACTGCTGTGTGCTTTCTTCTGTCTTCCTTCCTTGATTCTGTTCTTCCCTTTTCATCTTCTCAGCACATTGCACTTTCCCTTACTTTCAACATCCCCCTTTCTTGTTTTTCTCCAACTGCCTTACTAACTCCATTATTTTCCTGTACTATTTTACGTTTTTTTTTCTCACTAGAATATTCTTCTCTTGTCTTGCTCAGGAGTTGAATTTTGCTGGAAAGGACTTTCAAAAAGCTTCTGCTTCTTCAGTTTCCTTCTGCTGTGATAGTTACCTGAGATGAGGCTGTTTTAGCCTGCATTAATATTTACAGACTTGTTATATGAATCTGAAGATTGATTTAGCATGAGATTAATGCAGGGGAACAGATGAACCATGGAAATGGTAAGGTCTACTTTGCTAAGATTCATAAATCTAAAAGCCATGCTGAGGTGAACAGCTTTTAGAAGAGCAGCACCTAATGACTAAAAATCATTGAATGTCTAAAGTTTGAAACAAGTTTGAAACTTATCTTTCACAGGTAGCAAAAAATGTTGTTTAGTGGTTAAATACATTCTCCAAACTCTTAAAGAATTACGGCCTTTCTCTTTAAAATGTATAAAGTCTAAGGAGTTCAAGTAACAGCAGTTTTCCTAGGCAGTCAGGTGATAAATGTGCTATTTGCTAACGTCAGGTATGCATTTTCTTACAAAAGTACTGCATATTTAAGATACTCTTGGTACTCTCATCCTTTTCTTTTTCAAAAATTATGGGGTTTTTTTGCCACTGAGTTTTTTGTCTTCTAGGTACTAACCCAAATCATTTTTCAAGGTCAAACCATGCAGTACAGATTTAATTTCAGCATGGACATGTGAAATGTTAATCAACTAGTAGTTATGATTAACTCCAACAAAATATTCCTATTACAAGTGAAACACGGGATGACTTTTGCCACTCCTTGCTACAGAACCACTGTGCTTTTAGACCACCTAGAAAGGAACATTTTGGAATAAAATGTGAAATTTGGAGGTTAGACTGTTACGTCTCTTATGAACAATAAGTTCTGTAACTGAAGCATTACAGCTCTGTCTGAAGAAGAGAGGATTTAACACATTTACTGCCCTGCTGACAGGGAAAGACAGGGACAAGCTCAGTGTCTGTCACACAAACTTGGTGTTTAAGAATAAGACACCTTCTTCTGACAGCTGTGAAGCAGTGGGAGGGAAGACACCTGAGAAATGGACCTTGTAACAGTCAAGGACTTTGTTTTCTCTCTGTGTTGTGTGTTATTTTGTGCTAGAAAAAGCAAGTTGAACTCCAGGGTGAGTCTGTATGTGCACTTGAGCAGTCCATGCACAGATGTTGCCTTTTACCTGTAAATTCACTTTAAGACAAGCAGAATAAACCATTTTCCTTGAACCACTGAGCTCTCCATACTCTACCAGTGAGGCATACTTAAACCAATCAGTTTATTTTGATATTTCCTACACATTGTCTTATGTATTGTGAACACTTCTCCTCAGTTTAGGGCTAAAAGCTTGACTTGTATGACCAAGGCCCATTATAAAAAAGAAAAGTCAAAAGCAACACACAGTGTGCAATTAAACAATAAAACTGCACGAGAGTTCTGTTTTCAAGAGCATTTTTTTCCTTTCAACCCATCATGCAAAGTGATGTTTATATAGCTGCTGGGAGTGTCTCGTGTGTGTAATATCCACATCACAAAAATACACATTTTGGAAAACAAAGTGGTACCTATTCAACATGGAAATGTACAGGAGAAGTCACTGCAGAGGAAAAACAAAAAGACCGGTGGGAACCTACCCTGGATTTTGAATAAAATTGTGAAGCTGGGCACAAGGTGTGAAGAGAACTTGCAGCAGTTACATGTGGCCTGGTTCTACTCAAGCACAGAAGGAAATTCAGTGTTAATGAAGTATTTTCTAGCATCATACATTGTTCTTCTGGAAAAATGTGGTACTTAGTGGTACTTGCTTCTGGGCAAAATTATGTACTTTGGTGTTTAGATTTTGGCAAATAAACCCACCTGCATTCCAGAGCCCAGCAGCTGTGGGCTCTTTGCTGCACCACCCTGCAACACCTGGCACTTCCCCATAGCATTTCTGAGTATTGAGAGCTAACTAAGGAAGTTAGAGTTCTAAAGCTTGGCAGAAGTTTTGGGAAAAAAGCCACCAAAACCCCCTGTGAATACTGTTTGACTTTGTATCTCTTCTAGATTCATTACTCTGGTGGGTAAGTTTTGAAATAGAGCAGGAGGTGTAAATGTTGCATGTGAACACAGTGGCTTTCAAAAGTGTCCTGAACATCACTAAGGAATCAGTGCTACTAGGAGAATCTGATCATTCCATGTTTAGCTGTTTTTTCCTGCTGCAAAATCTGTGGTCTTTATCAATATTTGAAGAGTCAAACTATTCCCCCCAAATGATTAATAGAATCCCCTAACATAGGGGAAAAGGTTAAAATTTGATTTTAAGTAATCTAAGAATAAATTGTTTTCATATAGATTTTTTTTCTGAACCTATATTGAAGCATTTGAATTGTGCTCATGGAACTACATTTATAAGAAAAAAGTATTATCTTTTATTAGATCACATAGTATATCTTGAAAAATAAGCATCTCAGGCTCACAAATGCTTTCTTGGCCCCTTTGTAGGGATATGGAAAATAATCTTGCTGGGAGGAAGAGAGCTCAAGGGAGAATATAGATATCCTGTTAATCAGGACATAAAAAAGAAAGGAGAAGCTGTGATGTGACAATGACTGGTGGGAGAAAATCTGGCAAACAGCAGAGAGAAGATTGGGAGATATGACAATTTGGGAAATGTATGTATAATTTATAAATCCAGACTTATTTTATCAATTTCATGTAGCACTCTTGCTCAGTCTGTATTTAATCTGCCACTTGCTGGCTGGGGCTGTGCCATAGATCACACGCTCTGTGTGAGCAGATAAAAGAGTGATCTGGGAAGAGATAACAGGATATGATTTTTGCTCAGAAAAGCACTAATGCTAAATAGACTGGTTAAACTAAAGGAAACTGATGGTTTCAGGTTGTCTTTTAAATTAGAACATTGGGAGCTGCCTAGTGAGGGAGCAGATGAGGAAAGCTGTTCTGTGAGCTGGGGAGCTGTTGGAACTGCAGGCTGATCAGCAGGGTGCTGGGCTTTAACTCCACAGAAGAATTGTCCAAAACTCCAAGGTCTTACAGGATTGCAATGGTCCCAAAGAGAAGGTTTTGATTTTCTGGATTTTTTTGTTTGCCTTTTTGCTTTTTATTTTGAGAGCTGTAAGTCTAGGTGCTTTCCCCACTAACATGGCCTGGATAATAATATAAATTTATAGTCTCCACTTACTTTGTAAGTGCTGTAGGTTCTCACAAGATGAAACTGTAAGCTGCAGTATTCTGTGTCTGGAGTGGGAGCTTATCTCATTCTCCTGGCTCCTGCTGTTCAGACTGGTTGCTTCCTGCTCATTTTACTGATACAAAATGTTCAGGTTTGGCTTTCCATCAGTGCATGTTTACCAGCAGCACTTTGGCACAATCACCTTCCCTTCCTCTTCCCTGGATATTATGGCCTTGAAGAACTTCTAAGTGAGGGCTGAGCACAAGTTTCTGTTTGTGTTATCTTGCCCTGGAAAGGGAAAATATTTCACAGAGCACTCCAGCTCAGCCAGCAGCAGAAAAGGAAGCAGGGTATACTCTCCACATCAGCACAGGTCAGCACAGAGATGTTTGTTGTCTTCATGCCTTCTTAAAAAGGTAAATACAGTCACAAGTTTAAATTGCAGGGTTTTTTTCTTCAACAAGTCTTTAAGCATTTAGGATCACCAAGGTCCTGTTCCCGTGATCCCAAGTTGCTGTTAGAATACAAATATTTTCTAAACACAAATGCAGTACCACTGTTCTGACAATAATGTGTGCACTAAGTGCCCAACCTGGCCTGCAGTGACCATCCCCAAGAGGCAGGGTACAACCCAGATTCCATGTCTGACTTCTTGGTCAACCAGTTAATGGAAATACAGGAAATTTTTTCATCTTTTTATATTTGCTAAGACTTTATTGATAATGAAATATTCAAATTACGGATAAAGTGACTCCCTTTTCCCCTCAGAGCAGTTACAACTTCCTTGTGTGAGGAAGAGGAGGGGCAGGCTCTGATCTCTTCTCTTTGATGACCAGTGGCAAGACCTGAGGGAATGGCCTGAAGCAGAGTCAGGGGAGGTTTAGGTTGGATATTAGGAAAAGATTCTTCATCCAGAGGGTGGTCAGACACTGGAACAGGCTGCCCAGGGAAGTGGTCAGAGAACCAAGAGTTCAGGAAGCATTTGGACAACACCCTCAGACACACAATGTGACTTTTAGGCTGTTCTGTGCAGGGCCAGGAGTTGGACTTTGATGATTTCTGACTCCTTTCCAACTCAAACTATTCTGTGATTCCAGCTGTTTTGTGCTGTTTGTATTCACTCTCCACAGAGCTTGCCTCAAACAGCCATTCACAAAATCAGAATTATCTGTATGAGAACAGTTCCTTTGTTGAGGGTCCCTCCCCAGAGGCACCCAAGGTGTTTCTGTGCTACTGCACTGGAAATAAATGGCTTTATGGGACAGGACAGGTTTGTCAGGTCAAAAAGAAATGAGAAAGGTCAGTATTTGGGGAGAAAGCACCTGAAAAGGAATCTCTAAAGAACAGCCTGTATTATGTAGCCACCCCGTGCATGTATGTAGGTGACATTTGGTATATACCAGATAATTTTAAAATGCTTGGTGAGTTTGGCCTTAATTCCAGAAATAGAACCACTGTGCTGAAGAGTGAACAAAGGTTTGTAGGAAGCGTTGGATTCACTGGAGTTTTTTGAAATGCATCCTATAAATCTACAGCTGAACGTGTCTCCTCTTCCTACAGTAGGTCCAAACTCCCACCTGTGCAAACCACAAAAGATATGACAGAGGAACAATGTGTTAATTTTGAAAGAAGTCAAATTTGTCTTAAATTGTTTTCATTTGCTATATAACGCCACTGAAGGAAGCACAGAGGAAACACTTTAGAATTGCTTTTCAAAAACAAGTTCTTTTGGCAAATCAGGAGATTTTTTCAGTTATTCGCTATTTTTAGTTTCTGTTGTAATATCCACATTTCTAGTTTGTTTGGGGGTTTTGGGGTTTTTTCTGTACCAGAAGAAATAATAGTATCTTTAAGGGAAAAATTTGATTTCTGAGGCTAGTCTTGGTTCTTACAGCTAATCTTATTCAGTTTTTACTACTTTGTTTATAACAAGAAGTCTTCTCATGCAAAGCAAATATTCATGAAAATGTGTAAATATTTCCTTTGGAAATCGAAGCTTTTAAGCCAATTTCAGTGAAATTATGCTTACACTGATGTATCAGAGCAGAAATAACATACTGCATGTCTTGCTTAGACTGGGATATAAAACTGCACTTTGGGGCAGCCTTGCTAATTTAATTGTTTCACTTTTGTGCAGTGTCTCTTATTTTTTTCTTGATTTTTTTCAAATTATTCTGGAAGGCATCTTAGTGTAGATCCCATTCTAATGAATGTTCAATTTGCATGTTTTGAAAAATATATTTTTTTAAAATTTGGAATCTGAAAACTAAACAAGAGAAGTATCAAGCAAAATGCAGAAAGGATCCCTTTAGCTGCAATTCCGGAACTCCACTGGACAGGAAAGAAGCACTTTTGGGATGTTCTTTATAGGTGTACAAATACATGGTAGGAGTGCAGTCCAAAGACTCTTTCCTCATATCTCATTTAGTTCTTATCAGTGTGTTAATGAAGCACAGCTGCATTGTTTTAGTTGGTTTTAACATGGAACACTATAAACCAATATATATTTATGATACCTCTTTTCTGACATTATAATTTTCTGTATTTTCTATATCTATCTATAATAAAAATAGGTAGATGATTATTATTGTGTCCTACCAGTAGTTGTGTAAACTTAAGAGAGACTGTCTTGGTTTGGAAAGACAGGTATCTGCCAGGGAAAACAGGGGTTTCCCTTAAAATGGAGAATGTAAACCCCTCACCCCCGCCAAATTATAATTTTGCAATTAAGGGCTTTCAGGCAAAGATTTGGGAATAGGAATAACAGTTCTTTACTAGGAATACTAACAATACAAATGTAGTAGAAAAAACAAAACCACCCAACCAAACCAACAAGCAAACAACAATTTTGGAAAACCCTGATAGAGTCAGAGCTACAACCTGACACCCTGTTGGTCAGGGTGTTGGAAGCAGTCCAAAAGTGAGTCCTCCTGGAGTGGCAGATGTGGTTCTGGTGGAGTAGAGATGATCCTGTAGAACAAGGGTCCAGTAGTGGTGAGAAGGGGTACAGTCTTCCTCGAGGAATCGGGCAAAGCTAGATGCCTTCGTGCTCCTGTGTCTCAGTTTTATCCAGGCAGGAATGGTTGGCTCCCCCCACTGGGTGGAGCATCTCACAATAGGATGATGTAATGTGGATAGTCTATTTTGTGTGCTTTTAGGGGTGTCGTAATGGTCCATTAGCAGAAAATATTCCCCGGGCTGTGAAAGAGATAAGAAACAATGCCCTACCTGGTTTTAACAGTTGGCCCATTATAAAAAGGCACCCGCCCCCCTCCTCCCAGAGTAAAGGAGAACAATTCTCCAACTGCTTTCATCAGATGAAATAGAAAACACATTTTTGGTTCCATAACTCAATACAGAGACAATTTAAGACAGACATCCAAATTAAAAACAATTTTGTGCTTTTGACTTAGAAATCTAGCTTTGATTTAATTAAAAAAAATCAAACAAAAAACTTTATGTGAATGCAGGGAATCTTGGCTGCCTGGAGCCATGTCCATCGCCATCTTATATTGTTCCTGTTAATTGCTTGGCCCATCTCGCTGGGGCAGAGCTGCCAAGCCATTAGAGCTCCATACTTTTCATAATGACGTGAGTGGCATCATTTGCAGCTGGGAGAGCCATCCCAGGGAGGTCCTCAAATCCCTCTGGACCACTGGGTTCACCTGGTGGCTTTGCTGTGCCAAATGTGGAAGACAGGCATGGAAAACAGGATTTCTCCCAGCCAGAAGCGGCCAGCTCCACTGCAGCTGGAAACTGAGGCCTCTTGTGCTCCATCTAAGAGGAAAACACTGCCTGATTGTGGCTTGAGAGGGAAAGATAAACCCCCTCCAAGACAGAGGTTGGGACCTCACTCTGAGAAACTGGCTGATACTGACACAGAGTGGAGGAGAACAAATGTTGTTGAGTCCAGGTGGTGCCATGAACAGCTGGAATTCTTGAGCATGTGTGGAAGGTCTGTCGCCTCCTCCTGTGCTAGGATTTGGCTTTGCCTTTCCTTTGTTGTGGCCAAGATTTTCTGAGCAAAGCATCTTTTTCCTGATCAAATGTCTTGGTTTGGAAAGACAGGTATCTGCCAGGGAAAGCTGGAGTTTCCCTTGGATTGGAGAATGTAAACCCCTCAGCCCCGCCAAATTATAATTTTGCAAATAAGGGCTTTCAGGCAAAGATTTGGGAATAGGAATAGCAGTTCTTTACTAGGAATATTAACAATACAAATGTAGTAGTAAAACAAACAAACAAGCAAACAAACAACAATCCTAGAAACCCTGACAGAGTCAGAGATACAACCTGACACCCTGTTGGTCAGGGTATTGGAAGCAGTCCAAAAGTGAGTCCTCCTGGAGTGGCAGATGTGGTTCTGTTGGAGCAGAGATGATCCTGAGAGAAAAGGGTCCAGTGGTGGTGAGAAGGGTCCAGTCTTCCTCCAGGAATCCAGTGGAACCAGATACCTGTGTTCCTGTGTCTCAGTTTTTATATAGGTAGGAATGGTTGGCTCCCCCCCCCCCCCCCCCCCCCACTGGGTGGTGCATCTCACAATGGGATGATGGAATATGTCATGTCCTTGGTGAGCCTTAATGGCCCATTAGCAGAAGACATCCCCCGGAGGGAGGACAGGTGGTGAAAGAGATAAGAAACACTGCCCCACCTGGTTTTAACAGCCGGCCCATTATCAGAAGGCATCCTTCTCCCTCCCCCCCAGAGCCACAAGAGATAAAGAAAAATATCTCCCAAACTGCTTTCAACAGATGAAATAGAATACACATTTTTGGTTCCATAACCCAAGACACCAAAGTATCTTTTTCCTGAGCAAAATTGGAACACACTTCTGCTGCAGTGCTCAACATCAGGTCACCATTAGATCCTGACAGCAGCCCAAGATGATGTGTACTTCGAAACCACATGATTTAGTTTTTAATAGATGCCTGACAGGTGCTGTAGGAAAATGCTGCTTTAGCTAACAAAAATTGCATTTGAAGGTGTCTCTGGCCTAAGGGATACGTAAGCCTGTGCAGGGACATATTTCAGTTCAGTATGGAGCAGAGCATTGCCTAGGAGATTTTATGTCCTATTCTATTAGGTATTTGTCCATTTATATTAACTTCAGAAATTTTAGAAACGGGAGAACGTCCTGTGTATTTCTTGCTGCAATATGTGAATCCTGGAGTGAATATGTAACACAAGTTTTTTTTTTTTTTTTGTGTCTATCCTATCTGCTGATCTCCTTGTGTCTGATACCATCTCCTACCAGTGCCTGTCTTGCAAATATTTCCTCTTCTAAGCAGAACACCTTCTTCCTGCTCTTTCTGCAGGTGGTCTTAATGCAGCTGAGTCTCTGCTGGAGCTTTGAGCCAGTTCTGAGGCAGTGGTGTCCTCTTGGATGAAGAAGCAGCATCATCCAGGAAATACCAACAGGGATCAAGACTAGCTTGTCAACCAGAGAAATACCATCTAGAGGTAAAGGGAAGTTTCTAGCTGGTCCTTGTCTTGGGTTATGGAACCAAAAATGTGTATTCTATTTCATCTGTTGAAAGCAGTTGGGGAGATGTTTTTTTTTCTTTATCTCTTGTGACTCTGGGAAGAGGGGGGGAAGATGCCTTCTGATAATGGGCCAGCTGTTAAAACCAGGTGGGGCAGTGTTTCTTATCTCTTTCACCACCCGTCCTCCCTCCAGGAAAATATTTTCTGCTAATGAGCCATTAACACATCCCCCAAGCAGTCATCCCAAAGCAGACATCCCCAAAGCATACATCCCATTGTGAGATGCTCCACCCAGTGGGGGGAGCCAACCATTCCTACCTGAATAAAAACTGAGACGTAAGAACACAAGTGTCTGGCTTCACCCGATTCCCGGAAGAAGACTGGACCCATCTCACCATCACTGGACCCCTTTTCTACAAGATCATCTCTACTCCAACAGACCCACATCTGCCACTCCCGGAAGACTTACTTCTAGACTGCTTCCAACACCCTGACCAACAGGGTGTCAGGTTGTAGCTCTGACTCTGTCAGGGTTTTCCAAAATTGTTGTTTGTTTGCTGGTTTGGTTGGGTGGTTTTGTTTTTTCTACTACATTTGTAGTGTTAGTATTCCTAGTAAAGAACTGTTATTCCTATTCCCAAATCTTTGCCTGAAAGCCCTTGATTGCAAAATTATAATTCAGCGGGGGTGAGAGGGGTTTACATTCTCCATTCTAAGGGAAACCCCAGTTTTCTGTTGAGCGCGCGGGATCCTGCTCTCTGTCCTGTACTGAAAGAAATTAGCCCCAGGTTATGCACTCCCGAGTTGTACTGTTACACTGTTTTGCTGTAAAATTAAAGTTGCACTGTTACTTGCCTGTTTTAAACTGTGCATGTTGAATCTGTACCCTGAATTTCTGTTCGTTATGTACAAGTTCTGTACCCTTTCTCCATAAATCCTGGGCTTTCCCCTCTCCCGACGAAAAGCCCGCATGCCGCCGCCTTGTCGCTTCCCCCTGCCACTTCCTGCTGCCCCCTGCTGTTTCCTGCTGCTCCCTGCCTGCCTGCTGTCGAGCTGTGGGCTCCGCCCAATATGGAGATCAGGGAACTCCCAAGGTGCCTGGCCGCGACCGAGAGTCCAGTTGGAGCTAGAAAAGCCCCTGGGACAGCGAGCCGACACAGAAACTGGACCTAAGAAGGACAAAACTGTGCAAGGCACACGTCCAGCTACCTGCAGGCGGCAGGCATTCTTTTGTTACTTTGTCGCCATGGCCTGAAAGGAACTGGAGAGAGGTGACCCCCCTGGACCACACGAGCCAACGTGATTCTATTGGAACCCCCGTGAGGAAGGAATCCCGACTCTGCAGCAGCACCAGCGGCAGCAGATTAGACTGCACCTCCTCCTCCGTGGTGTCTACTGGGAGCAGCGGCGGCGTGCGCAGCCCCTCGGGCCCCCTACCCAGAGCTGATTTCTAATAAAGGCTTTTTCAAAGGAGCTGGTCTCCTGGCCAATTTATAACATGTACCATCTGCAAGAACAAACGCATTAGAGGGAGCCTTCTTTGACTCTTGCTTCATACCTAGACTTCGAGGAAAGCAGGGCCAGGAGAGCAGAAAACAGCTCAGCTCTCCACCGTTACTTGGACTGCTTGTAGTCCAGGAACGGCCCCTCCTGACCAGCGTGGCCGGGGTGAAAGCTAGCCGGAGCCCCCACGGCCCCCTGACGTCAGTTGGTGCCCAACTTTTGGGGCTCGGAGACCCCAAACGGAAGGATTGTGCCTTCACTGCTGCGAGGAGAGCCGCCGTCACCGCGCGCGCCGCCCCGCCCCGCCGGGAAAGACCGCGTGCAGCCTGGGGCGGCTCCATCGCGTGTCGAGCGTGTGCCGCGCCGCCGCCGCCCGGCCCGCGCAGCCGCAGCAGTCACCGCAGCCGCCGCCGCCGAGTGCTCGGCCCGCGGAGCCATCGGGGCGGCCCGTGCGGCGCCGTGGCCGCCGAAACAGCCGCCGCAGCTCGGGAGCTGACCGCCGCCTGCGCGACCCCCGCACAACCCGGCTGCAGAGCACTGCCGCCCTGGAACAGCCTGCCGCGTGCATGCGCGGCGCCGTAGGCCCACGTGCTGCTTGCCACCAGCGGCGTTAAAGATTTTACAGTCTGTGGTGCATCAATACCTCTGCTCTGTCTGGCAGGGGAGAGAGAGACAACCTTTCCGAGCCCAGAAAGGTCTTTCGCAGGATCGAAGACACTCCTTGTAGCTCTTTTATTTCCAGAACTGTCAGTTTGGTGACTGCCTGACCGTGCGGTAGGCAGAGGGGTGCGGTGGTACCCCAAGGGAGGGGGAGCACGTTGTGCCACGTGGCAGACGGGCCACGTGCCGCCAGGCGAGCTGTTGAGACAGCTATGTACCCTCGGACAGTTTCCTGGGTTTCTTTTGCCTTTTTTCTCTTTTCTACTGCAATGAAGCGCAGGTTAGTTATTGTGCAGGCAAATATGGGTGTCCGCCTGAGTTCACAACACAAAGAAGCATATTTCCAACTGGAAGAAATCGTGGTGGGAGGAAAAATGGGGTTTTCAAAGGGTATGTTAAATAGATTTCTCCGATGGTTGTTTCTCAATTTTCCACAGATGGATTTGAAAGATATTAGAACTGGGGAATTTTGGGTTGCAGTAGGGGCTGTTTTGACTGAGCTGACCACAACTAAGGGAGATTCTTCTGTAGATAAATTCTATTCCTTGTTAGTGAAAATTCGATCTGTGAAATGTTATAAATGGGCCAGGAGACCAGCTCCTTTGAAAAGGCCTTTATTAGAAATCAGCTCTGGGTAGGGGGCTCGAGGGGCTGCGCACGCCGCCGCTGCTCCCAGTGGACACCACGGAGGAGGAGGTGCAGTTGAATCTGCTGCTGATGCCGCAGAGTCGGGATTCCGTCCTCATGGGAGTTACCAAAGAATCACCTTGGCTCATGTGGTCCAGGGGGGTCACCTCTCTCCAGTTCCTTTCAGGTCATGGCGAGAAGGTAACAAAATACCTGCTACCTGCAGGTAGCTGGACGTGTGCCTCGCACAGCATTGTCCTTCTTAGGTCCAGTTTTTGTGTCGGCTCGTTGTTTTTAGGGTTTTTTTTCTAGCGTCGACTGGACTTCCGGCCGTAGTCAGGCACTCTGGGAGTCTTCCGATTTCCATAAGGGGCAGTGTCCGCAGTTCGACGGGCAAGCAGGGGTGGCAGCAGGAAGCAGCGGCGGGCTCACCCAACGGGGAGAGGGGAGCCCAAAACCCAGGGAGAAAGAGTACAAAACTCGGGAAATAACAAGCAGAAATTCAGGGGTACAGATTCAACATGAACAGTTTAAAACAGGTAAGTAACAGTGCAACTTTAATTTTACAGCAAAACAGTATAACAGTACAACTTGGGAGTGCATAACTTGGGGCTCTCTATTTCTTTCATGAAAAACGACGTTTCACCTTTTTATATTAATTTATAAGTTTAATAAAAATAAAATAAAATAAAAATAGACAATTAGGAGACAGAAGAAGATAGCTCTCAGCTGAGGGTGTAAACCAACACACTGCCTATTCCAGATTTTTTGGTATTTAAGAATCTCTGTGTTACATATTTAAATAAGCTAATGCGTGATTCAAATATTAATTTTGGTTTCAAGATCCCCCCTAAGTATACTATTTATCTGTGGGACTCCATGTAGTTTGGATAGATGTCGTAAATCTGTCTTCCGAAGATTCAAACCCTCAAAGGCTCAATTGTTCTTTATTAGAAGTCTTCAGTTCAGGAATGCCAGAAGACCCTTCTGGCTTCTGTCTAGTTAAGAAGTTACCAAAAAAAAAAAAAAACAACAAAAAAAACCAAAACCAGAACCACAACCCCCATCTTTACTTTGTTAAAATTAGGAAATATACCTTCATTACATTTTTAAATTCCACCAATAAAAGGAAATACAGTACAACCTTCTTACATTATATGTATAACATTCATCTGAATATTTGCGAAAAGCCAACTCCAAAATATGCATTTATAACAAATTCCTCCTCTTCCTTTTTATCAATTATTTGGCTTGAGCAATACTTTATTAACTTTGTTTCTTTGGTACTGTTTTAGATGCAGTTATTTTAAGATTTATAGACATTCTTAACATTTGCTCATTTTGGATTATAACAACAATTAGCCGAATAAAATAAAGAATTCGTTTGGATAACACTTGGGTTATGACTTTGCCAATATTTTGAAAGACAAAAGAGTGAGTGATAGAATAGAGGTCTAGGTCTTAACTTATATCCCCACCTAACCAAGCCTCATAGGATTGCAGCCTATAAGCTGGTGTTATGATTCTTCTCGGTGGCAAATACAGAGGTTTTTGGTCTTGCCCTCTTATTTTCTCATCACTTTCTTTTGTTAATTTTTAGGCAAATCATAACTGTAGTTTTTTACTGTTTTTCAAATATTTTACCCAATAGACAACAGTTATTCTTATCCACAAGAATGCTTGATCTTTTAAAGTTTTAAAGATCAGTTGTAAAGCTTAAAATTAAAACAGCTGCATCTTCAACTTGATCAATGTACTGACTTTTTGCATGATCATGGAAATTAGGGTGTCATTTCCTTTTTAGGAAATTTCTTTTAATACCATTTACACCTTTTAATGTTACAGCATCTTTTTACTCTTTTTGAATTACAATCTGGATTCAGGGTTAGGTTTACAAGAAATTTAAAAAGAAATTTACTTAGTTACAGAGATAGCTTAACTACAAAGTATAAAAAGAAAAACTATTTTACCCTTTTACTTCTTATTTCTGGGACAGAAAAAACAATGAACTCTTGTTCTTGAAGATCTTCTCTTACTACCTTAAAAAAAAAAAAAAAAACTTAGGAAAGTACATTATTTTTATTTAAGGCAACTTATTTTACTCAACTTGTCATATATTGACCTGAAAGATTAGAAACTTTTCAGAGACTTGATGAAAATTCTCTTTTGATTTTTTTTGTATATAAAAAACTTAACAAAACAAAACTAATACTCTTAAAAATCCCTTTCACTAAACACATAAAAGAGCCTACAAAAATCAGTATTAATATAAAGTCATGCAATTAATACTTTAAAATCTTATGGATCTACTTACTTGGCTACTTACTTGAAGAAAAAAAAACCCCAAATCTTTATATCTACTTTTAAAACTCTTAAAACCCTGTTCTTTTATTATTTGAGAATTTTACTTCTACTATAAACCTGACAGAACTGGATTTCTGTCAGCATTTGATTGTACTTCTCTTGTAAGTATGATATGATCAGTATAACCAAAGGAAACATAAAAGAAAAAAAGAGGTTAATGCACATTGTTTGTTTTGTAGGGTACAATAAATTAGCTAACATACCAGCCAACTTATGGGTGTCAACCTAGAAAAAAACCTTTAACACAAGTGAAAAAAACCTCGAGAATATAACTTTAGCTTTTTACATTTGTAAAACAGAGTCATTTGGAAGTCCATTCTCTTTTTGGCTGTAAAAAAAAAAAAAAAAAAAAAAAAAAAGTAGGAAGATATGCAGAGAAGTAAAACAGAGAAAGTTTTTTGTCCAGAATTTTTTTAATTATTTGAGTCTTTTCAGTTCATTATTGCACAGTTCTGGTTTGAAATTTAACTTGGTATCACCTGATTCAGGTCTTCTTGAGCTTGCTGATGCTGAGTCAGATTTGCAGCTTCAGTTGGCAGTCATAATGGCAGATGGCAGTTGGCAGTTGTCTGTGATACCTGGAAAAAGCATCCTTCTTGTTGTGGTTAAAGAACTGTTCTTTCCATTTTTTTTTGCAATTGTGATATCATATTTCTTTAACACTAGTTCCTCTTTACTTCATAAACAGCAGCTTCACAATTTAGACATTGTCTTATAGGGTGTCACTTTTAACTTGGACTCAAAGCCAAAGAAACACATCTTACTTATGGCTTTTTGGGTATAAATTTTGCAAAAAATCTACATTCCCTTTTCTTCTCCTTTTATTACACCTTTTAAACATTCAACTCCTTTTTATCAAACACCAAAATCACTACAACTCTCTTGACTTCAATTTTGCTTTTCTAAACTATCAAGCTACTTCTCTTCCATTTTTCCTTCTTCAAATAATTTTCTCTTAGCATCTCATAGTCATTTCTAATGCCTTCAAAAACCTCTAAAACTTCCTAAGACTTCTAAAATTCAACACCAACCTCCAAAAAAAGCCCTAAAGAACCTCTGAAAATTTTCAGAAATAAACCCTCCTTAATTTGCAAAATTGCATTAATCCTTCTCAAACAATCTCCCCTTCTCAAAAACTTTTCTAAAACTGCACACCATCTCTAAAGGTATGCACATAAAAAGACCACACTTCAACACCACTTTCTTTGAAAACTTTCCCACAAACCATCAACACATTCCTTTCCCTTCTTCCAAGAGGATCCTACTCTCACAAACTCTCTACAACTCTCATCAACATTCTTAAATCCTTCCTCAATCTCATTAAACACTAAAATCATATGATTTTAAACCACCAAGCCATCACTTCTTTATTTCTCAAACATATTTCCTTATGGCATCTTAAAAAAACCTTAAAAAGTATGCATATATTTTATATGTACTTTATATTCTTTCTCTATTAACAAAACAAATTCCAACATTCTCCCCTCTGCAAAACTTTCAAACAAACCACTAACATACACTCCTTCTAAGAAAACCTCCACTACCTTTATGACACAACCCCCATTTTCCAGCAATACCTCCAAATCTCTTTTTTTCTTCTTCAACACACCACAACCTAAATTTAGAATTAATAAAATGTTAATTTTTTTAATATTTTGGTTTTCTTGCTAATTATTACTTTTTTTATGATAAAAACTTCAAACTTGACACTTTTTATTATAATTATTTTTAAAATATTTCTACTTATTTCACATTCTTGTGATTTCTTTGTGATACCAGATTTTTTGTTTGTTTGTTTAAAAATTAGTAAGAAATTAAAATATTTCTTCTTTAGGACTTACTTTTAAAGTTATCACAGGCACTAAATGGTATTTAATTTTTTTAAAAAATAATAAAGCCTTTGACATCCCTGTTCTTCTTCTTGGTTTATCTCTCAAAAAGATTTTTAAATACTTTCTTTTGTTTTTCGGTAAGGATGCGTCTAGTGCCCCTCTGATTTGCATACAAAGCAGACACTTTTAGGATGCTCTTGGGATTTTGTTTGTACTATAGCTTTGTTTTTCAAAATTTTAGCTGTCATTTTCTCTTTTTGTGGTATGACTCCTATTCCTAGTTTTGCTTGTGCATCTTTTCCTAATAGGTCACAGCCTATCTCAGGGATCAACAAGACATCTCCCATCCAAATTCTAGTTTCATTTTCAATTATTACATTTTTAATGACAGGAATTGTAAAACTTTTTCCTTTTGCCCCGATACCTTTACAGTGTCTTTACCTACACTATAACCTGTGGGAATATTTAAGAAGCATGTTTTATCAGCATCTATATCTAAGACAAATTGTAGTTCCTCTTTCTGGGGACCTATTTTTAAAGTTATTTTAGATTTTAAATGGCATTCGCCCTAGTTTAGAAGAAAGCCTTTTGCAACAGCAGAAGGCGTCGTTACCAAGGGAACGGTTGCTAGGGCTGACAGAGGGGGGAGGAGTGGGGGCAGCGGGGGAGGAATCCTCCAAGAAGGGAGGGGGTCCTCTGCCAGAACCGCCGACGGGACAGCTTTTTCCGGCGGAAACTTGATCGGGATTTTCTGCACCGCCGGAGCCATGAGTCCAGGGTTGGGACAAACGCCGGCAGCCACGGACGGCAGGGCTGCCGGAGGCGCGGGGCTGAATGTTACAGCTGCGCACGACTGCCGACGGGGGGGGCCAGGGTGGGCGAGGTGGCCACGCACGCTGGGGCTGCTGAAAGCGGCAGCGTGGCCACGGCAGGGGCCGACGGGGCCGCGAGCAGCAGCTGGCGGGGGGGGGGGGGGGGGGGGGGGGGGCAGGGAAAGGCGGCCACGTGGGCCGGGACAGCAGCGCTGCAGGCAGCGTGGCTTCCCCCCTTGGGCACGAACGGCACAGACTGCAGGGGCCCCGCGGGGCCCCCGACAGCAAAATTCCAGCCTCCCTCCCCCCTGCATGCTCTGTTTTTATTGCTTCTGTTACAAACGACTCTTCTAGTTTTATTGATACTTCTAAGGCTTGGCTAATCCCAGCCTCCTGTTGTACATCCACCAATCTTTCCTCAGTCTCTCCCCTCCACAAGCCTGACATTTTAGTCCTTTGTCTTACTTGCTTAGAATTCCATTCTAATTTAGATTTAGTTCTTCCTTTCTGCTGCCTAAACATGTTTCACCCCCCTTTTTCTAACACTTCAACAATCTACTTTTTAACACAACTAAACCTCACAACACAGACACTTTTCACTTACACGCACAATTCACTCACAAAAGGACAGTACAACCAGAAAAATAACACCAAAAAAAAAAATACAAAAAGACAATGCTATAAATGGGCCAGGAGACCAGCTCCTTTGAAAAGGCCTTTATTAGAAATCAGCTCTGGGTAGGGGGCTCAAGGGGCTGCGCACGCCGCCGCTGCTCCCAGTAGACACCACGGAGGAGGAGGTGCAGTCAAATCTGCTGCTGCTGCTGCTGCTGCAGAGTCGGGATTCCTTCCTCACGGGGGTTCCTATAGAATCACTTTGGCTCGTGTGGTCCAGGGGGGTCATCTCTCTCCAGTTCCTTTCAGGTCGTGGCGAGAAAGTAACAAAAAATACCTGCTACCTGCAGGTAGCTGGACGTGTGCCTCGCACAGTTTTGTCCTTCTTAGGTCCAGTTTCTGTGTCGGCTCGCTGTCCCAGGGGCTTTTTTAGCTCCAACTGGACTCCCGGCCGCAGCCAGGCACCATGGGAGCTTCCTCATCTCCATACTGGGCGGTGTCCACAGCTCGACGGCAGGCGGCAGGGAGCAGCAGGGAGCAGCAGGGAGCAGCAGGGGGCGGCAGGAAGTGGCAGGGGGGGATGACAAGGCGGCGGCGGCGGGCTTTTACCCGGTGGAGAGGGGAAAGCCCAGGATTTAGGGAGAAAGGGTACAGAACTTGGACATAACGAGCAGAAATTCAGGGTACAGATTCAACATGAACGGTTTAAAACAGGCAAGTAACAGTGCAACTTTAATTTTACAGCAAAACAGTATAACAGTACAACTTAGGAGTGCATAACCTGGGGCTATTTCTTTCAATCCTCTCTCTATTTCTTTGATCGGGCTTTAGCCCGCATCAATTGGCCATGTCTGATTCAAGGGAATAAATCTGTTTTAATTCCTGGTACTGGTTATAAATTCTTTTTGCTGTGCTTAGTTCTTTCTCTTGGGGTTCTAATCTAATTGTATTTGTAGGTTTCTGAATCTTTACTTTAGGGATTTGGAGACTAGCTTGAACAGTAGTGGCTATAGTTCGAATTAGACAGGGAAGTATGCAGGGGAGAAGTAGGAGACTGGCAAAGGCACTTATTGCAATGAACACTACTTTTTCCCACCAGGTCCCTTTAAAGGACCAGAAGTTGTCCCACCAGTCCATATTAATTAAGGGCTTCCATTCCTGGGTACTTACATATGCAATTTTTTGTATTTCGTTGGAAATATTTTTTATTACCTTACTTTCATAATCGACTGCTAGTTTGATTTGATACACTACTGCTCTTGTCTGTGCCAATTGGTTACTGATATGATCAAGGGCAAGGGCTGTTTTGTTTGATATTCTTTTTAATACTGCATGTAATCTGATAATTTTATTCAACATGTAAATTGGAGTTCGGCACCTCCATGATCTATCTTGTGTCCAAGTTGCTGGCCTATATGTTTTTACTATTTCTTTTGGTGTCTGTATTTTACCTTTCCATGTTTGTGTGCTGCCCCTCCTCCTCTTTCGGTATTTTCTTTTTAAATTTTTATATAAGGGTATGCCTAAATGGTTTTTTGATTCTCGTGAGAGGAGGGAGAAGGCTGCTTTGCTGATTCCTCTGGTGCAGCTACCCGCCCAATCTCCTGGGAGATGGGTGTAGGTTTTGTCATCACAAATCCAAAAGAGGTGTTTTGGGGCTTTCCAGGATGTGTTTTGTGTGTCATAGGGGTGTTCCCAATATTTTGAAATTTCTCTGATTCCCCAAAAAAGATTGGTCCCTTTATTAGTGCACTCATGTAGACCATAACTTTTATTACAGACGCACCCTGATTCTTTTTTCCCAATAGACCAATATTTTTCAGGTTCCCTGGGGATCCATTTTTGTTTTAACTCTTTGACCAGTAGGTACCTTTTACAAGCCATTCTTCCTAGGAAGGTTTTATACTTTTTCCCCGTTATTAACTTCCATCTCAGGATGTCTAGGGGTGATAAGCTTGTCCCTTCACAGGGCCATACATCAGACATTTGTGTGCTTTTACATATCCAGCAGTTTGTTATATTTAGTTTATGGCTGATTCCCTCTACCAGATCGACAAATAGACTTTTCCCAAGGGGTTCATCTATTTCATTCCTTTTTACTACCAGTAGTTTTTCTTTTATCAGATCTGCTACTCCCTCTGTATTTCTTAACTTTTTAAAACAGAACCACTCTCTGATAGGGCACTCCCCAGTCAGGCACTGCTTAAATGTGGCAGCATTTTTTGCAATCCAATATTGTTTTTTCTTCTTTTTGACAGGTGGATAATTGGGTTATGTCAAAACATGTGGGATTCACATGGGTGTGAACTCTCATAAGGGATTGTAGATTCTCCCCATCACAAACTGAATGACAGCATTCGGAGCAAGCCCCATCTGTAAACTTGCTTATCAATAGGACTACTATCAGTCCCTCCAAGAGTCCAGTATGAACCATTCTATTTGTGGATCCTTTGGTCTCACCTGGCCTTGCCTCTTGGGTCGGGGGGTTCTTTCTCCTCATCATATCAATAGGACTACTATTAGTCCCTCCAAGAGTCCAGTATGAACCTGCCCCCATCTCGCTCTGAGGGTTCTCTTTGGTCTCACCTGGTCTTGCCTCTTGGGTCGGGGAGTTCTTAGGCTGGATTTGTGGAGTTCTCCCTTGTTTATTCCCACCTTCCACCTTTTTCTTAGTTTTAGTTAGCTCCCTTTGGGTGTGCCCTATGAGAGATTTAATTTTTAAATTAAGAATTACTGTTACTTATTACTTTTACATTAACACATTGTGACTCATTATAACAATTTATAACCTCGGATTTAACCATTATTTTACACTTTTATATTAACACTTTTTAACCTCTTATAACAATGTGGATTTTTAACAATGGTAACGGACAGCTTGTAATAACTGTTATTGTCCCTTTATTGGCTTTAACTGGTTTTTGGTTGTTTCCTGAGAGTTACTTTAAGGGTGTCTGGATCTCGAGTGGCAGTCCACTCAGAGGGAACCCTTGTTGGGGTTGCAGGGTCAGAGGGATCTGACCCCTTGTTGCGGTCAGAGGGATCACTCGGGGGTGGTAATGGTCCTTTCACTCTAGTGATGTGGGTCCAGCCCTTTTCCTGGGTTCGCACTGCAGTATGAGTAGTGAGCAGAACTTGGAACGGGCCTTCGAATTTAGGGGTTAGTGGGGTGGTATTCCAGGACTTAATTAAAACCCAGTCTCCTGGTTTTATTTGGTGCATGTCAGTGTCCAAGGGAGAGGTTTGAGGAAGATACCCTCTTCTTTTAAGATCTGCCAATGTCTTTCCAATTGTTTTTACATATTCTTGGGTAGCGGCCTCTCCTTCTAAATAATCCCCAGTGCTATAGGGGGTCAGTAAGAAGGGGAGTCCAAACATCATCTCATATGGTGAAGCCCCTATGTCAGATCTAGGTCGGACCCGGATTCGCAGAAGGGCCAGGGGCAGACACTTGAGCCAATTCATTCCTGTTTCGGTTATCAATTTAGTTAATACATTTTTGAGGGTTTTATTCATCCTCTCAACTCTCCCTGAACTTTGGGGATGCCAGGGTGTATGCAACCGCCACCTGATTCCTAAGGCTTTAATGACATCATGTAGAATTTTGGCTACAAAATGAGGACCTCGGTCTGAATCAATATTATTCACTAGCCCATACCGGGGGACGATGTGTTCCAATAATATTTTTATTACCACTTGTGCCGTTTCCCTTTTTGTAGGAAAAGCTTCCACCCAATGGGTTAAATGATCAACTATAACAAGTAGATACTTGTAACCTTGTACTGAAGGCATTTCAGTAAAATCTATTTGTATATTTTGAAAGGGTCTTAATGCTATTTGCCTTCCTCCTGAGGTACTCTTCCTCATTGCTTTCTGATTCACCTTTTGGCATATAAGGCACCCTTCAGTAACTGCTTTGGCCAGATTATATACTCCAATACATAAATATTCTCTTAAGAAGTGATCACATAACCCTTGGGTGCCCCAGTGGGTCAGACTGTGTATTTCTGTTAGCATTTTTCGAGCTAGGGCTTTATTTAAAAACTTTCGTCTATCTGGGGTTAACCATTCCCCTTGCTTCCCTTGGTGCAGCCCTAATCTCTTTATTTCTCTCAACTCATGTTCATCATATATTGGTTCTTTTTCTTTGTCAGCTGGCAAATCAGTCACAGTCAAAATCTTTATCGGCTCCCCCGGGTTTTGGGCTGCTAACTTGGCAGCTTGGTCAGCTGCTTGATTGCCTCTTCTTTCAAAGGTATCCCCTTTTTGATGTCCTTTGACATGCACTATTGCAATTTCCCTGGGTTTCATAAGGGATTTTAATACCAACTTAATTAGTTCTTTATGTATCAAATCTTTTCCCTTGGAATTTAGCTAGCCTCTTTCTTCCCAAATTTTTCCAAATGTGTGCACAATTCCCAAGGCATACCGTGAGTCAGTGTAAATTGTACCTTGATCTTGTTCTAACAGGTCTAATCCCCTTTTAAGAGCATAGACCTCACAGCACTGAGCGGACCCGCTCGAGGGCAATTTTTCTTTCTCTAAAACTTTTAAACTCTGTTTGTTGATACCCTCGACTATTGCATAGCCTGATATTCTCTTTCCTTCCACCATTTTAGATGATCCATCAATGAAAAACACCCTCCCATATGGCAGGGGTATATCCTCAAGGTCCTCCCTTACTTTTGTTTGCAGGTCCATGACTTCTAAGCAATTATGTTCCAGAGTGGGTATGGGCTCCCCTGAGAGGCATTGTGCAGGATTTAAGCTTTTGGATGTGATTAATTCTAGATTTTCAGCATTTGTCAGAATCACTTCATATTTTAGGATCCTTGAGTCTGTTAACCATTGTTGGGCTTTTTGGCTCAACACTGCTCTGAGATCATGGGGGGTGTGTGCAATGATTTTTCCTTGTAGTGTCAGCTTTTGTGCTTCTTCTACAAGGACTGCTGTGGCTGCCACAGCTTGAAGACAAGCTGGCCATCCCCTTGCGACTGGGTCCAGGAGCTTAGAAAGGTATGCAACAGGCTTTTTGTGTCCCCCCCACTCTTGGGTTAACACCCCATAGGCTATTCCCTCTTCTGCATTTATGAATAAGTCAAAGCCCTTCTTAAGGTCAGGAAGACTAAGAACTGGGGCTGAGGATAATTTGGCTTTTAAATTTTCTAACTGTTCTTCATTCTCAACTGTCCATTTTACAGGTTCAGGTTGGACCAGTTTTTCATATAGAAATTTGACACTTTGTGAGTATTTTTCTATCCATAATTTACAATAGCCAAATAGTCCCAATAGCTTTCTTACATCTCTTTTTGTGGTTGGAGCCGAGATGGACAGTATACCTGAGATTCTATCAGGGCTTAGTTTCTTATACCCTTCCCCAATGAGGTGTCCAAGATATGTTACCTGTAATTCTACAAACTGTAATTTGTTTTTAGATACTTTAAGGCCTTTTTCCCCTAGGAAATTCAGGAGTTTAATGCTGGCTCCCCTTACTTTATCTTGCTCCTCCCCTGATATTAGGAGGTCATCTACGTACTGTAGGATTTGTACGTTATCTCCAGGGATGAATTGCCTTAGGAGCTCTTCCAGAGCTTGTCCAAATAGATTTGGGCTCTCAGTAAAGCCTTGGGGAACGCGGGTCCACCTTAACTGCTGCTTTCTCTGACTTTCCGGGCACTCCCACTCAAAGGCAAACCAATTTCGGCTTTCCTTAGCTAAGGGGCAGGCCCAAAAAGCATCTTTCAGGTCTACCACAGTGAACCAGCTGTGTTCTCTAGGGATTCTGCTTAGAAGGGTGTAGGGGTTTGGTACCACTGGGTACCTTGTAATTGTCCTTTTATTTACTTCTCTTAAGTCTTGCACAAGCCTAAATTTATTTTCTGTCTTTTTCACTGCCAAAATGGGGGTGTTATGGGGGGACATACAGGGTTCTAATACTCCTTCAGTTAGTAGATGATTTATAATTGGTGTCAGCCCTTTTTTACCTTCCACAGAAATAGGATATTGTTTCACTCTTATAGGGGGTATCCCTTCCTGCATCTCTATTCTTATAGGTGGGATGTTTAAGTATCCATACTTCCCCTCTTCAGCCCATACCTCTGGATTTATTTCATTCAAGTCTTCAACAGTCATTCTCATCATTTGGACCACCATTTTACCCTCTTTAGGAAGAATCCCTACCCCCAACTGAACTTGTAAGTCCCTTCCGAGTAAATTACTGTCTAACTTAGGCAAGTATATGAGATTAGTGACACATTTTCTTGAATTTCCTTTGATCTCTACATTTTCTATGACAGAAGCTTTGAAGGGTTTCCCTTCTGCTCCTAAAATATCACATGTCAGTTTCCCAACTGTAGTCCCAATTGGAAGCTGATTAATGCTGGATTTGTCCGCACCGGTGTCCACAAGAAACTCAAATTCCTCATGATGGGGACCTACTTCAAACTTTACCATGGGCTCTTCTTGGTGTTTCATTGGGTCCCCTAACATATAGAGCCCATGACACCCCTAATCTTCATTACCCTCCCCCTTTAACAACTTCTCCAATGCCTCTTGCTCCTTCATAATAGCGTTGTCAAAGGATACTTTTTTGCAATATCTCCTTATGTGGCCCACTTCACCACAATAGTGGCATATTCGGGTTTCCCCTGGCCTCGGAGGGGTACCCCAAGGCAACAAAAGTTTTCCTCTGCCTCTCCCTGATGGAGGCTTCGCATTTCCCCTCTCTTGTGAGTCTCTGTTATCCCTTACACTTTCTTTGGCCACAGCTACCATAATCCTAGCCTTTGTCTTTGCTTTCTCATCTTCTCTCCTCAGATAAACTTTTAAAGCTTCTCTTAACAAGTCATTTATTCCCTTTTCCTGCCAGTCTTCCACTTTTTCCAGTTTCCTCCTTATATCTGGCCAGGATTTGGTAACAAACTGTAATTTCAAAAGCACTTGTCCCTCTGGGCTATCTGGATCTAAGTTAGAATACTGCTGGAAGTTCTTTCTCAGTCTGTTTAACCAGGCTGCTGGGGTCTCATCTTTCTCCTGGGCTCCATCAAAGGCCAGTTTTGTGTTATTACTCCGGGGGACTGATTCCTTGATGCCTCTTATCATCAAGTTTCTGTAATCTTCCATATTTCGTCTACCTTCCTCCCTGTTTGGGTTCCACCCGGGGTCAGCCACTGGCAACTTCTGGTCTCCTGGGAGTCCCATCCGATTTTCCCTTTCCCAAACCCGTATGCCAGCCATTCCAATCAGTCTAAATTCTTCTGGATTAAAAAGTATGTTTAGTATGGAATTTAACTCACTCCACATATAAATGTTTGGGCCCAGGAACTGATCTATTTGCTTAGCAATCCCCACAGGGTCTTCAAGCAGATTCCCCAGTTCTTTCTTAAAGCCCCTAACTTCTGAAGCTGTCAGAGGTGCATTTACAAACCCTACTCCCCCAGCTGCCCCACCCATCGGGACTTCCCTTAGGGGGAAGAGCTTTGTTCTTGACCTAGTGCTACAGTAGGGTCCTTTTGGGGTTTCCACAAAATCAGTAGTATTGGCTGGCAAGTCCAGCTCCCAGTTGTGTGGGGGTGCAGGGACAGTAGATGGTGAAGGGGAGTGGCCTAGGCCAGTGTTAGGAGATGTCGAGGATAGAGTTGAAGAGTAGAAGGGGTTAGTACTCGAGACAGTCGGGTTAGACTGAGGTGGTAGAGAGGGTGGAGCTGTAGGGGGTAATCCGGTTGGGGAGCAAGCTGAAGAAGGAATAGGGATCATGGTTTGGAGAGATGGGGAGGGGTTCACAGGTAAAGCTGGAGGGTTAGCAGGGACAGTTTGGGATATCCCAGGGTAAACGGGAGGAGGGGGCAAATAATCAAGAGGGTCCCAATGGTGACTGATTTCCTCCCTTTTCCCTTTTTCATTTTTCCTCTTTCCCTCTTGTAGCTTACAAATCTTAACTGTTTCACTTTCAGTTCTGTGTCTCTGCCAGCAGGCAGCATAAAGGATCTGCTCAGTATCTGAGTCCCCTCGGGATTTCCGATACTGGTTTAATTGTGAGCACATCCAGGGGTCCTTAGTTCCACACCATGGCCATTTTCCAGGTAAATTTAAAGTGGGCCAAACCTCAATACAATAATGAATCATTTTAACCTTGCTCAAATTTTTAGTGGCCTCATCAGTATCCCATAGTTCCAACATTTGTCCTAGTGGACTATCTGGGGGAATGTTCTTTATCTTCCCCTTTTCCTCCTCAGGCGGTTTTTGCTTATTTATGTATGCTCCCATTCTCACTAGGTAATCTTCACTCACTCTACGAACACCTGTCAGTGGCCCCAGTGGCACCACTCCTGCCAGTGCTCAGAGTGCCCTGTCGGTAGCCTGATATCCCGCCCTTAGAGATTCAGTCACTACCCCAGCCAGCACCCCTCTTCCTCTCCTGTATATCTATCGAGTTTCCGTAAGCAGCCGGTCAACCTGGGCCCAGAGTTCCAGTCACCACTTACAGCCAGGACCTGGATGTACAGTGTGCGACTCACTCACTCCCCCTATCGTTAAATCCCTCGCACCTTGGGACTTCCCTAACTTTCATTCATCCTACACCCAGGCAGTGTACTCAAAAGACCCCCGGCCCTGTAGGCTCTCCGCACTTGGAACGCATACCTGTCATTTCTAGGTACCCCCAACCAGTGCGCCCACTCCTGTACCCCGGCAGGCTACCCCAGCCAGTGTCCCAAGCCAGTGCTCAGACTGCCCTGACTGTCAGCCATCACCCCTTCCTCGCCTGGACACCCCGGGCCGTAACTCGGCCAGTACCCTCTCTCACTCCCCACACTCCGCCAGCTACCCCAGCCAGTATCCCAACCCCTGGACACCCCGGGCCGTAACCTCAGCCAGTGTGGTGCGTGCTACACACACAGCTCTAGGCTTTCCGCACGCTTGGATCAGCCTGAGCAGCCTGCCTCCGTAGATTCTAGAATGGAGGCGGGCCTATCCTACAATCATACGCCCTGTGACGTGCCACTCACCCTCTAAATTACCTCCACATGCCCGGAGGGGGGCTCCTATGCCCCTGGAGACGCCTCTTTCACACCGTTCTCCTTTCGCTTCCCTTCATTCCCGGCCAGTTCCCTCGCGGGAGACTGAAAACGCGGTACTGGGAGGCCCACACTCGCTCCAAAGATCCGAGCTGCCGGTCTTTGTCTCACACACACCCCACTCGCTCGTCTCCACTCCCGCCACCGGCTATACTTTACCGGCGCTCCTCCGCGCTGTCCAATCCCAGGCTGTCTTCCTTGGGTCCGGTGTGACCAGCTGTCCTGGAGATCCAAAGGCAGTCGGCCGTCCCGTCCTCGGTCTTCTTCAGGCGTGGTCACATCCCGGACGAACCCCCAATTTGTTATAAATGGGCCAGGAGACCAGCTCCTTTGAAAAGGCCTTTATTAGAAATCAGCTCTGGGTAGGGGGCTCGAGGGGTTGCGCACGCCGCCGCTGCTCCCTGTAGACACCACGGAGGAGGAGGTGCAGTCGATTCTGCTGCTGCTGCTGCTGCTGCAGAGTCGGGATTCCTTCCTCACGGGGGTTTCCATAGAATCACTTTGGCTCGTGTGGTCCAGGGGGGTCACCTCTCTCCAGTTCCTTTCAGGTCATGGCGAGAAAGTAACAAAAAATACCTGCTACCTGCAGGTAGCTGGACGTGTGCCTCGCACAGTTTTGTCCTTCTTAGTTCCAGTTTCTGTGTCGGCTCGCTGTCCCAGGGGCTTTTTTAGCTCCAACTGGACTCCTGGCCACAGCCAGGCACCATGGGAGCTTCCTCATCTCCATACTGGGCGGTGTCCACAGCTCGACGGCAGGCGGCAGGGGGCAGCAGGAAGTGGCAGGGGGGGACAACAAGGCGGCAGCGGCGGGCTTTTACCCGGTGGAGAGGGGAAAACCCAGAATTTAGGGAGAAAGGGTACAGAACTTGGACATAACGAGCAGAAATTCAGGGTACAGATTCAACATGAACAGTTTAAAACAGGCAAGTAACAGTGCAACTTTAATTTTACAGCAAAACAGTATAACAGTACAACTTAGGAGTGCATAACCTGGGGCTATTTCTTTCAAAGGGTGCTGCCAAAAAGGCTTTTCAAATTATGCCTACTAAAGATCCTAGGCAAAGTTATACCACTATTAAGCAATCCCCTTCTGAGCCTTTCCTAGAGTTTATTGACAGGCTCTTTGCAGTGGTGGAAAATCAGACAGAGGACCAGGAGTTGCAACAGATGATCCTGGAAGTGGCACAAAGCAATGCCAATGATGTTTGCAAGAGGATCATCTTGGGACTTCCAGTTGCTCCACCTCCAACCCTGGATCTCCTCATTGAGACCTGCACGAAGCGGGCCATCATGGACCCCGATGAACAGCGGAAGGGGCCTGGGCTCAGAGGCCATATTGCAGCACCAGCCACCATTCCACCTTGACCACCAATGGCTGGGAGGGTCAGATGTTCCAGTGTGGGCAGGAGGGACATGTAATGCGCTTTTGTCCCTTTAAGAATAATATACCATGCACACTGGTGGGAACAGTGGGGGAGAGGGAGAATGGGAACGTTCCAGTTCCAAAAAACTTGGGGGAGAGCATGAACCTGTCCTGTGTGAAGAGAAAAATGGGACAGGTCGCCGGGTTGTTGGGGTTGTGGGGCAACCCAATTCTGGGGAGGTATGGGACCCTAAGGAACCCTCAGGGTTGCTAACAACTAAGAGTATAAGTGAGCCATTTAGGCTTGAGTTAACAACAGGTATGCATTTCGACACACCAGACTGGCAAGTGATCACCACTGACCCTGGACCGGTGACCAACCTACAGCAGCCTGAAAGTAAGTGCCTTGTTAGCAGGGATTCTAAGCACACTCCCTCTGATATCGAGATTGCTCCAGGACTTTTGCCATCAGGTCCAGTGCAACTAGCTCTCCTGTCACATTGTATCCATCCTCCCCTCTTGCTACCAAAGGGCCAAATCATTGCCTGGGTCATACCATCCATTAAATTCTGAGGGAAGTTCAGATCTGGATTTTGCATACTTGAAAATCAAATTAGTCTTCAATTATTTAGGGACTTGTCTTCAATTTTCCTTATGAATGCAAATTCCTAAAGGCTTTTCTTACCCAGAAGAGTGTCTTCCTCATAGATTAACATTACCAAAGTTACTTTATAGTTTAATTACTCTTTTGTGTAAGATTTAAAATCAATAGTCTTGCAGGAGCTTCTGCTCTGAGAACTGAAATTTACAGAATCTGTATGTGATGTGTACAGCAATATTTTATATTATAAACTTTCTGAACTTGAAATGCCACATGAATGCCTTTTGCATTGCAGCAGACCAGAAAACCCAGTCTAACATGGGAATATGTCCTGGCCTATGAAAGTCTTTTCCATTTTGATTTCAATATGTTCATCACAATTATAGCAACCTAACCTCCCAGATTCCTTGCAGATGTCTTTAATTTATGAGCCTTGGGCCCATTTTTCATACGAAGTTTTTAAGGTTGTTTAATTTATTTTTTAATTTTTTTTTTTTTTTTGTAATAGATTGGTCATCCTCATATCTTAATAAAACAAAAATTGAATTATATGCACCACTAAGCAAGCATGACAGGACTTTTGCTAGCAAATGCAAAGTGTGAAAACCTGTGGGAAAATCCCATTCATTTTAGGTTCCGCTTGAGAACACTGCAGTGCACTGCAAATGGATTCAGTCGGAAAAACACAGAAGCAGAGACATGTCACATTTAACTTTTCTGGACTGTTGCTAGATGTATGTCTGCATGTGACTTCCTTATTTTTGTCATCCCTAAAAAGAAGCAATCTGCATTAACTGCTGGTACTTTTTGCATTACTGCTCTTTATTATGTGCATCAAACTTCTGTGTTCATAAATATTAGTGTTTCTAACATAACCATTTATTCTTCTGAGTTCAGACAATATGAAACATAAGTTACAGCTCTTTAAAAAAGCCTCAATAATTATGGACAGCCTGTGATGCAAGCAGCTCAGGTATAAATTTTAGAACAGATGAATCCTCCTTAACTACAATAATTAAAGTAGCCTTAAAAATCTGGGCTAAGGACAAAGCAGATGATGCTTTACACTGGTAAAACACAAGACTCTCTGACAAGGCTTGTCTGGCACAAAGTGCAGGGGGAACAGTTCTGAGTAATTGAGCGTTGAAATCTTCTTTATAGTTTTCAGATAAAATCAGAAGCAGAACTGCTGACTAGCAATTGGCAAAAAACAATATTCAGATCCTGGCTTTAAAGCAACCTAAATTACTCTGTTTCACTTGCATATTTTAATTTAAACACCTTTTAAACACCTCTGAGCCCTTTAACACTTTGACTATGTCTCCCCTGGGAATTTTAAAGGACTGGATGAATATAGGACGTGGCTCATGGCAGTTACCGATTTGTGCCCTTTATTAAGATATTAGACTTCATTATGCTAATGTCAGAATTTGTCTCTGTCCATGCTGAACATTTAAAGAGGAGTAACACTTTTTATTAAGTGATAATTGATGAGGTGACACAGATGAGGAGCCTCTCCTGAACAAGATGCAGCTTGGGATAATCAGGGTTCCAGTAACTGATCACCAACTGGTTGCTGAGCATAGGAGCTGTCACTAATGCATTGTTCTACAGATAAATGCAGTTCCCATTGTCCCAGTGGAAAAAAGTCACTGTATTGAGAGTCCTTTCTCTATCCTTAAGACAATTTAGAGGCCTGAAAATCCTCCTACTGTGGAAACAAGAACTGTAGCAGAATTTACCTGCTGCCTGATGACTTTCTTAACTAAGACTGAAATTAATATGTTCTCTGGTAAAAACTATACCTGTATTTTTTTCATGATAAAGTTCAGTGGAGTATTTCATAGGTGATTAGATCCCATCTAATCTTCCCAGATTTTGAAAGCTCCATTGTTCCTTCTAATCTGTGTTTTGTACAGCATAGATATCAATATAATATTTGTAATGCAAATGACTTATGCAGTTTGTATTTTTGAAGTTGAAATTGCAATAATAATTTAGTCCTTGGAGTGAAAGTAATTTTCCAGCCTTTATTTCCTCACCCTTATGTTCCCCAGTTACTTTGTGTGTCCGGTTGTCTTGGGTTATGGAACCAAAAATGTGTATTCTATTTCATCTGCTGAAAGCAGTTGGAGAATTGTTCTTCTTTACTCTGGGAGGAGGAGGGGCGGGTGCCTTTTGATAATAGGCCAACTGTTCAAACCAGGTAGGGCATTGTTTCTTCTCTCTTTCACCGCCTGGGGAATATTTTCTGCTAATGGACAATTAAGACACCCCTAAAAGCACACAAAATAGACTATCCACATTACATCATCCTATTGTAAGATGCTCCACCCAGTGGGGGGAGCCAACCATTCCTACCTGGATAAAACTGAGACACAGGAACAAGAAAGGATCCAGCTTCACCCGATTCCTGGAGGAAGACTAGACCCCTTCTCACCACCACTGGACCCCTTCTCATCACTACCTGGACCCTTGTTCTACAGGATCATCTCTACTCCACCAGAACCACATCTGCCACTCCAGGAGGACTCACTTTTGGACTGCTTCCAACACCCTGACCAACAGGGTGTCAGGTTGTAGCTCTGACTCTATCAGGGTTTTCCAAAATTGTTGTTTGTTTGCTGGTTTGGTTGGGTGGTTTTGTTTTTCTACTACATTTGTATTGTTAATATTCCTAGTAAAGAACTGTTATTCCTATTCCCGAATCTTTGCCTGAAAGCCCTTAATTGCAAAATTATAATTTGGCGGGGGTGAGGGGTTTACATTCTTCATTCTAAGGGAAACTCCAGCTTTCCCTGTCAGATACCTGTCTTTCCAAACCAAGACAATGGTTGTTCTAGATCTGCATTTTTTGATGCTGTAGTTAGTTCTGTTTTATTGTACAGCACATCTGCAGCACTGTTGGGAGTATTTCTGATGATCTCATTACTGGATCAAAGCTTCAGTCTCTTGGGTCACAACCCTGCTTAATGTTCTTGTGCAGACCCCTCCAGACTTCCACTGAAAACAGCACTTTGTGCTCAAAGAAGCAATTGCTCAGGACATAAGCAGCAAGAAAAGAAAAGAAAAGAAAAGAAAAGAAAAGAAAAGAAAAGAAAAGAAAAGAAAAGAAAAGAAAAGAAAAGAAAAGAAAAGAAAAGAAAAGAAAAGAAAAGAAAAGAAAAGAAAAGAAAAGAAAAGAAAAGAAAAGAAAAGAAAGCAGTATAGAACGTCCTTGAGGCTTATACTCAAAAAAAAAGAAAAAAGGGGTTTTTGGTATCAACTTTTCATTCTATCTGCTTGCCACGTTGGTCTGTCACAACCAAAAATCAGCCATTTATTACTTTAGGACATGAAAACATGGGAAAAAAATGAAGCCTGAAGTTGACAACTGTATTTTAAAAACATAATTTATGATCCTGGAATGAGACTTGAGAACATTTTTCTTTTTCAGACACTGGTCTCTTTCTTTTATCTACATTATATGAGCATGGCACTGATAAAATCTTGTACATGGCCAGAATGGAATAAGCTATGTGAAGATTTAACAAGTCTCTCAGGGTGTCCAGCACTTCTCAGAATGGCTTAATAATAGCGAGACAACTTCTCTGGACATGCTTTGTAAAACAGAAGGTTTTAATAATGATTAAAATAATAAACATCATCAAACAAAGAAACATAAGTTGAACACAGTGTAGAGAACACTCTTGACACTAGCTATCGCAGTCCAAAAAAACAACTGAGCTCCTTTGTGCAGTCCCATTAGTACCCGATGGTCCAGGTGGGCTATTTGGCACCTTGCCCAATGAAATTGGCAACAGGCTTTGAGGTACACTTCCAAAGCCCAATCAGTGCTCCTGTGCTGGCACTGAGCCAGTTACAGTGAGAAGGCTATGGAAAGTTCTAGTTTACATGTTCCAAGGTAAGCTGGAACTCTTTCCCTTATATAGAAAACACCTGCTCGGGTGTGGAAATGCATTCCTACATGGCACTATTTTATGAATTGTAAAAGCTTCCTATTATGAAGCTGTGATGGAATATAATGAGGAAAAGATATGGACTCTTGCTTCCTGTTCAGTGGGAAAACTTCCAACTCGGCCAGCTGACAGCAGAGGAGCAATCCATTGTGGTAAGGTGGATAACAGGGAATAGATAAGCAGGGGCAGCCTTGAGATAATGCAAGCTGAGGTCTCAGTGCACACAGGAGTGACAACAATCCCACAGCATCGGGTAACTCAGGAAGAGAGGGAGTGATCCCCATCCCAGGTGAGGCTCAGGTGGGATGGGTGTCCCTGCAGCAGCCCAGGTTGGGGAAAGAAGCTGTCCCAGGATGTGGGAAATATTAAAGGTAAGGGAGCTTTCAGAAAGCTGTGAAAGCAGGCCCCAGAAACAGAGCAGAAGTACTAGCTGCAACTGCAAAGCTTGAAAGTAGGAAAAGTTACAATAGTACAGCGAGCAAGGACATGAAACAATAGTCTGAGTCTTAGGTTTGGCTAGGATAGATCTTAAGACTGCAGACAAATATGCTTAGCAAGACAGTAGAAAGTTTTAAGCTTAATAATGGAATATTGTGTATTGTTAATAGAAAACATACAAGCAAGCATTGTTTGAAGCAGGTGTATGTGTGCTTTCAGTGACTGGCTAGAACAATTGCCTGTAAGCTTTAGCAATATGTTATTGGCTGGAAAACTTTTAAAATGCTGTGTAACAAAGAAATCTTTGGCTGCTGCTGGCAGCTGTGACCTGTTGCCATCTTTCAATTGTGTAAAACCCTGTCATGAGACTGATGCTGCAATAAAAGTTCAAGGAATGTCTAGCAGTGGTCCCATCCCATTCGTGCTCAAACCTCAAACACACCAGGGCACAGGGATCTCTGTGGGACACAGGAATGGGCACACACAGCGGGTCCATCACATCCAGGGCTTAGAGACCAGCTGTGTCTCAGTGTCCCCCCATGAAATGCTTCTGTAGAACAATGGAGGTAACCTCTGTGTTCCCCAGTGTTCAAATATTCTGCCATGGGAGCTGCAGGTAACTCCAAATGAGAACTGGGGTACATCACTCAGGACTTGTGCTGCATTCATACATCTGACAACAGCAAATATTGTACATCAGTTGCTTATTCTAATCAGAACCTTTGCAAAGATGCCAGTAATGGTCTGAGAGTGCTAAGTGCTGTCTTGTGAGGAAAGCTAGGCCACCACTGAAATTTGAAATAATCTGGGAATCTGCCTGATGGGAAGATAACAAAAACATCTGGGTTCCTCCTCAAGGCAGGAGCCTGCTGCAATTTTGGAAAGTTTTAGCACTGCAGGAAAAAGGGTATTTTTCCTGAAGGTTTGTCTTTGTATTTAGGTGCCTCTTCTGCTCTTGCCAGTATAAATTGCATTCCCTTATCCTGCAAAATACTTCATTTGGAGAAAAAAAATAGAAAGGGGGGGAGGGCATGAGAGGGAAGGGGTTTACAGATCCTCTAGCAAAGAAGATTTTAAGGCTTAAATAACTGCAATGTGAACTTATTGCCACATGTAATATTGCCTCTTGATTGATCACACTGGAAACAGCCTGAAGTCTTTGTTTTGTGTAGTTGCTCTACTGTGATTTAAAAGCAGAGGATGAGTGAGACACAGATCTAATAAGTTTTAACTCTTCCGTGGTAAGAACGTGTAATCAGATGTATATTAATTATATACATATAGTTATTTAGGTATATTAATTATCATATAATATATAATATAACAACATGTGTTTTTAGGAGTGGAGCTGAAACCTAGACCCCAATAAGCCTCTCCAGTGGAAAGGCCACTTGGGGAAACTCAGGCAAAGCAGTCAAGCTCACACATCCACACACGTCACATGGCTAGCTCAGCAAGGAGAGGCAAGAAGGCCCTCGCACTAGATCAGTTCCAGCAAGGTTTATTTCCAAGAGCCGAAGGGAAATCCAGAATCGAAAGGGGGGAGGATCTGCTGGTCTCAAGGTTAAGTATGGGTTCCAGTAGCCAATGACCTTGAGGCACGGGGGCGGAACAAAGGGCAGGTAAGGTCAGTAACCTATAGGGAAGACAGGACCGGTCACTGGGGACCTGAAACCAATGGAGACACAGAGGAAAGGAGAAACCAAAGGGCCCGGGGCATTAGGGAGGGAGGAACCAGGGGAAACTATTGTGTACAGAGCACCACTGGGGAGTTCTCTCTGAGGCTGGGAAGGTGACTATGATCTGTCCTGCCAAGGCCAGACTCTAGGTATTATGTCAAGGGCCTGCAGGGATTCCACAACTCTCCTGTTTTTTCTTACTAAGAAGACACTCCCAATGGATCTCTGCAGACACTTAACTAAGCAGGGAAACATGAGCAAAATTATAAAAACCATGATTATAACCCAAAGAATCCCTTTAACAGAAGATGAAACCCATCCTGTCAATCCCCATTGTACAAAAAGTTCATTGATCCAGTTTGAGTTCTCAACCTTTAATTCCTTCACTTGCTCCCTCAGCTTCTGGGTGTTAGTGTGAATGGATTCTGAGTGTGAAGAGAGGTTGAAGCAGCACAACCCTTCAAAGTCTTGGCAGCCATGTCCATGAGCAAGCAGCAAATAGTCAATTGCTGCCTGATTTTGCAATGTTGCATGCCTGGTAATCTCAGTGTCACTAAGCAGGTCACTGAGTGCAGCAGAGGTAGCATTTGCCTGCTTACTAAGCCAACATTCCAGGTGAAAAAGCTCACCAAGAGCCTTAGCTGCAGCCACCCAAGGTAAAAGTAGGGAGACCACGACTCTTTCTTTTATTCCAATTATAGACTTGGCTATCACAATTTTCATCAAATTCAGTATATGATCTCTTTTGGCATGCCAATTTCCCTTTCAGTTTCTGATTCTTCAGTAATGTTTGGGATGAGGGTAGTAAGCTGGTCAAGACTACAGGGACCCCCTTGAAGGCGTGAGGGGGTCCCAGCCCATACTTGGTCTCCACCGATAAGAAACACTCCCCAAGGCAGCACTTTGGGATGGAGTGAGGACAAGGAAAGTTTAGGACTGGTGTAATTGCACCAATTTAGGGGGACATAGTTTTTATCAAATGGGGTTACATCTTTTCTATGGGCAGACCTAATAAGTTCAAGGTGGAACAAGAGTTCATGGGGAGGTTGATATTGAAATTGAATGCAGAAGTGAGCTTTAGAGGACCCTAACAGCTCTAATTCTTGGGATTCCTCAGGTGCATGCAATAAGATCCATGCCCATTCGTCCCAAAGATCTACCGGATTGGGTTTCTTATCTGCATATGGGTATTCATTTGCTGTTAAGGGGACTCCTACTAGGCATGTCGACAGCAGGTTGTCCACGCTGCCCATGGACAGGCATAGATTGTCTTGCTGTAAGTTCTTGGCTAGTGTGACCCAGATGTTCTGGTTGGGCTGAGGGACAATCCACGCACTAGCTGATAGAAGGGTGAGGAGCATCCAAAATCCTACTCAGAGTAGTTGGGGATTCCCTGCCGCAACAGCCATGGCAGGATACTTGTGGATGAAGCATTGATCTGTGAGTTTGAAAAAATTAATTTTTAGACTTATTTAAATCTAACAGCCCCTCGTATCTTCCATCCTAACCCCTCAGTTTATACTGAGTAGAAAGGGCATAGGAAAACACGAGGGGATAGCAGTGCAACAACCAAAAGAGAGGTAACAATAAGATTTACTAAAAAAAACCCCAAAAGGTAACTGTGCAACACAATTTGAGGATGAAGTTCATCAGAGGATTTTATAGTCCCTTGAGATACTGGAGGGTCATCTTCTACTGTGACAATGTCTTGGTTTTGAAAGACAGGTATCTGCCAGGGAAAGCTGGAGTTTCCCTTGGAATGGAGAATGTAAATCCCTCACCTCCTCCAAATCATAATTTTGCAATTAAGGGCTTTCAGGCAAAGATTTGGGAATAGGAATAGCAGTTCTTTACTAGGAATATTAACAATAAAAATGTAGTAGAAAACAAAACCAACCAACCAAGCAAACAAACAAACAACAATCCTAGAAACCCTGACAGTGTCAGAGATACAACCTGACACTCTGTTGGTCAGGATGTTGGAATCAGTCCAAAAGTAAGTCCTCCTGGAGTGGCAGATGTGGTTCTGTTGGAGCAGAGATGATCCTGAGAGAAAAGGGTCCAGTGATGGTGAGAAGGGTCCGGTCTTCCTCCAGGAATCGGGTGAAGCCAGACACCTTGTGTTCCTAGGTCTCAGTTTTATCCAGGTAGGAATGGTTGGCTCCCCCCCCCCCGCCCCCCACTGGGTGGAGCATCTCACAATGGGATGATGGAATGTGGATGACTGCTTGGGGAGCTTAATGGCCCATTAGCAGAAAATATTCCCCTGGAGGGAGGACAGGTGGTGAAAGATAAGAAACGCTGCCCCACCTGGTTTTAACAGTTGGCCCATTATCAGAAGGCATCCGCCCCCCTCCCCCCAGAATAACAAGAGATAAAGAAATAAAACATCTCGCCAACTGCTTTCAACAGATGAAATAGAATACACATTTTTGGTTCCATAACCCAGGACAGACGAACATCTGTGTTCATGTTCCTATTCCTTCTCCTGCTCCACGCCTCCTGGGCTTTATCTGCTTGCTGTCTCTGAGGTTCCGGAGAGGTGTCTCTGGGTGCCGCCTTTAGCAGTTCGATATACGGCTTGACATTCCTGCCTGGAACCCACCTTGGCCCAGAATCTGTGGACACGCAAGCATATCCTCTCCCCCAAGTTATTAATTGGAATGGACCCATTATTTGCTTGGATTCAGGGTCCTTGATCAGCACAGGGGCTTTATCTGAGAGCTGAGCTCTGCTTGTGTTGGAGAAGTGCCTGAGAATGGGCAGGTTTGGCTCTGTGAATTAATTATTAAGAAAATTGATAGCATAAAGAGCCTTGCATAATCTTTGTACATCTGATAGTGTTTCAACACCCCCACGCTGCTGATTGTTGCACACGACACAAAGAACTGACACATACACAATGCGATGTCCAAGGCAGAAAAGAGGAGGGTTTATTTACAGCTTCAACATTTATCGAATTCCAGCAGTGACCATGGATTGGAGGAAGAAAATCTTCCTCCTCAACCACACTGGACAACCCAACAGTCCATCAACAGTCTCCTCCTTATGAAAAGAATGTAAACATTGTTAGATTTTACAATAACAAAATGGTTATTTATATAAAATTGTATCTGACTCCATTACAAAAGGTAAACACAGAAGGCTAAAAATAAGACTTTACAAAACTCCTTTAAGGGACAGAGGAGAACAGCAAAAACCCAGACAAGACTGATCAAGGACTCTCTTGAGAGTATGGTGAGCCTTCTCTACAATAGATTGCCCTGTTGGGGAGTGGGGTATTCCTGTGTTGTGTTTCACCCCCCACTGACTTAGGAACTGTTTGAAAAAAATTGATCCGTAAGCAGGACCATTATCTGTTTTGATGGCTTGGGGAATGCCTAGAGTAGAAAATGCTAGGAGAAAGTGTTGGATTGTAGCCACGGTTTGTGCCTGCCATGTTTTGGTTTCTGGAAATTCTGTTCCCAGGACAGAACTGCAAAACAAGGTCATGCTCTTTGTAAGCTAAGATGTTTTTCCACATGCTTTCCCATGGGAGAGACTTCGCGTGATGGTCTCTTCAAGTGACCAATGGTTCCAGGAGTCCCCACCTCTAAGGTGGGTGCTTTGTGAAAAGGTATAAAATAGGTTTGGACAATAAACCGTTAGCTCCTCCTGTGAGGGGTCCCAGCCTTCTGAATGGACTCGCGTCTCCTCCTTTGTGTCCAACAGCAACACTGGATGACATCTTTTATCTTCTCCAGAGTGTGCTGATGCAAATATAGCCTCAGAAAATGTATCTATGGACACATGAATGTATTTCAGTCTCCCAAAGGGTGCATTATGTGTGACATCTCTCTGCCACAACTGTAAACTTTCGAGGCCTCAGGGGTTAACCCCAGCCCCCATGGATGGCAAGGCATAATCCTGGCAGTTGGGACAGGAACCCACTATTGCCCTTGCCTTTTCTCTGGTGATTTTAAATATCTGGACTAGGGCTGGTACATTTTGATGAAAGAACTGATGGCTCAGTTTAGCTTGTTTAAAGATGTCAGGTAGGGTAATTGTACTGCCATTGCTAAAGTGTCATCTTTCCAGTTGCCTTCTGTAATGGGTCTGGGGACGTCAGTGTGTGACCTCACATGCATATGATACGGTTGCTCCCGGTGGGAGAGGAGGAATACTAACTTTGAGAGCAAACTGTATAAATCTGAATTTGCCACTTCCTTTAATAAGGAATGTTCCGCCCTCTCGACTATCCCAGCAACATAGTCTGAATCAGTAACTAAATTCAGAGGTTGTTTGAACTTCTCAAAGGCTCTGAACACAGCTGCTAATTCTGCTGTTTGTGGAGATCCCTGAACAATTTGGACATCAGATTCCCACTCCTGGGTGTCAGGATTTTTCCAAGTCATAACTGACTTGTGGGATCTCCCTGAACCATCAGTAAACACAGTCAGTGCCTTGAGAGGAGTTCTACTTTTCCATGAGATTGGGACCAAATTAAAACAAGTCTTAAATAGTTTATGTTTTGGTGGGTGAATGGAGATTTGACCTGGGTAGCTGTCAAGGGTGAACTGGAGGCATTCATTGGTTTGGAGCACAGGTTCTAGATCGTTTAATGTTACAGGAAGATATATGCAGGTGAATTCACGTGCTGCTAAGTTTCTGAGGCGAGCTCTGGCCTTAATGATAAGCTGAGCCATGAGCTCCTGAGGCATAGTTGTTATATTGCACTAAGTAGTTAGTTCACTTTGTTATATTGCACTGGGTGTTACTGTTATATATATTCACAGAAAGTATTTGCTGTACCTTCCCATGAGCCTCTGCACTGCATTCCCTCTACCTGACACCACCTATGCCTCACTTCCCCCAGGTCAGTCCCCATTGGCTGGTAGACCCCCTCCCCTCCTCCTCTTGGCAGAGGGCATAAAACTACCCTCTGGCAGGGAATCGGTCTCTTAATTCCTCCAAGCTGCATGGAGTAGGTTCTGCATTGAACTGTGGGACTGTGTTCCTGAAGAATTAGGAGCGCCTTTTATCTTCGTCCTTGCCTCAGCTTCCCCCCGAGGATACTGCTAGCCAGGGCTAAACCACAGGGGCATGAGAATTGAGGCAGAGTAGCGACCACCATGGGAGCTCTGATATGGTCTGAGACCCCATGTGTTTAGCTGGATTTCCACTCGGAACTGGTGAATTTTACAAGCTTTGGACAGTCATTCACTTGAACCAGAAGTGCCGTTTTTTGCACGGTGCTCTGGCCAGGGTTGGGACCAGCAGTTTGTCGAGACCCGGACAGGTTGGCCCTGAGCAAAGGACCCTTTGCAGCAAATTCCAACCAGCCAAAGTCCCAAGAGGAAGGTAAGTACTTTTGGGACCCCCCCAAAGTGACCCCCGGGTGTGGGGTGGCAGAACACAAAACCTTGGCCTTAGAGAAGAGGGGACCCCACATGGGTGGGGGGGTGTAAATGGGGGGGGGGGGGGGCAGCAGCTTCCAGACACAGCAGGAGGGGTGCGGGCAAACGCGGACGGGGTTTTTTGCCGGTCCGGGCAGCGTTGACGCGTGGTTTCGGTGTCTTTTCCCAGGCACCGGCAGCCACGTGCTGTAGCAGTGTCTGGCTGGCTGGCAGCGGCAGCTTGAATAGCTGCAGGCTTCCCTCTCACGTGGTTTCTCCATCTTACCTCACTGGTGAGGGGAGGGGAAAACTGAGCCCTTCTCCTAAGCTTGGTTGTTGTGTTTTCAGTTTGTTTGTTTTTTTCACTGCAAAGGGGTAGAAAAACTGCGCAGGCTGCATTTTAACATCTAAAATGGGGTCAAAACTCTCTGCGCAGGAAAAAGGCCCATATTCCCAAATCCTAGAAGTTCTAAAAGGTGGGGATAGTAAAATCTCTAAGGGGAAATTACAGCAGTTTGTTCGCTGGCTGTCTTCTCATCTGCCTAACTTTAACCAGCAAAATGTAAAGTCTGTCTCTGACTGGGACAAGGTTGTGTGAAAAACAACATTTCACCTTTTTATATTAATTTATAAGTTTAATAAAAATAAAATAGAATAAAAATAGACAATAAGGAGACAAAAGAAGATAGCTTCTCAGCTGAGGGTGCAAAGCAACACACCGCCCATTCTAAATTTCTTGGTATTTAAAAGCCTTGGTGTTAGATATTTTAAAAAGCTAATGCATGATTCAAATATTCATTTTGGTTTCAAGACCCCCCTTAAGTATACAGTTTATTTATGGGACTCCATGCAGTCTCGGGGACATTTGTAAATCTGTCTACTGGAGATTTAGGCCCTCAAAGACTTAATTGTTCCTTATCAGAAATCTTTAGTTCAGGAATTCCAGACATCCCTTCTGTCTTCTGTCTAGTTGAGGAGTTAAAAAAACCCAAACCTCCCTTCTCTACTTGGTTACATTCTGAAAATATACCTTCATCACCTTTTTAAATTCCACAAATAAAAGGAAATACAGTACAACCTTCTTACATTATATGTATAACATTCATTTCAATATTTGCGAAAAGCCAACTCCAAAATATGCATTTATAACAGTTGGAACATTACTGACAAACCGTGTAGAATCAGGAGATAAAACATCTTCAAAATTTCTCCCACTGTTCATTTTGATTCGTAAAGAAGTGAATAAAAGGCATATGAAAGAAGCCCCCCATCCCACCAGTTTCCCTACCCCTCCGTCCATCCCCTATGCCCCTGAGCTGAGAGAGAAGTGTGGGACAGCCCAAGAGATACACGGAGCCTGGCAGGACCATGGTCTCCCTGGCCCTTCACCTCCTTCTCAGTACCCTAACTCTGGCAGCTGTGCACAGGCTGAAAGTTCTTCCCCGTATCCCTTTTTCCCAGACGCTATACCAAAAAATTCATGTTTTACTAGCCCTGAAAACCATCGCCATTACCCTGTAGACTGGCCAGATGACATGGCAGGGTCACGGGACAAGCCCAAACATGTAACAAACTTGCAAAATGGCTGAAAGCACATGGCCGAGCACGTGGCTGGCTCTCCACCCTATCCTTCTTCCCACAATCCCTTTTGCCCACATGTCCCCTCCCCCAACCCCTTCTGGTCCTACAACCCCTTCCTCCCCCCAGATACCCCTGCCCCCTCCCCCATGTTCCCACCCTGCATGACATCATCCTGCAACCCTGCCTCCCGATGTTGCAATCTTGGTTCCCACGGTTACCCCGCCCCTTCAGACAACCCACCCTTTTCCCAGTTCCTGGTTCCCACACCTCCCCCTTCCAACCCCTGGCTCCCACCCCCCCCCTCCGCCTGACACCCACACACCCCCAGCCAGTTCCCATGCCTACCCACCCAGCCCCCGCAGGGGTGGGGGTGGGGCTAGGGCTGCCAGGGATACCAAAGCTGCCAGGGGTGCCGAGGCTGTGTGGGCCAGGGGTGGGGGCAGGGCTGGAGCAGCTGGGGGTCAGGTGGGGGCCGGGGCTGCCGGGGCCTGCCAGGGTGGAGGTGTAACCGGGGCCACCAGGGCTGGGGTCACCGGAACCAAGGCTGCAGGGGCCCAGGGAGGCCCCAGGACACAGGGCAGCCCCAAACCCAATCCCCACGGGGGTGGGGTCCGGCTGGGGCCTGGGGCTGGGGGTGGGGCCCAGGGTGAGGGTGCGGGGGGGGGGGGGAAGGCAAGCCCACAGCCAGTCCCCATAGAAACAAAACCGGGGAAGTAAGCCATAAAGATCAAGGCAAAACAAGTGAAGTAATACCAGTAGTAGCACCTGTGGTATACTCTGGTCGAGATAATGCAACTAGAAGCTACCAGCCTTTCTCTTTCAAAACCAGAATGGATTTATGCAAAGTCGAAAGAGAATTTGGCCAAAATAGCGAGATGTTTAAAAGTGTGATGAGAACTACCTTTTCTTCTCTCCAATTAACACCAGCAGATCTAAAAGAAATATTCTGATGCCTGTTGTCTCCCTCAGAATTTGATTTCTGGGAAGAAACATGGAAAAAGTGCTTAAAAAATCTTTTAAATGAGCTTAGGCTAACCCCTCTAGGTGTGAAGGATTTAGAGAGGCTGACATCACCTATGAGCACCTGTGTGGTGAGGGACAGTGGACTGTCCCAGAGAGCCAAGCTAGAGTGTTATCAAAATACACTGTAGAAAAAATTTGTAAGCAGGCAGAGAAAGCATTTAAGTGGCTACCTGCAACCGTACCGCAGGGTAGCTATATCCATATTAAACAGCATGATTCAGAAGGTTTTTTGCAGTTCGTGGATCGCCTGTGAGCAAGAATAAAACATCAAGTTTGGGACCCAGTAGCACAAGCAGAAATAATCAAGGAAATGGCCCAGAGGAATGCCAACGAAGCCTGCCGCAGGGTAATCCTAGGACTGCCCGTTGACCCTCCCCCTACCCTGACACAGATAGCAATAGCCTGTGAAAGTGTAGCAGAACTGTTCAACGCACCAGAAGAAAAGCCTGGATCCAGCAACCCAAAGACTGTAGCAGCTGCAACGACAGAAGGGGACAGACAACAGACTCTTCACCTGGATGGCTTCAACACATCATCTGCTTCCTGTGCGGAAGACCTGGACATTTCTCCAGAAACTGCCCCCAAAACCAGCAGAAGAAGAAGAAGACTCAGAGAGATGGAACAACCAGCAACTGAAAAAACTAAGACTCGAGCGCGAACCCATGATGTACCAAGACACAATAGCAGCAGGTTCCACTGTAAAAAAGGACTCTCTCTTAACAAAAAAATGGGGAGAAAGGAAGCTCTGTGTGGGGAAACAGAAAGAAAAAAATGAGGAATGCTTACTGTTATGATGAATTAATTCATGTTTTCCTAATAAGGTGATATTGGTGAAAGGTAAAAATATGTCCTTTGTAATAGTTGTGTTATAAGAATAAAGGTTCATAAATCTTAGAGGCACTGCAGGCTCAGGTGGGCACTGAGCTGGCAGTTTCGCAAGAAACCTCTCATATCATTGTAGTATGTTAATTCATGTTCTCAGACTATATTTTATATAAATGTAATTCTTACTGGTGTGGGTGATGGTAAAACATGTAATCTTAAAGAATGTCAGGGAAAACCCCCTCAGCACAGAGAAACTCTCCAGATCCTGGAAGGGGACAATGAAATTACAATACCAATGAAAGGAGTGGAGGCACAGAAACCAGGAGCAGTAGGCATCTGATAAGAGCTGATGGCCCAGAAGAATACATCCTGCCTGGGACATCAAGAGTACTCAGGATACACCCTGAACACCCAGGAAATCCATTCGTGCTGGCCGATAGAAACTGTGATTTCATCAGCAGCACCATCAGGAAACAAAAACTCTATAGAAATCCTGGACTGAGCAGTGGCGTAAACCCCGAGAAGTTTCAAGCTCCCCTCGATACCAAGACCACCGAACTTTCCCGGACTTGCCCGCCAAGTTAAGAGTATAAGAATAGCTGACCTGGACCGGGACCCTTGTGAGACCTAGGGGGTGATGTGTCGCGGGACACTTCACGAGGCTCACCCAGTGCGCGCACTGTTTATTTCCTTGCTCCGCTGACTCTGTCAATTTCTGTATTGGCTTTGTCAATTTCATGTCCGTGATTTTTCACTGGCAATAAGTTCTATTTTATTTTAAATTGGCTTTCACTATTTATAACACTTAACTAACAAGGCTTGGCTGCCTTGCGGGCATATTAAGCTTATAACTAAAGATGCTTTTATTTTCAGATCTACCCACTGGACAACCATTGAAGTAGAATTGCCTGAGAAATCACAAGACTTGACGGTAGATCACACAGGATTGGACAGTGAGTTTTTTGTTATTGGGGACACTGCACACACACCCATAGAGATTGCAATTGTTCCCATGATCATTAAGGGGAGCATACCTAAACTCATTCTCCTGGCACGTTGTCCTCAGCCACCCTTCTATTTGGCCAAGGCGCAAATCATCACCCAGGCCATTCCCACTCCAGCGGGGATCCCAGTAGATGGCAAAACACCTGGGCAGAAGTGGTGGGTGAGGACAAACCCATGATGGGGTGCAATCTAACCCATGGGACAGACCATCTCCACATAGATGGACTTTTAGACTCTGAAGCGGACATTACTGTGATACCAGAAAAGGTGTGGCCTCCCCATTGGGACTTGCAACCCATGGCTGGCAGACTTCAAGGTATAGGAGGGCTCCGATTGGCAAAAATCTCAAAAAGCACAGTGCAAATTGAGGGGCTGGACAGAAAATTGGCCAGTGTCCATCCGTTTGTCATCGACTATAAGACTCCCTTGTGGGGGAGAGACACCATGTCACAGTGGGGGGTCAAATTAGTTATCCCAAAAGACCCCCAGGATTTTTAGAAGTGGCCACTGTGGAGCGCCCTACCCAAAAGTTAACATGGCTGGATGACACTCCGGTTTGGATAAATCAGTGGCCACCCTGTAAAGAAAAGCTTAGGGCGCTCGGGGAGATCGTAGAGGAACAATTAGCAAAGGGTTGCATGAAAGAAACCATCAGTCCTTGGAACTCCCCAGTCTTTGTAATAAAAAAGCCAGGGAAGAACAAGTGGAGTCTCCTCTACGACCTCCAAGAAATAAACAAGGTGGTACAGGACATGGGCTCTCTCCAACCAGGGATGCCTTCCCCAACAATGCTCCCTCAAAACTGGCAATTGGTTGTCCTAGATATCAAGGACTGTTTTTTTCCAAATTCCACTACACCCAGAAGATGCCCCATGGTTTGCCTTCTCGGTTCCTACCATTAATGAAGAAGCCCCAATGAAGCGCTACCACTGGAGAGTTTTGCCGCAAGGCCTAAAATGCAGCCCCTCCATCTGCCAGCAGTATGTAGCCTCATTATTTTCCTCGGTACGCGCCAAAAGAAAGGAAGCCATTATCCTACCCTATATGGATGATGTGCTTGTGTGTACCCCCGATGACACTACACTCCAACACATGCTTGACCTAGTGGTTAAAGTTCTAACCTCGGCTGGATTCCAGCTGCAGGAAGACAAAGTTCAAAAGATGCCACCTTGGAGGTACTTGGGCTTGGAGATCACTGCGCGGACCATTGTACCTCAAAAATTGGAAATCAAGAGTGATCCCAAAACCCTAGCAGATCTTCGATGGGTGTACTTCTGATATCCTGCTTTATATGTTAATTATATGAATGGACTTGCAAGCTATTCTGATGTGATGGAGTCAAACATTCCCTTACCTGCTCTGGCTTTAGGAGCCATATGTTTTCATTTCCAGTCCACTGAGAATCTCTAAGTTCCACATGTGAATGTAAATGTGAATTTACATTTGTAGAGTAAGCACACACTTGTAAAATTTAAAGCAACATGTCAGAAGCCTAGAATTTCATTATTCAGAGCAGAACTGCAGGAGTTAATCATGAAGAAAAGGTCTGGTCTCAGTCTTGGGCTGTGGTCACAGGTAGATGTGAGAGCTGCAGAACCTCCAGTGTGCATGTGGCCAGAATTACGGTGTTTCACAAGAAACAGAGACTTAAATGGCATCTCCAGCCCATCCTATGGGCACTGAGAAGGGGATTTGGTTGTACCAAGATCTTTTGCTAAGATCATGACATTTTCTCTCTCAATTCCCTTCAGCTCCATGTGAAAGCAAGATCCAACATTTCCTCAGAGTGCAGATGAAATGTGCTCATGTACCTGAGCAGCATATACAACAAACAATTAATTATGTCATAAGGAATTTCGACTTTAAAAGTGAAACTTTCAAAGAGAAATCAGGGATGAGTGAAAACGGTATTTTTACATTGAAAAAGCATTTCCAGCATTATTTATAGATTTTCTATCCAGCATTCAGGACATACACATCCCTGAGCAGCTACCACTGCTGGTGGTTTACTGCAAACACACAAAACTCAGGCAAGCATGACCACCTTATCAGGGGCAATTTAGGAACTGAATTGTTGGCCACTGTTTCCTTTATTAACAGCAGCAGCCATCCTCATTGTCTCATTGAAACAGAATTTACAAGGAGACAAAAAGATGCAGTTTACCCAACCCCTTCCTAAAACAACTCCACAACAGTTTTCTTCTTTCCTGTTCTCTCTAATCCCCGATGAGGAGACGGTGCAATGTTAGTGAATTACATTCATTATTCACCTGTCATCCTGATAAATGAATTTTCAGGAGAGGAATCCACATAATACATCTTGACTACAGTGAATTAGGGAAACCCAGAACAAAGCAGTGTCTCTTTAGCTGCATTTGCACAACCCTAGAAAATATCTTCTCCTAAATAATTTCTGTTCCCTTTCTTATTTGCTCTCCTATAGCAGGATTTGAACACTGGCATTTGAGAGGGATGCTAATGAATTCCCAGAGGATTTAAATAAAGCTACAGTAAATAGAGTTACCTTTCAGTCACCTCTCTTATGCTTACATCTGTGTGCAGAAAGGACCTGAATGGAAATAATTTCCCTCCTCCTCCACAGGTTACTGTGTTGATTTTGGAGGGTTTGTACTGATCTCACTATAGTGGTACTGGTAAAACACAAAAGAAACCTAGAGAAATTCCAGAAGCACTTGAGAAAAATCCCATGTTGGAATCTAACAACAATTTGTCTTTTACCATTTAGAGTCACAGAATGGTTTGGGTTGGAAGGGACCTTAAAGATCCTCTTGTTATAAAGAACCAATTCCATCGAAAAACAATTTATTTGCCAACGAAAATTTCGGACAGAGAAAATCGACAAAGCCAACGAAACAAGGAAACAGTGCCTGCACTGGGTGAAACCACGAACGTAACCTCTACTGCGTTACACCCCCCCTGGTTTCACACCGACCTGAACCCAAGCCAGCTGTTTTATACTTTTTCTGGCTGGGCTTATGTGAGTTGGATTTCTATAAGTTCTTTTGTCCCTCGGGGTCTCCGTTGATGAAATTTCGAAAGCAGGGTCCAGTTTTCTGAATGGATTTCCTGGGTTCGGAAGGTTCCTGAGTACCTCTTAATGTCCCAGATAAGATATCATCTCAGGACCATTAGTCCTTATCAGGTGCGGAGCATCCTTGTCCAGGGGGTTCTCCACCTTCCATTGGAATTGTAATTTCTTTGTTCTCCTCTCCGGAGACGGGAAAAGTCCTTGCAAAATTTTCCAAGCCCTCCGTCCTGCTGGAGAGGCTTTTTGGCTTTCTTAAAAGGGTACACTTTAGTTTCTGATTTATACTAACCACTACATTATAAAAATACAAACTATCATTCACTACAATAGCAACATTATGAAAACATGAATTATCATTCACCACACTCTCATTCCACCTGCCCTGCCATGGGCAGGGACACCTTCCACTATCCCAGGCTGCTCCAAGCCCCAATGTCCAACCTGGCCTTGGACACTTCCAGGGATCCAGGGGCAGCCACAGTTTCTCTGGGCAACCTCTGCCAGGGTCTCCCCACCCTGACAGGGAACAATTCCTTCCTGATATTTAATCTAAACCTGTCAGTTTGAAGCCACTCCCCTTCATCCTAACACTCCATGCCCCTGACAAAAGTCCCTTTCCAGTTCTCCTGGAGCCCCTTTAGGCCCTTTAGCCCTTTAGGGGCTCTGAGCTCTCTCTGGAGCTTTCTCTCCTCCAGGTGAACACCCCAGCTGTCTTGAAGAAAGATTTCTTGCCTAAGAAACCTTGTTGAACTTCCTGAGGTTTCCACACCCCCCCTCTCCAGCCTGTGCTGGCTGCAGTGCCCATGAGAACAAACCATTCTGGACTGTTTAAAGCTCCTCAATAGGACAAAACATTCTACTCTAAAAACTACATTTAAAAAATATATATTGCCCTTTGAAATCTGCTTCTGCTCCTTGAGAGGAGGTTATTTTTTTGGTTTCAGGTTTCATAGCATTGGTTATCTGAGAAAAAGACACCACTCTTATAGTCAGAGTACTCCTATTAATCTTCATGTACTAAGCACAGAAACACAAAATCCAGCATTCAACAGAGTGAAGGGCAAATGGAACACTTCCAAGGAAATGCAAGGAGTATTTGTATTGTAACCTGTTTAGCTTATATGGAAATAGAGCTCTGTGTCTGGATCAGTGCCATGCTACCCATATTTACAGCATTTATATATACCTCAATTATAGAATTTCTTTTAGTTGTGTCCTAGGTTACAATGTAAGATGTGCCCAAAGTATGTATTCTATCACCATCTTCATGAGCTGTTGAAACCGGAGGGGGGGAGGGGGGGGGCAGTGTTTCCCTTGCCCCCTCCCTCCGGACTATCTTCTGTTAATGGGCAATCAAGGACCCACTGCATGACTGGTGGAATGATATCAGCCCATTGTGAGATGCTCTGCCCAGGGGGAGGAGCCAAGCATTCTCACCTGGATATAATCTGGGATTTGGGACAGCACAGGGGCCCTTACCCACTGGATTCCCAGAGGACAAGAGCTACCAGACCTTTCTACAGGATCACTGCTTGAACAAGACCACTTCATCTGGACTGCTACCACCACCCTCCCTATCAGGGTGTCAGGTTGTATTCTGACTCTGTCAGTGATCTTTTGTACTATTGCTTTTATTTTATTTTACTTTTTTTCCCCCCTCCTATTAAATTCTTTTTCTGACTTGGAGTCTCTCACTGGTTTTGCTTTCAAACCAGTACATATTTTTGGTTCCCAACGTGGGGCAGGAGGTACTTAGAAAAGTCAGAATTACAATTTTGTATTGGGAAAAAAGACACCTGTTCGCTATGATGCTCAACATGGTTACCTGTGTCTTATACCTAGCTCTCTATATTTTTCTGCACACGGGGCAGTATCTGCCAGTCCTAATGCTCCTGTGTAGACCAGGGTATGGTACTAAAATTGCTTTATTGGTCTATTATGTCTATTGCATGATAACCTCAAAGACAATGAATATCATTCAGAATATATACTCAATTTTGTTTGCTTGTCCCAGTCTAGGATGCTAATTCTGGGGCCTCAAAAATCACACCCAGCCCCTGTGGGGAGGGGTAAAGAATGATTTTTTTTTCCCAGCCTTTCAGGCCTGACACAGCAGTTTTTGAAAATATTGAGTTCTCTCTGGATGCCAAGGACAGCATAATATTGTTGTTCTGCTTTGTCTTCTCTGCACAGCCTGCACCATGCTTAGAAACAAAACACTACATGGTGTGATGCAGCATCTTCTTGAGGAAGAGGGAAAAAGAACCAAATGCAAAGCAACAGCGTCCGTGTCTACACAAACTGTAACAGAGGAGAAAGGAACCAAAAGCAAGGCAACAATGTCCATGTCTATGCAGGCTATCACAGAGGAGAAAGGAACCAAAGGTGCTGTCAGCATCTCCACACAAACCGTCACTGAAGCAGAACAGCCTAAACCAGTAGCCATTGCCCCCATTCAGAAGAAGAAATCAAAGAGCAAATCAGTTGGCATAGTGACTGATGAGGATGTGGCAGGACCTTCGCAGCCAGCAGAAGAGACGGATCCAGAGATCATCACTCGCTCCCTATCCCTGGGTGAGCTGCGTGACCTGTGGAGGGAATTCACTCACCAGACAAATGAGTCCATCCTGACCTGGCTGGTCCGCATGTGGGACACTGCAGCCAGTGACACCATTCTGGATGGAAGTGAGGCCAGTCAACTGGGATCGCTGTCCCGGGATGTGGTCATTGACCAAGGGACTGGGGGAACCCAAGAAACTCTCAGCCTCTGGCAGCGACTACTAACAAGTGTGAAAGACAGATACCTTTGTAAAGAAGACCTCCAGGTGCACCAAGGAAAATGGAACACAATGGAACAAGGTATCCGATGCCTGAGGGAATTGGCTGTGCTGGAGATCATTTTCTCAGAAGACGAGAGATTTCCTAAAAACCCAGATGGTGTCCAGTGCACATCGCAGATGTGGTTGAGATTTGCAGGGCTTGGACCAGAGATGTACTCCCGTTACCTGGCAACGCTGCAATGGAGGGAAGGCGAGGACAGGGTAGGCATCTTGGTCAATAAACTAAGAATTTACGAGGGCACTGTCACCAGCCCATTTCGTACCCACGTCTCATCCGTGGAAACAAGTCTGGCTGAGCAAGTCCGGAGCGTGATTGAAGAGGGCCATCAGAAACTGAAGAAGGAACTTAAGGAAGAAATTTACCACATCTCACGAGAACCAATAAGAGTCTCTGCCATTAGGAGCAGGCATCCCCCAGCCAGGAAGAGAGGATACACTCCACAAGGTAACCTCTGGTCTTTTCTTTGGGAGCATGGAGAAGACATGAGGAAGTGGGATGGAAAACCAACCTCCTCCTCAGCAGCCCGGGTATGTGAACTAAAAAGAGAGACACCTACCACAAGAAGCTCATCTAGAGCCAATGCTGCTCCAGTCTCTCTTGCACAGAACTCCAGACGGTATAGGAATGATGATATGACTGATCCTCTTGAAGGGACCTCAGGAATATATTTACAGGAAGAGAGAGATGTGTACCATGAGCAGGAATAGGGGGGCCCTGCCTCTAGACAGGTAGAGGAAAGGGGCAATCGGATCTATTGGACTGTGTGGATCCGATGGCCTGGCACATCCGACCCACAAAAATATACGGATTTGGTTGACACTGGCTCCCAATGTACCCTGATGCCATCAGGGTATGTAGGAACAGAACCCATTTCTATTTCTGGGGTGACAGGAGGGTCCCAGCAGCTGACTGTATTGGAGGCCGAAGTAAGCTGGATTCCAGCTGCAGGAAGACAAAGTTCAAAAGATGCCACCTTAGAGGTACCTGGGCTTGGAGATCACTGCGCGGACCATTGTTCCACAAAAATTGGAAATCAAGAGTGATCCCAAAACCCTAGCAGATCTTCGATCCTTGTGTGGGTCCTGGAACTGGGTCAGGCCCTGGCTAGGTCTCACCAACGAGGACCTAGATCCCCTCAACAGTTTATTGAGGGGGGAGAGAGACCTGCTCTCTCCCAGGGAACTGACCCCAGAGGCAAAAACTGTAATACAAAAGGTACAAACAGCTTTGACCGAGAGGCAAGCTCACCGGTACCAGCCCGAGCTGCCTTCCAAATTCATTGTTCTAGGAAGGTTACCACACACAGTTTGATATTTCAATGGATCGAAGGGCAGAGAGATTCACTCTTAATAATAGAGTGGGTCTTCCTCTCCTGCCAACGATCCAAGACTATCACAAGGCCACAAGAGCTGATAGATCGGCTGATCCAAAAAGCCAGGTTGAGACTGCGTGAGCTGGCTGGTTGTGACTTTGCGTGTATTCACCTCCCGGTCAAACTTTCCAGGGAGGGAAAGAACGCTCCCGAGAGGCTGACCAAAGAGATGTTCGAGTGCCTGCTCCAGGGGAATGCCAACCTCCAAATATCTCTGAACAGCTTCAGTGGGCAAATATCAGTCCACGCCCCATCTCACAAATTGTTTAATGAGGTGTTCCACCTCATTCCTTGTGAGAAAAGGAGTTGTAGGCCACTCAAGGCTCTCACAGTGTTCACTGATGCATCCAGGGCATCCCACAAGTCAGTGATGACTTGGAGAAATCCCCAAACTCAGCATTGGGAAGCTGATGTGGAGTTTGTGGAGGGATCGCCTCAGGTAGCTGAACTGGCTGCAGTAGTGAGAGCTTTTGAGAGGTTCTCGGAGCCAATTAATTTGGTTACCGATTCAGCCTACGTGGCGGGGGTAGTGTCCAGGGCAGAGCAGGCAGTTCTCAAAGACACTGAGAATGAACACCTCTTCAGGCTACTCTCAAAACTAATTTATTTAGTTTTGGATCGAGAGCACCCATTTTATGTGATGCATGTAAGGTCACATACCGATTTGCCAGGGGAGATCGCAGAGGGTAATCGCAAGGCAGATTCCCTTGCAGCCCCAGCAGAATTGACACACCTTCCAAATATTTTCTAACAAACAAAGCTAAGTCACCAACAGTACCATCAAAATGCACCAGGCCTAATGCATCAATTCCAACTAACATGCAGTCAGGCGCGGGCCATCATGGCTACCTGTCCTGTCAACACCAAGCCATGCCATCGCTAGGTGTGGGGGTTAACCCCAGAGGGATTGGAAGCTGCAAAGAGTGGCAGACAGACATCACACACAGTCCTAGCTTTGGCCGCCAAAAATATGTGCATGTGAGCATTGACACCTATTCAAGTGCACTTTATGCCTCTGCCCACACAGGAGAAACGGCTGCACATGCCAAGAAACATCTTGTGCAAGCCTTTTCAGTACTGGGGATCCCTAAGAAAATCAAAACTGACAATGGCCCAGGGTACAAAAGCAAGGAATTCCTAGAGTTTGTCCAGCAGTGGGGAGTGGAACATATAACAGGCATCCCCCATTCCCCCACAGGCCAAGCTGTGGTCGAGCGTGCCCACCAGACGCTCAAAAAGGTCCTGGCTAGGCAAGACAGTTCCACAGCATGGAGGTCACCAACACAAAAACTCTGCAAAGCCATGTTTACCATTGACTTTCTGAATTGTTCATTTGAAAATATGAGTCCTCCAGTGGTATGTCACTTTAACAGTGGTAATAAGTTTAAGTTGTCACAGCGTCCGCCAGTTTTGATTAGGGACCCAGAAACCTGGGAGATAAAAGGTCCCTATGAGCTCGTGTCCTGGGGGCGTGGCTAAGTGTGCGTATCCACCCCCTCGGGCCCACGCTGGATACCCCAAAAGTGGGTGAAACCTTTTGTTCCCAAAAACCCAGCACCAACAGAAGATGATGAGAAGCAAGCAGCTGTCGCTTCAAAAAGAAGACGCTGCTGGAAAGAGAAGACAGAGCCTTCTTAAAAATCGGGTTAATTCTGGCAGATTTCAGATTGTTAATACACTTTAAACATGTTTGTGTTTCCTTTTAGAAAAAACCCCTACCTCCCACTAAGCTTCACGATGAGCCCTGTCCAAATTGTCATCCTGTTCGCGCTGAGCAGTCTGAAAGATAAAGCAAGAAGCTGAGGACTGGGTCAGCAGAATGTTCAAGGACTGGGGACTCTCGAGGTGGTGGACTTCAATAATCAAGACAATCCTGTTGTTTTTTGTTGTCTTGTTTATAATTGCGTTGGTGTCTGGAATTCTACGCTGCCTAGCTTTAAAGGCCTGTGGTAGGGTGACTTTTGCTGCTCGTATCCCCAATCGTCTGCTCTGTTTGTGCTGTATATTCAGTTCTGTACCTTTAAAACTTGTTCTGGGAGCGAAGGGGGAGAAAGCAGCAGCGCGCAGTTTGTTTTGAGAAACGGCCTGACTCCCCCACGTTTTCTCTCCGGCGTTCGTCTGGGCACGGACAGCGGTGGGACAGAGATCTCCTGTGCTTTTAGTTAGTTTAGCTAGCTAGGGCAGAGAAGACTCCCTGGACCTTTTTTTTTCTTCCTTTTTTTTTTTCCTTGGGACTGTTTAAATCTACTGTGGACTGACAAACCCAGAGGAGCAGCGAGGGCTGGCACCTGCGGCCCGCCGGGCCTGGAGCTGCGGAGGGAGTGGAGCTGGTGAGAGACTGAGTGAGCTGAGCTACACCCACAGCAAGGACTGTCTCTGTTTGCCATCTCTCTGCAGAGCGGCCAGAGGTTTTATTGTTTCATATTATTCATTCTTTGTGCTTGTGGGCATCTTGCTTGTTAAATAAATAGTTTTTTCCACTTTTCTCTAAGGAAGTTCTTTTCCTGGACCAGCTGGGGGGAGGGGCCGTTTGGGCTTGCTTTTCAGAGGAACCCCTTCGGAGGTTCCCTCTCAATTTTGCCCTAAACCAGGACACATATTTATTTGGCGCCCATCCGTGGGGCTTGAGAGAGTGGAAAAAACTTACATTGACTGCTTTTTTGGTTTTACTTTGTGTGGGGATAGAGTATTGAGTAGATATGTTGCTCATTGAATTCCTAATGTCTCTTGGGATGGAGTCCTTTCTGTGTTTCTGTTCCCTAGGCTTTTTTGAGGTTTTAATACCTCTCTGGTCCCTAGGTTTGTTTTCTTATTCAGCAATAGCTCCAATGTTGTCTGTAACACGTAGCTTTTACACTAGAGGTGCACGGGTTAGGATTGCTATTGTCCTCGGTTTAGCAATCATGATTTATAGGAAGCTTATACAGGTACTGGAGTTTGTGCCTGGTATGTTTGGTTTATGGCTTCTTCGTCCTACCCTGCATCCTAGTTCCAGTAGCATGTTTTGGGAATTTATTAATAATTGCACTCAGTTTGTTAGAGGGGATGAAGCTTTTCAGTCATTTCTTTGTTCCTTCTCTTTTGAACCAGTTACATCACTTTTAGAGAATGTTCAATGTCCCCTGACTATTAAAGAAACCACCTTTCTGGTATTTAATCTGGTAGGCTTCCTCTATATGTTCTACAGCTTGTCTAGAATGAGGTCTGAGTTCTCCAGAGGGGCTGATGAGACTGCTGACCTAGAAGTAGACCCAGGTGTGAAAAATCCTGATTGGTGTGGAAAATGGGAGAGAATGGGCCAAACCTTGAAGGAATTTTCTGATCCCCCAGCTTGGGAATTTTCACACGAACAAATTCAGAACCCAGACGAAGTGGGGAAATATCTGGAGGAGAACTGCCATGATAATTCTAAAGAGAAAAGGCTCATTGCAATAAGCTGGGCCCTGGCATATGCTTATCGTACACTGCTAGATACTGTAGGGCAGCAGATAGAGGCAGGGGTGCAGGGAGATAAATCAGCAGCTACCCCAGTCACTCGGGCTGCAGCCAATACCGTAGCTACTCAGACAGCAGCTAAACCAGAAAGTGAACCTAAGACAAGGCCCTCAATGGTTTAGTCCCTACCACCTCACAAGTCAGCCATGCAGAGCTTGCAGGCCAAGAGCAGCCAAAACTGCCTGCAAATCAAAAGTGGTGGGCAAAAACACATTCTGCATCAGAATAGGCCAGACACCTGCCTTTCAGTTTTATTGTGACAGAAAAGGGTGAGATGTTGTATTGCACTAAGTAGTTAGTTCACTTTGTTGTATTGCACTGGGTGTTTCTGTTATATATATTCACAGAAAGTATTTGCTGTACCTTCCCATGAGCCTCTGCACCGCATTCCCTCTACCTGACACCACCTATGCCTCACTTCCCCCAGGTCAGTTCCCATTGGCTGGTAGACCCCCTCCCCTCCCCTCCCCCTCCTTGGCAGAGGGCATAAAACTACCCTCTGGCAGGGAATCGGTCTCTTAATTCCTCCAAGCTGCATGGAGTAGGTTCTGCATTGAACTGTGGGACTGTGCTCCTGAAGAATTAAGAGCGCCTTTTGTCTTTTATCTTTGTCCTTGCCTCAGTTTCCCCCTGAGGACACTGCTAGCCAGGGCTAAACCACGGAGGCGTGGGAATTGAGGCAAATCCCCTATTCAAATCGTAAACTGTAGTCACTCATTCACTTGGTGCAATACTGTAGCCTGGTGAACATTCTAAACCCAGAATATTAAAAAGGTCAAAATAATATTTAATGTGGGGCTTTGCAAAATTAAAGAGTCTTTCAAAACACTGACTGGGCTGAGCTCACAGAGCAAACCAGAGGAATTTCAGCTCCTCAATGCTTTGCACTTAGAAGGATTGTGCTCGAGGTGAAGGCTGAAACTACACACTTGTAACGTAATCTGGTGAAAAAGAAAGTGGCTAAATAGTAATTCACATCAGTTAAGATTACAAAAGCAGCACAAAAGAGAGTCTACTGTGAGAAACATCAATCCTCTTTCTGTGGAAATGATCAGGAGGAAAAGTAGGAGAACGTTAAAAGACACGTGCTGTGATTCCCCCAGCTCACTCGGGCTGTGTAGCAGGATTCCAACAGCATCATTCAGGGAAAATTCCCAGTCCATCTATCTGCACAGGAGTATGTTATTTTGGTTCTGTAATAAACACTTCTCCAACAGACAGGCAAACAAACGCAAGCATTAGCTTGGCACAAGCTACTTAAGCTGATTTTGCAACTCCACTTGCAGTTCTCTGAGCCAGCAGCACCAGACCAGGTCAGCTTTAGGAGTGCCAGTCATAGATATTTTCAGCAAAGCAGTACAGACTTCTTTATCCAAAATTTCTGAAATATGAAAATATTGAACCAAACGTGTTGATTTTATTATCTGTTTAAAAGGCTCCTGAAAGGACAGAAGAGCAAATTTACTGGTACAAAGATGGAAGTTGATAGAGTGACAGGTACTCTGCTAACTCACATGGGAAGCTTTTCTATTTCAAAAACTATGGCCAGAATCAAGCAATTAAATATATTATTATTATTATACTATTAATAATAATAATATATTATATAAAATAATTAACACATTATATTGTGGAAACCCTGCAGCCTCTTGACATAATACCTAGGGTCTGGCCTTGGCAGGACAGATCATAGGGTCACCTTCCCAGCCTCAGAGAGAACTCCCCAGTGGTGCTCTGTACACAATGGTTTCCCCTGGTTCCTCCCTCCCTAATGCCCCGGGCCCTTTGGTTTCTCCTTTCCTCTGTGTCTCCATTGGTTTCAGGTCCCCAGTGACCGGTCCTGTCTTCCCTATAGGTTACTGACCTTACCTGCCCTTTGTTCTGCCCCCGTGCCTCAAGGTCATTGGCTGCTGGAGCCCATTCTTAACCTTGAGACCAGCAGATCCTCCCCCCTTTCGATTCTGGATTTCCCTTCAGCTCTTGGAAATAAACCTTGCTGGAAATGATCTAGTGTGAGGGCCTTCTTGCCCCTCCTTGCTGAGCTAGCCACATGGCGTGTGTGGATGTGTGAGCTTGACTGCTTTGCCTGAGTTTCCCCAAGTGGCCTTTCCACTGGAGAGGCTTATTGGGGTCTAGGTTTCAGCTCCACTCCTAAAAACACACATTGTTATAAATGGCGCACCACGTGGTGCTTGAACCTTAGAGGTCCTTGTTAGCTCTATTGGAAGCATCTCCAGAAACCTCTGGTCTGGATTTTCAAGTCGCATTCAAGTACCACTTCCCTGAGAGAAAAAATCCAGTTTTCTGGATGGTTTGTCTGGGGGGGAACCAATACCCTTCTGGATGTGAAGGACTGGTCCGCCAGCTAAATGTCCACCAGATTATTTGTTTTGACCCACTAGAGGGATGAGTATATTCTAGCTAAGGTCACTTTTTTTTTTTTCTTTTCTTTTTTAAATCTCGTGGAAAGGAGAGGACCCTTCAAGAGGTGGAAAGCTGACCATTGAGCAGAAAGAAGTATATTCCAATGTATGTAATGCCCTTGTTAGAAATAATGTTAGTTTCTCTACCAGGGATTTAAAGGTTCCTTTTAATTGGATTTTCAAATCTTTCCCAGGCGTTACCTCTGAATCTGTTCTGTCTCCTGAATTTTGGGATAATCTTGGAAAGACCTTATATCGTCTGCAAATTCACGGATGTTATAAATGCATATTTTGGAGTTGGCTTTTCGCAAATATTGAGATGAATGTTATACATATAATGTAAGAAGGTTGTACTGTATTTCCTTTTATTTGCGGAATTTAAAAAGGTAATGAAGGTATATTTTCAGAATGTAACCAAGTAGAGATGGGGGTTGTTCTTTTTTTAACTCCTCATCTAGATAGAAGACAGAAGGGACGTCTGGAATTCCTGAACTAAAGATTTCTGATAAAGAACAATTAAGCCTTTTGAGGGTTTGAATCTTCGGAAGACAGATTTACAACATACATCCAGACTGCGTGGAATCCCACAGATAAACTGTATGCTTAGGGGGGTCTTGAAACCAAAATGAATATTTGAATCATGCATTAGCTTATTTAAATATGTAACACCAAGACTTTTAAATGCCAAGAAATTTGGAATGGGGTGTGTGTTGCTTTGCACCCTCAGCTGAGAGCTACCTTCTTCTGTCTCTTTATTGTCTATTTTTATTCTATTTTTGTTTTATTTTATTTTTATTAAACTTATAAATTAATATAAAAAGGTGAAACGTCGTTTTTCACAACGGAGATTTTTGGGTTGGGAAATTCTATCCTCTTTTTCATTCTCTCTATGCAGTGACTGTGATTTCGGGAGAGGGTTCTAAAAATAATAGAGGCTCTGTACCCCAGATATTGTGTCCCTACCCCCTTGGACCTAGCCCTTCGTCCTCTCGGGACTGGTCTGCAGATGGAAAACACCAGATTAAGGTGCAGAATTGCCACCCACTTTCTGCCATCTCCAGTCCTCTCTCATCCCCTTTCCAGCCTGATTTTGGCCAAATCAGCCTGGATCCTACCCCTAACCTCTTTCTTAATCCCATTTCCCCTAAATCCTCATTCACTTCTACAGTCCAAAATGGAGTCGACTGCATGGTTGGATCAGTTACTTTGAATGATCTGGCGCCGAATTTCTGCTGCCTCAGGCACTCAAAATGCCATCTGGGATCCTCCTCCCCCCTTCCCCTCCTCCTCCCCACCTTGGGGTTCCACCTCTGCATTGGGCGTTCCCTTCGAGGCAAGCACCGCCCCTGTCTCCGCCTCTGTGCTGAGTTTCCCCACCCCCACAGACATCATTCCCCCTGCCGTGGCCCCTCCCCTCATACCTGCCCCCTCCACGGGGGTCACCGCCCCTGGCCCTGCCCCATCTCAAGTTTTCCCGCTCCCAGAGCTGCCCCGCCCCCTCCCACCGCCCCCCTCCTAGCCCCACCCCTGTCTCGGGTTGCCCTGGTCCCGCCCCCCCTCCTAGCCCCGCCCCGCCCATGCCTGTGTCGAGTCTCCCAACTCCTCCACTCTACCCCACCCCGCCCGCACCCGGCCCGGGTTCCTTGACAAGTGCTTACAACCCTCACGGCCCCAACCTGTCCTCTCCCTGGTGCCCTCCCCGCCTGTGCCTTGCCCCCCTACCCTGCCGGGTTTCTCTGCTGAGCAAACCATCTCAGCGGCAGCGACCCCCATTGCTCCTGAACCCCCCCCATCCGTCCTACCGCTTCGGTGTCCTCCCCCCCCACCGCCCCCTCTCCCCCGCTTGTCGCAGCACCAGCCTCCACCCCACCCCACCCCGCCAGGGTGGCCCCGTGCCCTGCTGCTGCTCCCCCGTCGGGGGCTGCGGGCTTCCCCGCGGCTCCGGCGGCCCCGGGTCTCCCTGCAGCAGGCCCCTTCCCTGGGGTTGCGGGCTTCCCTGCGGCTCCGGCAGCTCTGGGTTCCCCCGCAGCTGTGGCAGCCCCTTCTGCCTCGGCAGCAGAGGGATTCCCTGCACTGGCAGGAATTCCCTGGGCTTCCCCTGCCTGGACACCGCCCCAACCGGGAGCAGCAAGGTTCCCTGTGCCAGCCACAGGGGCAGTGGCTCCTGTGGTCAGCTATCCGCCCTCCCCGACTGCCCCTGCCGGGGTAACCCCCTTCTCGGGGGTTTCTCCCCCACTGCCCCCCGCGGCCCCCCCTCCGTCGGGTCCCCTCCCCTCCCTGGGTCCTGCGGTTGCTGCCTCAGGTCGTTCCCCACACCCCAGCCCCCCCACCCCCCCTCGCCGGGGCTCCCTATTCCTGTGGGATATCCACCTTCCCTTCTCACACTTCCAGAACAGAAGCTGGGATTCAACCTACTCACAGACAAAGCAGTTTAAACACCAAAAGCTCCAATCACCGGAGTAGGCACCTAAGCTCCCATACTTCAATTAGCAGCTCCCTCTCCTCTTCAGCAGAGGACAGTGATTCTTCTGATTCGGACAATGAATGTCAGGATCACTGGGCAAAAGTTCAAAAGAAGCAGCTTCGGATAGTAATTGGGACTTCGCTGACAAATTACAAATCCTAGCAGCTCCAGTTATATATAAAAGAGGCAGAAATCCAAAGTGGGACTCCATTCCTTATGGAGAACTCAAAGAATTATGTAAAACCACAAAAGACTATGGTAGAAAGTCACCATATTTTAAGAATCTATTACAGGTAACTTTCTCAGCTCATGTGCTTGTTCCTCATGATATTCAGCATGTTATGTCTCTCCTCCTCTCACCCACAGAGCTTCTTTTGTGGGAATCTATTTGGAAAAAACAACTAAAAGCATTATTAAATAATTACAGAAGTGAGGTTAGCAGAGCTCACTTCACAGTTGAGCATGAGTGGTGAAGGACCATTAGAAAAACCCCAGGATCAAGCCCAACACCTACCCAAAGCTGTTTTAGAAGACATTAAAAATGCTGCTCAAACTGCTCTTTTTCTAACACCTGATGGTACTAGCCCACAACTAAATTTTTCTGATATTTGGCAAGGAGCAGATGAAACATTCATCAAATTTGTAGATAGATTAAAAGACACTATTGATAAACAAGTTGATAGCCCTCAGGCAAGAAAGGAACTGCTCAAAAAGCTAGCAGTTTCCAATGCAAATACTGAGTGTAAGAAAATCATCACAGGACTGCCTCTGGACCCTGAACCTACCATACAGCAAATGGTAGAAGCCTGTACCTGCCTTACAACCACCAAACACATGGTTGCTATGACAGTCAGTAAAGGGGTAGCTGAAGCCTTCGTAACACAAAATAAACAAAATATGAGATGTTACAGGTGTGGTGAAATGGATCACCTCAGGATGGAGTGTAACAAAGACTTCTCGCAAAATCACCTCTCCTCTGACTGTCACTGCTCTGAATGCTTGGATTGTAAAGAACATTTTAAACTCTGTCCCCAGCTGCAATATTGCCAGGAGGTTCAGCATCAACCGTCTCACAGACAGCAGCAAAAACACTTCCAGCTGAGCGCGGGACATCACCGCATGATGACACCAAATGCCAAGCCGTTTCATCCCTCTTTTCCCACAATCTTGGAATGTTGAAGCACTGAAATATCATCTTCAACGATTCCCACTGCCAGGAACAGCGCAGACTTTCCGAGGCCCACCAACGGGTTCAGGCAGGGACAAGGAGAATGCCAGTAAGCACCCTTTCCATAGATTTCAACGATGAAGTAGAGCACCAAATTCCAGCTGGTAAACACGGACCTCACGATGGACCAAGAGACATATTAATCATAGGAGATGCTATTAATGGCCCAGACGGATTACAGGTAATCCCAAAAGTACACACTGTCAGGCCAGGGCAAGAGATCACTGTGACTGTATCATGTTTAGACCCACCCTGGCATTTGACTAGTGGCACACCTATTGCCCAAGCTTTTCTCATACCCTCCTGGACTGATACCTTACCAGAAAATCCTACGGTTTTTTGGGTAGAGATGTTAGGTGAAGACAGACCTATTATAGAGTGTGGCTTGTCTAACAAAGGTATCAAACTTTCTCTTCCAGGTGTTGCGGGCACCTGTCGCTGTGGGACACGATCAATGAGACACGGACTCGTGGTTTAGAAGGCTGATGCTCTGAAAAGGGGCTGGTTTATTCTCAGAACTTATTTTTATACCTTTTTACAATGTGCCCACCTAAGAGGTGGGATCCTTGGACCCATTGGCCACACCAAGGGCCAACAAGCAAAGTCCCTCCTCAGAAGAGGGAAAA